>OZ025255.1:33313795-33852247 GCA_964019135.1 Arenicola marina
CAGAAGTGTAACTGACCATATTGAGTGACTGTGACAGAAGTGCCACTGACCATATTTAGTGACTGACAGAAGTGTAACTGACCATATTGAGTGACTGTGACAGAAGTGTAACTGACCATATTGAGTGACTGTGGCAGCAGTGTAACTGACCATATTGAGTGACTGTGCCAGAAGTGAGACTGACCATATTGAGTGACTGTGACAGAAGTGCCACTGACCATATTTAGTGACTGACAGAAGTGTAACTGACCATATTGAGTGACTGTGGCAGCAGTGTAAATGACCATATTGAGTGACTGTGCCAGAAGTGTAACTGACCATATTGAGTGACTGTGACAGAAGTGTAACTGACCATATTGAGTGACTGTGACAGAAGTGTAACTGACCATATTGAGTGACTGTGGCAGCAGTGTAACTGACCGTATTGAGTGACTGTGACAGAAGTGAGACTGACCATATTGAGTGACTGTGACAGAAGTGCCACTGACCATATTTAGTGACTGACAGAAGTGTAACTGACCATATTGAGTGACTGTGACAGAAGTGTAACTGACCATATTGAGTGACTGTGGCAGCAGTGTAACTGACCATATTGAGTGACTGTGACAGAAGTGTAACTGACCATATTGAGTGACTGTGGCAGCAGTGTAACTGACCATATGGAGTGACTGTGACAGAAGTGTAACTGACCATATTGAGTGACTGTGCCAGAAGTGTAACTGACCATATTGAGTGACTGTGACAGAAGTGTAACTGACCATATTGAGTGACTGTGGCAGCAGTGTAACTGACCATATGGAGTGACTGTGACAGAAGTGTAACTGACCATATTGAGTGACTGTGACAGAAGTGTAACTGACCATATTAAGTGTGACAGAAGTGTAACTGACCATATTGAGTGACTGCGGCAGAAGTGTGACTGAGCATATGGAGTGACTGTGACAGAAGTGTAACTGACCATATTGAGTAACTGTGACAGAAGTGCCACTGACCATATTTAGTGACTGACAGAAGTGTAACTGACCATATTGAGTGACTGTGACAGAACTGTAACTGACCATATTGAGTGACTGCGGCAGAAGTGTGACTGAGCCTATGGAGTGACTGTGACAGAAGTGTAACTGACCATATTGAGTAACTGTGACAGAACTGTAACTGACCATATTGAGTGACTGCGGCAGAAGTGTGACTGACCATATGGAGTGACTGTGACAGAAGTGTAACTGACCATATTGAGTGACTGTGACCGAACTGTAACTGACCATATTGAGTGACTGCGGCAGAAGTGTAACCGACCATATTGAGTGACTGCGGCAGAAGTGTGACTGACCATATGGAGTGACTGTGACAGAAGTGTAACTGACCATATTGAGTGACTGTGACAGAACTGTAACTGGCCATATTGAGTCACTGCGGCAGAAGTGTGACTGACCATATGGAGTGACTGTGACAGAAGTGTAACTGACCATATTGAGTGACTGTGACAGAACTGTAACTGACCATATTGAGTGACTGCGGCAGAAGTGTAACCGACCATATTGAGTGACTGCGGCAGAAGTGTGACTGACCATATGGAGTGACTGTGACAGAAGTGTAACTGACCATATTGAGTGACTGTGACAGAACTGTAACTGGCCATATTGAGTCACTGCGGCAGAAGTGTGACTGACCATATGGAGTGACTGTGACAGAAGTGTAACTGACCATATTGAGTGACTGCGGCAGAAGTGTGACTGACCATATTGAGTGACTGCGGCAGAAGTGTAACTGGCCATATTGAGTGACTGCGGCAGAAGTGTGACTGACCATATGGAGTGACTGTGACAGAAGTGTAACTGACCATATTGTGTGACTGTGACTGAAGTGTAACTGGCCATATTGAGTGACTGTGACAGAACTGTAACTGGCCATATTGAGTGACTGTGACAGAACTGTAACTGACCATATTGAGTGACTGCGGCAGAAGTGTGACTGACCATATGGAGTGACTGTGACAGAAGTGTAACTGACCATATTGAGTGACTGTGACTGAACTGTAACTGACCATATTGAGTGACTGTGACAGAACTGTAACTGACCATATTGAGTGACTGTGACAGAACTGTAACTGACCATATTGAGTGACTGTGACAGAACTGTAACTGGCCATATTGAGTGACTGTGGCAGAACTGTAACTGACCATATTGATGACTGTGACAGAAGTGTAATTGACCATATTGAGTGACTGTGACAGAACTGTAACTGACCGTATTGAGTGACTGTGACAGAAGTGTGACTGACCATATTGAGTGACTGTGACAAAAGTATAACTGACCATATTGAGTGACTGTGGCAAAAGTATAACTGACCATATAGAGTGACTGTGACAAAAGTGTAACCGACCATATTGAGTGACAGTGACAGAAATGCAACTGACCATATTAAGTGACTGTGGCAGAAGTGGGACTGATCATATTGAGTAACAGTGACAGACGTGTGACTGACCATATTGAGTGACTGCGGCAGAAGTGTGACTGGCCATATTAAGTGACTGTGGCAGAAGTGTGACTGATCATATTGAGTGACTGCGGCAGAAGTGTGACTGACCATATGGAGTGACTGTGACAGAAGTGTAACTGACCATATTGAGTGACTGTGACAGAAGTGTAACTGGCCATATTGAGTGACTGGGGCAGAAGTGTAACCGACCATATTAAGTGACTGTGGCAGAAGTGTGACTGATCATATTGAGTGACTGCGGCAGAAGTACCCGCCCTTCAGAGTGGCCGCCCCTTTTCTATCCGCCTTTACCCGCCCTTCAGAGTGCCGCCCTTGTCTATCCGCCTTTACCCGCCCTTCAGAGTGGCCGCCCCTTTTCTATCCGCCTTTACCCGCCCTTCAGAGTGGCCGCCCTTGTCTATCCGCCTTTACCCGCCTTCAGAGTGGCCGCCATTGTCTATCCGCCTTTACCCGCCCTTCAGAGTGGCCGCCCTTGTCTATCCGCCTTTACCCGCCCTTCAGAGTGGCCGCCCCTTGTCTATCCGCCTTTACCGCCCTTCAGAGTGGCCGCCTCTTGTCTATCCGCCTTTACCCGCTCTTCAGAGTGACCGCCCTTTTCTATCCGCCTTTACCCGCCCTTCAGAGTGGCCGCCCCTTTTCTATCCGCCTTTACCCGCTCTTCAGAGTGGCCGCCACTTGTCTATCCGCCTTTACCCGCCCTTCAGAGTGGCCGCCCCTTGTCTATCCGCCTTTACCCGCCCTTCAGAGTGGCCGCCCTTGTCTATCCGCCTTTACCGCCCTTCAGAGTGCCGCCCCTTGTCTATCCGCCTTTACCGCCCTTCAGAGTGGCCGCCCCTTTTCTATCCGCCTTTACCCGCCCTTCAGAGTGGCCGCCCATTGTCTATCCGCCTTTACCCGCCCTTCAGAGTGGCCGCCCCTTGTCTATCCGCCTTTACCCGCCCTTCAGAGTGGCCGCCCCTTGTCTATCCGCCTTTACCCGCCCTTCAGAGTGGCCGCCCCTTTTCTATCCGCCTTTACCCGCCCTTCAGAGTGGCCGCCCCTTTTCTATCCGCCTTTACCCGCCCTTCAGAGTGGCCGCCCCTTGTCTATCCGCCTTTACCCGCCCCTCAGAGTGGCCGCCCCTTTTCTATCTGCCTTTACCCGCCCTTCAGAGTGGCCGCCCATTGTCTATCCGCCTTTACCCGCCCTTCAGAGTGGCCGCCCCTTGTCTATCCGCCTTTACCCGCCCTTCAGAGTGGCCGCCCCTTGTCTATCCGCCTTTACCCGCCCTTCAGAGTGGCCGCCCCTTGTCTATCCGCCTTTACCCGCCCTTCAGAGTGGCCGCCCCTTGTCTATCCGCCTTTACCCGCCCTTCAGAGTGGCCGCCCCTTTTCTATCCGCCTTTACCCGCCCTTCAGAGTGGCCGCCCCTTTTCTATCCGCCTTTACCCGCCCTTCAGAGTGGCCGCCCCTTTTCTATCCGCCTTTACCCGCCCTTCAGAGTGGCCGCCCCTTTTCTATCCGCCTTTACCCGCCCTTCAGAGTGGCCGCCCCTTTTCTATCCGCCTTTACCCGCCCTTCAGAGTGGCCGCCCCTTTTCTATCCGCCTTTACCCGCCCTTCAGAGTGGCCGCCCTTTTCTATCCGCCTTTACCCGCCCTTCAGAGTGGCCGCCCCTTGTCTATCCGCCTTTACCCGCCCTTCAGAGTGGCCGCCCCTTTTCTATCCGCCTTTACCCGCCCTTCAGAGTGGCCGCCCCTTGTCTATCCGCCTTTACCCGCCCTTCAGAGTGGCCGCCCCTTGTCTATCCGCCTTTACCCGCCCTTCAGAGTGGCCGCCCCTTTTCTATCCGCCTTTACCCGCCCTTCAGAGTGGCCGCCCCTTGTCTATCCGCCTTTACCCGCCCTTCAGAGTGGCCGCCCCTTTTCTATCCGCCTTTACCCGCCCTTCAGAGTGGCCGACCCTTGTCTATCCGCCTTTACCCGCTCTTCAGAGTGACCGCCCCTTTTCTATCCGCCTTTACCCGCCCTTCAGAGTGGCCGCCCCTTGTCTATCCGCCTTTACCCGCCCTTCAGAGTGGCCGCCCCTTGTCTATCCGCCTTTACCCGCCCTTCAGAGTGGCCGCCTCTTGTCTATCCGCCTTTACCCGCTCTTCAGAGTGACCGCCCCTTTTCTATCCGCCTTTACCCGCCCTTCAGAGTGGCCGCCCCTTTTCTATCCGCCTTTACCCGCTCTTCAGAGTGGCCGCCCCTTGTCTATCCGCCTTTACCCGCCCTTCAGAGTGGCCGCCCCTTTTCTATCCGCCTTTACCCGCCCTTCAGAGTGGCCGCCCCTTGTCTATCCGCCTTTACCCGCCCTTCAGAGTGGCCGCCCCTTGTCTATCCGCCTTTACCCGCCTTCAGAGTGGCCGCCCCTTTTCTATCCGCCTTTACCCGCCCTTCAGAGTGACCGCCCCTTTTCTATCCGCCTTTACCCGCCCTTCAGAGTGGCCGCCCCTTGTCTATCCGCCTTTACCCGCCCTTCAGAGTGGCCGCCCCTTTTCTATCCGCCTTTACCCGCCCTTCAGAGTGCCGCCCCTTGTCTATCCGCCTTTACCCGCCCTTCAGAGTGGCCGCCCCTTGTCTATCCGCCTTTACCCGCTCTTCAGAGTGACCGCCCCTTTTCTATCCGCCTTTACCCGCCCTTCAGAGTGGCCGCCCCTTGTCTATCCGCCTTTACCCGCCCTTCAGAGTGGCCGCCTCTTGTCTATCCGCCTTTACCCGCCCTTCAGAGTGGCCGCCCCTTTTCTATCCGCCTTTACCCGCTCTTCAGAGTGGCCGCCCCTTGTCTATCCGCCTTTACCCGCCCTTCAGAGTGGCCGCCCCTTGTCTATCCGCCTTTACCCGCCCTTCAGAGTGGCCGCCCCTTTTCTATCCGCCTTTACCCGCCCTTCAGAGTGGCCGCCCCTTGTCTATCCGCCTTTACCCGCCCTTCAGAGTGGCCGCCCCTTTTCTATCCGCCTTTACCCGCCCTTCAGAGTGGCCGCCCCTTGTCTATCCGCCTTTACCCGCCCTTCAGAGTGGCCGCCCCTTGTCTATCCGCCTTTACCCGCCCTTCAGAGTGGCCGCCCCTTGTCTATCCGCCTTTACCCGCCCTTCAGAGTGACCGCGCCTTGTCTATCCGCCTTTACCCGCCCTTCAGAGTGGCCGCCCCTTGTCTATCCGCCTTTACCCGCTCTTCAGAGTGACCGCCCCTTTTCTATCCGCCTTTACCCGCCCTTCAGAGTGGCCGCCCCTTGTCTATCCGCCTTTACCCGCCCTTCAGAGTGACCGCGCCTTGTCTATCCGCCTTTACCCGCCCTTCAGAGTGGCCGCCTCTTGTCTATCCGCCTTTACCCGCCCTTCAGAGTGGCCGCCCCTTGTCTATCCGCCTTTACCCGCCCTTCAGAGTGGCCGCCCCTTGTCTATCCGCCTTTACCCGCCCTTCAGAGTGGCCGCCCCTTGTCTATCCGCCTTTACCCGCCCTTCAGAGTGGCCGCCCCTTGTCTATCCGCCTTTACCCGCCCTTCAGAGTGGCCGCCCCTTGTCTATCCGCCTTTACCCGCCCTTCAGAGTGGCCGCCCCTTTTCTATCCGCCTTTACCCGCCCTTCAGAGTGGCCGCCCCTTGTCTATCCGCCTTTACCCGCCCTTCAGAGTGGCCGCCCCTTGTCTATCCGCCTTTACCCGCCCTTCAGAGTGACCGCGCCTTGTCTATCCGCCTTTACCCGCCCTTCAGAGTGGCCGCCTCTTGTCTATCCGCCTTTACCCGCCCTTCAGAGTGGCCGCCCTTTTCTATCCGCCTTTACCCGCCCTTCAGAGTGGCCGCCCCTTGTCTATCCGCATTTACCCGCCCTTCAGAGTGGCCGCCCCTTGTCTATCCGCCTTTACCCGCCCTTCAGAGTGGCCGCCCCTTGTCTATCCGCCTTTACCCGCCCTTCAGAGTGGCCGCCCCTTGTCTATCCGCCTTTACCCGCCCTTCAGAGTGGCCGCCCCTTTTCTATCCGCCTTTACCCGCCCTTCAGAGTGGCCGCCCCTTGTCTATCCGCCTTTACCCGCCCTTCAGAGTGGCCGCCCCTTGTCTATCCGCCTTTACCCGCCCTTCAGAGTGGCCGCCCCTTGTCTATCCGCCTTTACCCGCCCTTCAGAGTGGCCGCCCCTTGTCTATCCGCCTTTACCCGCCCTTCAGAGTGGCCGCCCCTTGTCTATCCGCCTTTACCCGCCCTTCAGAGTGGCCGCCCCTTTTCTATCCGCCTTTACCCGCCCTTCAGAGTGGCCGCCCCTTGTCTATCCGCCTTTACCCGCCCTTCAGAGTGGCCGCCCCTTGTCTATCCGCCTTTACCCGCCCTTCAGAGTGGCCGCCCCTTTTCTATCTGCCTTTACCCGCCCTTCAGAGTGGCCGCCCCTTTTCTATCCGCCTTTACCCGCCCTTCAGAGTGGCCGCCCCTTGTCTATCCGCCTTTACCCGCCCTTCAGAGTGACCGCCCCTTGTCTATCCGCCTGTACCCGCCCTTCAGAGTGGCCGCCCCTTGTCTATCCGCCTTTACCCGCCCTTCAGAGTGGCCGCCCCTTGTCTATCCGCCTTTACCCGCTCTTCAGAGTGGCCGCCCCTTGTCTATCCGCCTTTACCCGCCTTTCAGAGTGGCCGCCCCTTTTCTATCCGCCTTTACCCGCCCTTCAGAGTGACCGCCCCTTGTCTATCCGCCTTTACCCGCTCCTCAGATTGACCGCCCCTTGTCTATCCGCCTTTACCCGCCCTTCCACCTCCCCGCCTCCCCACCTACCACCCCAAGCTCCCCGTGGTTTCTATCTTTTTCTTTATATAGTTGCAATTGCAGGCACCTGTCTCTCCCTGGCTGCCACTTGGGCGTGATTGGGGGCGGGAGGGGGGGGGGGGGGAGGGCTGGAGGGGGGGGCATTAGTGAGTCTTGAGGAGCGTGAACACCGTGAGGGTCAGGTTTTCTGGGCCGCCCTGAGACACGTGAGGCGGCCTCGTCGCCCGGGTCGTGTTTGCGGTTTTGGCGGCCCCACCACTTCACTTGGCGAGGGAGGGGGGGGGGGGGGGGGATGGGGGAGGGATAGCCAGCGTCGGTTTGTGGTTTGAGTTTTGGCGATACTTGTAAGGGAGTGAGGGGAGCATAAAGAGGAGGAAAATGGGTGTCCGGGCCTGGCCGGTACGGGGGTGAGGGGAGGGGAAGGGGTGTACGGGCCTGGCCGGTATGGGGGTGGGGGAGAGGGATGGGTGTCCGGGCCTGGCCGGTATAGGGGTGGGGGAGAGGGATGGGTGTCCGGGCCTGGCCGGTACGGGCGCGAGGGGAGGGGAAGGGGTGTCCGGGCCTGGCCGGTACGGGCGTGAGGGGAGGGGAAGGGGTGTCCGGGCCTGGCCGGTACGGGCGTGAGGGGAGGGGAAGGGGTGTCCGGGCCTGGCCGGTACGGGCGCGAGGGGAGGAGAAGTGGTGTTCGGGCCTGGCTGGTACGGGCGTGAGGGGAGGGGAAGGGGTGTTCGGGCCTGGCCGGTATGGGGGTGGGGGGAGGGGGAAGGGTGTGAGGGAAGGGGAAGGGGTGTACGGGCCTGGCCGGTACGGGGGTGAGAGGAGGGGAAAGGGTGTCCGGGTCTGGCCGGTACGAGGGTTAGGGAAGGGGCGGGGGTGTCCGGGCCTGGCCGGTACGGGGGTGAGGGTAGGGGAAGGCGTGTCCGGGCCTGGCCGGTACGAGGGTTAGGGAAGGGGCAGGGGTGTCCGGGCCTGGCTGGTACGGGGGTGAGGGTAGGGGAAGGCGTGTCCGGGCCTGGCCGGTACGAGGGTTAGGGATGGGGCAGAGGTGTCCAGGCCTGGCTGGTACGGGCGTGAGGGGAGCGGAAGGGGTGTCCGGGCCTGGCCGGTGCGGGCGTGAGGGGAGAGGAAGGGGTGTCCGGGCCTGGCCGGTACGGGGGTTAGGGGAGTGGAAGGGGTGTCCGGGCCTGGCCGGCGAAGTGCTTGTTTCCGGGTTTTCAGGTGTTCTTTAACCGTACGGTTCTCCCCTTCTTCCCCGCCACCCCCGGCTTGCAGTTGATGTGATGGCGCGCGGGGGTAGCTGGCGTACCTGGGGACGCCAAGTTACGCCGCGCGCTAACCTCGATAACAAACTTCCCTCCTCGATGCACGCGCCAACGGGGCTGCCATTACCGCCTCCCTCCTCACCCCTTCTTCAACACCCCCTCTCCACCCACCTTCCAGCACGGCCCTCTCCCCTGCCCCGCAACCACCCCTAACCGGTGAACCCAAGCCGTCAACCTCCCCCCCCCCCCCCCCCACAACACCCCCCGTCCAGACACCTCTTACGCTATTACTACCTTTACTACTACAGTCGTGACCTCCTGGGTCAGTCCAGGGTTGGCACGTGTAAAGAGGAGGCCGCCTTGTTTACCTACCTACTACTTACCGGCCTACCTGCCTACCCGCTGCCCCCCGCTCACCCACCCACCCGGCCCACCTTTACCTGGGCACCCGCTGCAGGGGCCGCAACTGAACGCAGCTGAAGTTTCGTCGCGGCCAACTCCAGCAGGGGAGCGAACGTGCTATAGGCGCGGACCCAGCGTGAGGGCGGCCGACTCACCGGACGAGGGTTAGGGAAGGGGCAGGGGTGTCCGGGCCTGGCTGGTACGGGGGTGAGGGTAGGGGAAGGCGTGTCCGGGCCTGGCCGGTACGAGGGTTAGGGAAGGGGCAGAGGTGTCCAGGCCTGGCTGGTACGGGCGTGAGGGGAGCGGAAGGGGTGTCCGGGCCTGGCCGGTGCGGGCGTGAGGGGAGAGGAAGGGGTGTCCGGGCCTGGCCGGTACGGGGGTTAGGGGAGTGCAAGGGGTGTCCGGGCCTGGCCGGCGAAGTGCTTGTTTCCGGGTTTTCAGGTGTTCTTTAACCGTACGGTTCTCCCCTTCTTCCCCGCCACCCCCGGCTTGCAGTTGATGTGATGGCGCGCGGGGGTAGCTGGCGTACCTGGGGACGCCAAGTTACGCCGCGCGCTAACCTCGATAACAAACTTCCCTCCTCGATGCACGCGCCAACGGGGCTGCCATTACCGCCTCCCTCCTCACCCCTTCTTCAACACCCCCTCTCCACCCACCTTCCAGCACGGCCCTCTCCCCTGCCCCGCAACCACCCCTAACCGGTGAACCCAAGCCGTCAACCTCCCCCCCCCCCCCCACTAGTGGGTGCCTTTACCCGCCCGTATAATAGATAGAGAGAGAGGCGCCTGGGATAGCAACTGCTGAAAGAGTTCGTCTAAACAGCGGCGTTGGTCGAGGGTCTCTCCGGCGATACATAAACACAACTCTGGGGGAAGTTCTCGGCCTTGGTTGTCTCTGCAGCACACCGCCGCCACCCCGGCCGCCGCCGCCGCCGATGCTGCTGCTGCTGCTGCTGGTGTAACTAACGTGATAGATATTGCTGTCCATACACACAAGGTTGAGCGAAGCGAGTGAGTGGCGAGCGAACTGAAGCTGGCCAGGCTAGCCCAGCCCCAGCCCCAGCCCCAGCCCGCCTTGCCCAGCCCAACGCAGTCCGCCAGCGACATCGCTGCTGTTGGTTATATTTGTGAGGCGCAAGTAGTTAGTTACCCCCGCGGCTGTGGAGCGCACACCGACCCACCCACCGGGCGAGCGCAGTCCCCATAAACCCCCTGCGCCACGGAGCCCCAGGCGGCAACCATGCAGTGAGAGAGAGAGGCACAGCGAGCCTGGCCTGTACGCACGCGCACTACACCGCGCGAGCAGCGTTCATGACAGACGCGTTTAGTATTCACCGCCGATCGCCATTATATCGATCCCATACGCGCTGTTTGAAATAACATAACTGCGCCCAAAAAACATCACAACAGAGAGAGAGAGACACAGGGGTGAAGGTCGCACGCTGCAGTGAAGTTGCAAGTGAAGAAACTTCGGAATACATCGACAACAGTGTGGATTATTCGTAGGCTGCGTATCGCCTCACCCCTCCCCCTCATCGTACCCACTCCGCGCTGGGTAGGAAAGTGCTGCAGCGACCCGGTGAATGATAAGAAAGCGACGAGCCACGACCATTGAAACTTCTACCCGAACATTGGATTCACCCAGTCAGTTTTACTTCTACGTCTTGGCCAGATCGCCGCTGGACCGACCTGTAGGTTGCCTGCAGAATGGCGTCGTTAAGGCGGCCCTAGCGCCAGGGGTGCTCAGGCAGATGTCGTGTGTGTGTGCTGCCTCTGTCGGCGTGAAGGGGGAACTTTCAGCAGCAGCAGCAGCAGCCGCAGCCCTCTGCTGACTCGTCCAGTGAGTAAAAGAACCCGATAGCTGGAAATAAAGAGGTGAAGGCACGGGACTCTGGCTCACTCACCCCGGCGGTTATGTTGTTAGTCAGCCAGTCTTGCGTCACATCCCGGGGTGTACCCGGCCGGATCATCCTTACGGATCACAGGGGGATGTTAGTCCGGTAATCGCTGTCAGCGGAACGACAAGGCTGCCGTGTCTTCTCCCGAAGCGTCCGTCATCAACGGAGGGAACATCCGTCCCGATTATATCAACAGTGAAATCGATCAATATAAACCAGAGCTTTGCCTGTAAACGAGCGCCTGTGTCAGTGGGACACACGATAACCTCGGGCTGAGCACCCAGGTTGACGTACCATTGAGGATATCATCATTGTGATTTTAGGAGTGGTCCCCCACGACAATATACCTTGCCATCGAGCATCTATCTTCTGGATTATTAACATCGGGAACCCGCTACCTGGATATGACGTCGGGACGTGTTTACACCGCCGACATGGAGCTGGCGATGGATAGAAGGGTCAGCAGAAGCTGTCCACGGTGTGGCCGGGGGGTGAACCTAGCTCACGGGGACCCAGGGCGGCGGCGGGCCGCCATGGCCACCCCCCTGGCGGCGGCAGGGTGGACGGCCATCAGACCCCCCCGGCGTGCGGGGGCCCTGATGCTGTACATAACGACCACCCTGCTCCTGGTTAACGTGGCCCAGGGATTGACATACCGCACCCCCAACGGCACGGCCGTCCATAGTGACACGCCGTACGCAGGCACCGACCCCTTGCACGACGGAGTACAGGGTAAGCCCGCCATAGGTCGCCCCGGGGATTGTAAAGAAACACCCAAAACCTCACCAACGACTGACGGGTGGCGCGGCATTTTCCGGTGTTTAGAGGGCCGCGCGCGTGTGTTCGTCGGAGAGTACAAGCCGGAGAGAATAAATAATGCTAGAAACATACATACCACGCGCTAACTTAACGGGAGGGAGGTGATAAAACCTGCGGCAGAACCCAACTGGCGTCATTTCTCAAACCCAGCCCAGCTTTGCAAGTTGTTAATGACCCCGTGCAATAAATGACACGTTGTTGCCGATTAGTTTTCTTAAGGAAGCTGTTTTTTATGATAACAATGTGAGGCACTTTTATGTCTAAATGCTGATATAGTGTGAAGCACCTCGCCCGTGTGATCTTGTGCATCTAAGCGAGCATGCTGTATAAACTAAAGGCCGAAATAACTGCAGACGACGCAGAGCGACCGCGGTGTCTGTTGTCAGTACATTAAGGCAGCCCATCTTTTATTGTCTTGGTGACGCTGGCTAAGCCTGCCACCCGCTTTATGGGGGGACTTGGACGGACCTTGATGTCCAGTCTTAAGCCGCTTGTGACCCCCAAGGGGTGTCATCAGACAAACCCCTGTCGTGAAGACCCTCTGGTCGGTCGCGTGCGCTCCCGCTCTACCGTCATCAACATGGGCGATGTCGCTGGACATTTAAATCGCGTGTCCCAGTTTTTCGTGGGGCTTTTTTTGGTCTTGCAGCGGGTTGTATTTGGGCGTTCGTGTTTGTAGGATGCATTTAAACCGACCAGCGGGGAGAGACCCCCGCGTGGTGAGTGGCCTTTAACGGCTCATACAAGGGCCTGACTCGCTCGGCTGCGCATCGTCAATGGCGCATTCATCGGAATGGGCGGGGGGGGGGGGGTGAACTGCAGGCGTACGCTGGGCGTACAACGGGGGTACGGTAGATACGCGCAGATCATGAGCGCAAACAGTACAAGCGTAACGTGCGGACGGCACGGGGGGGGGGGGGTCAAGAGGGGGGTTGGGGGGGGAGGGGTAGGGTCAGGGGTAGGCGTGGAGGGGTGGCATCTGTCGAAGGGGGTTGGAAGTCACTCAAGCGTGAAAAACAGTTTGAATGAAATACGAGGCTCGGGTGGTGCCTGCTACAGTGTCCGCTTGTGGCGTGTGTCTTTTTTGGGGGTGGGGGTTAATCAAGGACGGGGTGTATAGTAGGGCATGAAAGGGAAAGTTGTCATGGTGTGACTGTTGTATGAATACTTGAGAGGGGTGGTGACACATAGAACGACTCAAATGCTTAGATTCAGAGGGTGATATAGAAATTCAAATCCAAGTCAAAAATGTTTATTTGCCTGTATACCACAAACCTCCACCCAGCGTTTCGGTTCCCCAAGGTTCCCCGCTCGTACTCCCCAGTCCTGAACAGTCCATCACAGGGTGAACGGAAGCTCCAGTGCCGATGACGTCTGCCGTGGATGATGTGACGTCACGACCATAGTCCGACACCCTCATGCCACCCCGCGCCTTAACCCTCGTCCACCCTCACCCCCTCTCCCCCTCTCCCACCCCCTCCGTGCCTCGTACCACTGTCTTACAGCCGGCTTTAACCTGGCCTGAAGCCCAATGTCGTTATCACGGCTACAGCCTGTTTACGTTAATCGCGTGCCGCTAAGCAATAGGAGAAGGCCCAACCCGATATGCTAATCGGCGGATTATGGCTGTTCAGCGGGGAAATCAATGCAAGATGTCAGTATCTTATCCGTTATAACGCTTGATGTAAACTGGGAGCTGGGACCGGCTGCAATGATACGGTGGTGGTGGTGGTGGTGGTGGTGGTGGCCACTGTCACAGCTGAAACGTGTCTGCGCTGGGCATGTGAACGTAGAGACCTGTGGAAGTATGAGGAAGAAGACTTGGTCTAGTGCTTCATGCCCATTAATATGTAGTCGATATATGAGTTGATGGCCACGGGTCGATCAGCGTTACTTGTTCACCAAGTCTGGAAGTTTTATTGCGAATTAAAAACTGAATATGCCATTCAGAACATTTCGGGTAGTAACTTGATAATTGTAACTCGATAATTGTAAATTTAAAGATATAATTGGTGTGTCCGATTCTGGCCCTCATTGGTACAACACAATCAATGACATAGCTTCAGTGCGAGAATATGTGACTGGCAAGTGATGCCGGAGGGACCCATGTTGACGGTCTTCCCTAGACTGCCCCATCGAGCCATGGCAACTGTTCCTATGGGTTGTCTTGCTCAGCGTGCCGCCTCGGATTCTTTTGCAAAGAGTGTCTGGTGGGTTCCCCGGTGACGGTGAGCCCGGCGCCACGCCGTATGGCCTGGTATGAACCGTAACGTGTACCATTATGTGAGCTGTGGGTAGCGATCTCATCTGATGCTGGACCCCTGGCCATTCACGGTGTTATTAGTCGGTGATGTCCACCTTACCCCCTCCACATGGTGGTCATATGGACGCCCAGGCTGGGGGGCAGGGTAGAGAGCGCGCAGGGCGAGGGGGAGGGGGGGGTAGAGAGCGTGGAGGGGGAGGGGTAGAGAGCGTGGATGGGGAGAGGTGGATGGTTTGGGGAGTGTGGAGGGGGCGGGGTAGGGAACGTGGAGAGGGAGAGGTGGATGGGTTGTGGAGTGGGGAGGGGGAGAGGTGGATGGGTTGTGGAGTGGGAGGGGGAGGGGTGGAGTGGAGACACGTTGTGAGAAAGAGTTGAGAGTTGTTAATTTATATGCCCGGCGTCCGGCCATGGGAGAGCTGCCATGGGAGAGCTGCCAGGGCTTATTACGTAGGAATGGACCGACCGTGGCGGCCATGCTGGATGGAAAGCTGGATGGATGGCGGAGTAGATGACTAAATACATGGATGGTAAATGGTTGGCTGGATAGATGGCGAAAGACATGGATGTATAAATGATTGGAAAGATGATTGTCTGACGTCTGGTCTGGTCTTGAGACTCGAGGCCAGTAGAGAGCAGAGAGTTGGAGGCTGGTTCATGGCAGTGCATGGCGTTGCTCAGCTCAGCATGGCAGGGCAGCACCCGGCTGTTGTGAACACCTCTGGCTGTGTAGAAGGGGTCGGGTGACAGGGGGGGGGGGTGTATATGAAGCTTGGGTCCGGCAGCTTGAGGTGTTCAGCAGGGAGACTTGAGATGGGAAAGCCGGCCACTGATGAAAGGTCAGCTGTGTGGATGTACCTCCTCTTGCCCTTCCTTCATCCCAACCCCCTCCCTGCCCTGCTCCCCCGGGGGTTCCCCTCCTTCGTTATATGGTTCACCGCCACCCCACCCTCACCCCTCCACCCCCCGCCTTAATAGTTTTACACCCCTGCCCAGTATCTTGCGGTTCCTTTGACGAAAACAAACAAACAAAACAGGGAAAGTTTTTGACTGCGTCCGGGTGGGAGGGGAAGTGTTATTTAGACACCTGGTATCCATGATGCCGGCCCGAGCCACTGGGGGCTACGGGTGGGGGTACGGGATACAGGGGACTTAGATCTCTCTACAGGACCCCGCGTGTTAGTTTGGACTGACCGGCTGAGTTATTGTCTGACTGGCTGACCACAAGGTCTGGTCTCCCCCGAGACCTTGTACTTGTCAAGGTGACCCCTCGGGTCAAGCGTCCCCCGCCAAGGTCATCATTCAAACCTCGAGACTAAGTCACACAGGGCTGTAGCCCGGCTTGTCTTGACCTTTGGATGTGTCCCGTCAGAACACGTGTCCCTTCTGAAGCTGACCCCTCTGTGTACCGTCGTCATGACGACTGAGGGTCATCACTCACTCGGAGAGGGTCTGCCCGGGGCCATCGTTCAATGCTGAAGTCGTTGGGGCTGTTACCCATCTAGATGGCGGAGGCGGGGTCCTGAGGGCCGCTACAGGCGAGATGGGAGCAACATGCCGACACCTGTGGCTGCCCGGTCTGCCTGGTCCTGCTGGGGGAAGGGGTGGGGGGTAGTCCAGCCCGCCACGTGGTCACGTGACTGGCTGACCGACCGACCAGCGCGTCCAGTCAAGGCGCGTAAAGCGGGTGAAAGGGGTAGTGGGATTGGTGGGGGGGTAGGGGGGTGGGGGTGGTGGTCGAAGATAGTCCTAAAGCCGGCGGGGCCTCCCGGTACGTCATGTTTACCTAGCGATAGCCCTGAACGCCATGGCGACCACCGACCAGTGATACCTCACGGTCATGTCGGTCATGACCATCTTCATCTTCCGCCCCCCACCCCTCCCCCACCCCTTACCCCACACCCCTCACCCCACACCCACACCCACACCCTACACCCCTCAGTCTCAGCACTGTCCCTGGCTGGCACTGATGTGGGGTTGGGGGGGGGTGTAGATATTGTGGGGTAGGGGGGAAGGGGGTGGAGGTACGTTGTATGAGGGTGGGGGCGTGATTTAGCGCCGGCAGGTGGCGCTCGCTGATGGGTTGAAAGTGGCTGGGAATCTATGGGAAGTGCTCTGGAGGGTGTTTCGTCTTCCGCCTCGCGTCAGGGTATTTCAACACTTTGAAAGCCGCCGAATGGCCCTGTTTTTGCTTCCCATGTCATATTCATTAATGTAAATCTTGGGGAACTATAGCGGGGCGGGGTCATAACGCTGTTAACCCTTGCCAACCTCCAGTCTTTGTGGAGACAGCTGACTTCAGACGTCACGTGCCTACCAAGGATCACCGGCGCCGTAATTGGCGTAACTAGCCTGGTGCGGGCGGTCCCACCCAACTAAAGTTTGGTAGCTTTTTCTTTCGTTAGCATTGTATCAAAATGTATTATATCTCTTAACGTGCTTATAACGCTATGGCGAAATGCTTTTTCCTCGTGTCACAACCAATTTTTTCCTTGCTTTTTCCCTGACAGTTTTTTTGGCTGCATAATACTACTGTATTATAAACGCCGGTTTCCCTTTGCATTGATCCAAACCCCCTGTCGTTGCTTCGATCTGTTCTCTCACTGCCTGGCAACCCACCCACTGACCAGTCCCACCAGGGAGACACGCACTCACTGCGGACCTGTAGCATCACCCCGGCCCGGCCGTCCTGGGGGTCACCCTGTGCATATAGATACTGGTTGGGCTGTTTGCCTTTCACAGTGCCCCCCCGTCCTCCCTCATCCTCCATCCCCACCCACCTCCAATCTCTCGGGTGGGGGGTGGGGTGGGCAATAAGTATGGACCCCAACACCTGTGGTGTTGTTTTAATAGGCAGCGACCGGGACGCCCCGGTCTCCCACGTATAGCGTTACTCCCCCCCCCCCTCATGCTGACCCTCTCCTCTTCCTCCACCCACCCCCCGTACCCACTCTTCGCTCCTTCCGCCTCATCCCTCCTGGAATTCTTGCCGAACTCAGTGTGCCCCCCACTTCCCCTTCCTTACCACCACACCACGGCACACCTTGTTCAGGGATGGGTTCCGGTCCCTTTATAACGCCAGTACCCAGACACTCACGGAGGCCTCTCCCCTCCCCTTCCCTGCCTCATCACCAATCTATCGGCCCACCCCACCCCCACCCCCAACGATACCATTCGTCCAGTGTACCACGTGACATGTACCGGGTCATATAGGGCCAGGTGGCTGGGTCGGTACAGCTACCTAGCCACCTGGTGACGCTCGTGTAAACGTAGAGATTGCAAACCGGGACTATATATCGCTTTTTGTGTATGACGTCCTGGGTTTACGGGCTTCAGGGCTAAGGGCCGGGCTGGGGGCCGGGCTGGGGGCCGGGCTGGGGGCTGAGTTCCCTTTGCTGCTCCTTGGCCCGATTTAACCCTTGTTTGCACAAAGGTGGGCTAAAACACATCCATCCATCCATCTATCTGACACATCCAGCCCGATGTTGTGTCTGGGTGTGGCGCCTTGGTTACGTCAGATCGGTGTGATGACGAGATGACCGGTTGCTTGGTTACTGGCGGTGTACCAACCTATCTGCGTACCCCTCACCGGGTGCCATATCATATATAGCCAAGTTTGATTATAAGATGTGAAATATCAGGAAATCTGATGTGAAAGTATATCTAACTATATTTGGGAAATCTAAGTCGGTTCTGATTACTGTATGAAACTGCAACTAAATTGGTAACTAATTTGGTAACCGAGTTGGTGTCATTATATGCGATGGACGTGTGCGTTTCTTGGAGACATAACACAGACATAAGGACAACTTTAATATGGTGCTGGATTTTATGGTTCGTGCGGTTCAGGGGTAATTTGGTTGCGAGTCCCCTCGGTGCGATTCGGTGAGCCTGGGATCAACGGGTACACCCCTCCCGGACTGGGTTGTGGTGCATCCCTGGTAGCCCGTACCCCGATGCAGGATCGCCCGTATCCCGATAAACAGTAAACCGTATCCCGATGCAGGGTCGCCCGTAGCCCGATAAACAGTAGGCCGTATCCCGATAAACGGTCGCCCATATCCCGATGCAGGGTCGCCCATATCTCGATGCAGGGTCGCCTGTATCCCGATAAACGGTAGCCCGTATCCCGATAAACGGTAGCCCGTATCCCGATGCAGGGTCGTCGGTATCCCGATAGACGGTAGCCCGTATTCCGATGTTGGTTGAACCGCTTGATGAACGCACCACAGGGACATCGCTACTCCAGGCGTTCATGATTAACCTCGTCAAGGTCATTGTTACAAACGGCTCGTGTTCCGTCTTGGGGTCACTGTCAGTGCATCCGTGAGAGGAACGAGTGGGGCGGTGGGTGGGGGGGGGGGGGGGCGTATGGTGGTGAAGACACGAAAATAAGTGGAAAAGGACGGTCGGTTGGAGGTAGTTGTAGTCTTAAGGGATCCGTGTTGCCGCCGCACAAAGGTGTCATTATTGGGAGGCTGTGTGGTTGAATAACGGGGTTTGTTTGTGACGCGGAACTGCGGCCTCGACACCCGAAACGACACGACTCCGAAAGACGGCCCGGGAAGTTTGGAAGGTAGGGAGGAGGTGGGGAGTGGGGCAAGGTGGATTTACTTATGATGACTTAGCACAGACATAGTCCATTGACGTGTGCGCGGAGTGTGTGTGTGCGTGTGTGTGTCCGGAGGTGGCGGGGAGGAGGGGGGGGGTGGGGTCCGATATAGGGACTCTAGTTGACGCTTGTGGTGGACACCCCTCCGGTTGACATGGGTACTGGGGTGGGATCTGGTGGGTGATAAACACGGCGTGTGGTGTTGCTCCTCTGGGGTACCCCTCCCGCTGACATCGTATTTGCAGAGCTTTCGTGACAGGTTCCCCAGTCCTGCATGACCAAGTGACCCGCCCACACTCTTCATGGAACTCCAACCACACACTCGCTCTTTACGACAGACCTTTCATTTGTTGGGCTCTGGCCTCTACTGCCCGCCCGTGACCTGCTCCCCCCCCCCCCCAAACACACACACAAACCCATAGACGTTGGCCCCACCCCGTCCTCCCTGCCCGTCTTCTAGGCCGCTGACCTCTGACCCCTGGTTAGTCCGACGCGAGCGTCTCTCGTGACTTAGCATGACAACTCTTGTCTAAGTCAATATTAGCTTTTGAGGAAAGGCCAAGGTGCCACGATGGCAAATTGTCCCCCATGCAACAGAACCGTAGTGTTGTTCCCCGGCCCCCAGCGTCTGGGGGCGGTAACGCCTCTCCCCCTCCCCCACGTTCAACGCCCGCCACCCCTACCACCGCTCACCACCCGCCACCCCTACCACCGCTCACCACCCCTACCACCACTACCGCCTCCATAGCCAACCTGACGTCACAGCCAAGATACACACACCCAAGGATATCCACCCGCACCACCATTGAGATGATGATTGGAGCCATGTCCCCGGGGTAAACCCTACTCTTTGCGAAGAAGACCACAGCGGGGTCACCATCGAGAAACTTGGCGAGAAAGTCGGCTAGCCCCCAACGTCGTCCCTCCCAATCCCCTGCCCCCGCCCCGCCCCCTCCCGGTATCCATGGTGTTCGGACGCCATTCCTGGTCCAGTCGATGATGAAGACGTCCATGTGAAGTATTGATACGAACCTAGACTCGAATGGGGCGGTGAGGTCTGTCGAATCACTGGCTTACCATTCAATCATTACAAAACTTCTGAACGTGGCTTGTCCCTCTTCTGTTCTTGTAAGCTTGTGTTTTGATATTATCGTGATATACTTCCTGATATTAATTTGGAGGTGCGGGCCTCATGTGAATGTAAGTGTGTTTCAAAACAAGTGCCTTTATAAATCACAACACTTCGTTTTCCCCGCCTCAATATCACTCCGATTATAGTGATCAAACCGCAATAGCGGGTGTCTTAACCATGGACGCGGAACCATCGATTCGATAAAACTGCGATGTTAGTTCTGATCACTCCCCCGCAGTAACGGAATGCAGCGCGCTGATTGGCTGGCTGGCTGTGTGGTTTTTAATTGAGGGTTGTGGATCGCTGCCCAGCCAAGGTGGGGTGGTGGTAGGTTGGTTGTATATTCAGGACGATTTAACAAATTCTGCTCATTTCGCGTCAATGGGAGAAAAAGGAGAAGAGGGGAGCCATGTCCCCGGGGTAACCCCCTACTCTTTGCGAAGAAGGACATGGGATCTTTACCTTGCGGCCACACAGACATGACCACAGCGGGGCGCAACCCACGGATCCACGTGCCGGCTCTCAGGAGGCCAGAGCGCGCAAGCGACCGCTCTAACCCACTGAGCTATAGGACGGCGACGGTGGTGGTCGAAGGACATCACAGCATCCGCCGGTCGCCTGCACGGTCCGGGGACACCACCAACACTCGACTCGGACCGCCTTTGATGTTGCCGACCAATATCTGTATCACTCGAAGGGGACTAAATGCGCGACTGTAACGTAATCGGGTTGGGGGTGTGGCGTAGGGGGAGAGGCGATTGAGTGGGATGAAGGAAGTGGGTGGAGGGGCGTGGGGTGGGGGTACAGGTGTAAAGCTGAACTCGAGCAGACAAAAAAAAACGGCGACTGTCATTGAAAGTCGTGACTGATGGGTGTCGGGAGCTGATAATATTCTTTTTGTGGATTTTGCTGGTCGACAAGGGTCATTATGTCTACATTATACCGCCGATCTGGCCTCAATGTAGGTCAAAGGGAGTGGGGGGGGGGGGGGTGCGGGCGGTCATAGTAGTTCACTGTAGATAATGTAACCACCTGATTGGCTGGTGTAGGTGGTAACAACTTGACCCGTCGATGTTTATGAGCTGCTGTTTGAACAATAGTGGCAGACACCTCCTCCATACCCCTGTCCCATACACGGTGTTGTTACAGAGACAGACCCGACCATCATTCTGTACGCCTCTACAACTAGTTACATATATATATATATAGCTCACCAAGCCTTACAACTAGTTACATATATGTATATATATATCGCTCACCAAGCCTCTCAATGTATCTTATCACAGGTTGTGGCGGTGCTGCCGCGACCTTATAACCTAAACCTCTCGTTCACCATATCGACCCTACTACCCCCTCCCCCATCTCCCCCACCCCACCCAGACCCAGTTCAAGTCTCTCCCCTCCCCCTCCCCCCCATCCATCATCCCCCCCACCAGTTCCCCGCCTCACGCCGTCCACCGAGTTGCCTGTCGCCGGCAGGTCGTCTGCCGCGTGAACCTTCCTAACGACTTGACAAAACTGGTGTCGTTGTTCACCATGTCTTGTCACCGCTGCCTGTGAAAGCCTTTGACCTTTGACCTCGGCGCTGCTTGGCTGCCTCGCTGGTGTGGCCTGGGTCTGTGTCAAAGGAAGCGCGACGCCGGTTTTTGTTTTCTATTATTGCGCACGTTTTTATGGCTCTTCTTCTGTATGCAGGGTTCTGTGGACATTGATCAACATGTACTTATGTTTGTGTTCCAGACAAGCGATCTTATGTTGGTGTTCATTCAAGGCGGCATGGGGTCCACATCGTGACACTGTTTTATAGCCGTCTGTATCCTTGGGGTGGCTGGCTGCAGGTTTGGCTGCAGGTGGTAATGACTTGCACCAGTACAAGCCAAGCCACCCACCCTCCTTTAGAGAACTGAACGGACTCAAATGACAATGCAATCTAAAGGAAAGACAATTAATATGTTGCGTCCTATTGTAGGTAGAGGTATTAGTTCTTGAATTTCACTGACGAACATGACAATTATTGAATTCGTCCTCGCCAAAGGCAAGTCGCCGTTTGACCCGCCGGACTCTGTGGGGGCTGTGCGGTGCCCCGCGTCTGTCGCTCACGTGTAAACACTCAGGCTGAGATAGCGATATACAGGAGTGGACGCAGCCAGCCCGGTCGGCCCTGAGTTGTGATTCCGTGAGCGATGCTTCAGAATTATAATTAAGACGTTCTCGAGGGGGTAGTGGGGGATAGGCCAGGGGGGGGGGGGCTTATGTACTTTACTTGACGCACAGAAGTGGGTTTGTGATATGACAAAGCCACATAAGTGTGAGCAGTTCTGATAAAAGCCAAGTCGCTATACTTGACCGCGAATGCCCGGGAGCGAGGGGGGTGTAGGGGGGGGGGGGTGTGCAGCTGCTTTCTTGTTCAGATATACATCTGGGTACATACATACATAAATACATACAAAACCGAGAGATCAACGTATATCGATTGTACGAAGTCTTTGCCCATTCTTTGAAGAAAGCTCTGATGACCTTGACGTCTTGTCTTGCTTGGGTCACGTGTTGCGCGGGTGATCGGTAGGTTCATCCATTGTATTGCGGCCCTGGCGGTGGCTGGAGAGAGCGTCTTAGACCGGTTATAGCCAGACGGGTTGGTTCTTATCTATGCTCGTCTCGTGCGCGCCACAAGTAGAGGTGTCATTCCGGAGCGTGATGAATGCCTGGCGCCCCCACCCCCCCCGCCCCCATCCCACACCCCTTCTCGTGTCGTCGTTAAACCGGCGACACAGACCACAACACATGGAGCGCCTGTCTGCAAGGCGCTAGCCGCCCACCTCCCAGCCACATAGGATGGTCCTGCGGGACCACACGTCTCGGCTGTACCGACCGGCATGGGGCGAATGGACAATTTGAACACTTTGCAGTATATGCTACATGTATACAGAGTGTGATTGCAACATTCCCATTCCATCTCTCGCAAATACAGAAGAAACACGTCCGTTCCTTTGTTTCTGGGTCGAGGAATGTCTATGTGTAACTATCTGCCCATTGGTCTGAGGTCGCACATGGGTGCTCTGCACAACATGCGTCCTGTGAACCAAAACATCTGAGTGTGACGGTTATGAGACAAATAAAATGACTGCCGAAGCTTGTACAAAATGTAATATATCATCTTGTATACAAAATGTAATACATCCTCCTTGAAACTCCTGATTGGTAGTACACGTGAGACTTTCTAATTGATTGTGATTGTGAATTAGTTTTTTTGGGGTTTTTACAACTCTTTCGTGAAAGCGATGTTCCTTGGTGGGTAGAGTGCCACTTCTAATATGTATATCACTACTCTCTAGTCAAGAATCAATATTTGACGAGTTGAGCCATGAGTGAACGTGTAGTTCTTCAAGGTTCTTAAAGGTATGTCTTTTTCTGCATCTTCCTGCCTCGTTTAGTGATAAGATTGAAGTCAATGAACTTACTCTCTACTTGAAGCTTGAGATGTTCTAAGTGGGGGGAAGGGTTATGGCTTGGTAAAGACTGGAGTGGCCTTCTTGACAGACAACATGGCTCGGCGGTGTTTGCCGGATACGGGTCCTCGCATCAATGTCTGTCTGTCTGAATATCCGTTGTTCATGATATGAATACGAGGAGTGACTTACAGCCATTCGGTGTGCCTAGGACTCGAGGCTGTCAGCTCGCATCAAGACCTTCCCTTTGACTGGTATATGACCTGTGCGTAGTGCCTGCCCGTCATGGGTAGCGGAGCCTCTCTATAAACCTCGGGCATGTATATGTACAAGTGGTCCTAATAACGGGTTTGTCTGAGCTGAGCGATGTACTAATCTGCGATGTTCTTGGTCTGTATGACCAGGCAAACCTTTCATTGTCGGGAAAGGCCGGTGAGATTATCAACAACTGTCATGTTTGGGATGAACCGTAGGACAATGAATGTGCCAGCTGCACGGTTGAATAATGGTTGGAGAAAAAGAAGGGGAAAAGTCGACTTGAAGTGCATCATATCGGCGATGTTAGTCCTTAAGCAAGTCGACAAAGTGCAGCGGTTTATGTGAGCAGTTCATGAGGGAAGAGAGCCGAAGAGCTGGCGCATCATCCTTGAGAAAGTGGGTCAGTCCCCAGCAGTGGGCTGTAGTTTGTCTTAGCACCTCGCCTCGGGGCTCCGTTGGCATCAGCCACTCAGCCGCCAACCAACTCTGGGGCTGGGGCAAGAAAAAGTTGTGTTTTTTTCAGACAGAGAAGAAGGAAGGAAGATTAGGCAGCGAGGGAAGGGTGGACGCTTGGGGGTGGGAAGGTGGAACTAGTGGGGACGGGAGGTGGGAGCAATGCGGGGATGGAGTGATGGCATGATGGGGGAAAAAGGATGAGGAAGTGGAAGAAGAGGGGAGGCGGAGAGGTGGCCCAGGGAAATGGGGGTTGTACAGGGAAGAGGGGCGGGGGAGGTTATGCAGGGAAGAGGAGAGGAGAAGGGGGGAGGGGGGTGCAAAGGGAGAAGGGGCATCGGCTTCATTGAGTGAACTAAAACTACAAGTGCACGAGTCTGGCCTGCTGAGGTAAGCCTTCCGTCTTTTCTTTCCCCGTGGCCTGTTAATACACGTATTGTCTCCTTAGTGGCTATCTCTGTTGCTGCTTGCTCTCGTCTTTTGCCGGTTAGGTCATACAATATATCCTGGCCGACTCGCCCCCGCCCCCGCCCCCACCTCCACCAACCTTAGGCTACAGCCCATCACCCTTCTCTGCCTCCATCCCATCCCCCTATCTGCCCCCACCCATCACTCCCTCTGCCTCCACTCATCCCCCTATCTGCCTCCACCCATCACCCTCTCTGCCTACACACCCCACCGCCTTACCCGTACACCCAGGCTGGTCCCACAAGGGTCACTGCCTTATGTTCCGCTGGCCCTTGACTCATCCTTCCGGCGGCTTACCCTGGTGAATATGAAGCCAAGCAGTAGGTGCCACCACAGGGGAGGCCCGCGAGGTAAGGGGCCTACCTGTCGATATACCGAGGTGCAAGCCATAGGCATGGGATGCGATCTAGCAACGGAAGTGGGTACTTCATGCGAACTATCGTAATAAAAATTATCTCTGCACCGGGTTGGTGTGTGGGTGCTTCATCTCCCAGTCAATGGTTTACCCAGCCACGCATCCTCAGTTTCTCGTTAATGCCACAATATATACCAAACCTTACGTAAAGGAGGTTCGAAGAATCCGTTATAGTTTAGTAGGATAGTTACGTGTTGATACCCCTGGCTGGAGGTAGATGCGTGGGGGAGGGGGGGGGAGGTAACTGTGGTGGCAACTGATATGGCACATTTCTCCTGACCGACAAAAGGCGCATGTGAGAGTGTAAATGAGGGAACGGCTGGTGGGGACCACCACATCCGGCCAGCTGAGTCTGGGCGTTTAACCGCTAGGGGGCTACGCGGCCTTGCGACCAGCTGTCGCCGCTGGAATAGTGGTGATATTGGGTTTAAGATAAATACCGCGCCACATCTAAGAATAGGGGTGGAGTCCGGATTCGGTGTATAAATTGCGCGCTTATCGGTTTCGGCTGTAGACTTGCGATTTATAACACCCGTTACCAGTTTCCAGAACGGGATACTTTTATCATTCACATGTTCGCATGGCATGATAACTGGAAACTGGAGGGGAGGAGAGTGGGTAAGTTTTGTTCGCATGGTCTGAAAATTGCTTTGAATGTCTGCCCTATTAGCCAAGCGCTAGACAGATAGCGGCATCCCAACAAAACCTGCGTTGGGAGCAGCATGTAGAATGTGGGGCATCAAGTGGAATGGAAGGAGTTTTGTTGTCACCACTGCCGCTCTGGCGGGCATTCCTGACACAATTTTGTTGGAAGTGGGCCGGGAGATGAGTTGGGGGGAGGGGTGAGCGGCAGGAGAGGTCGCCTCTTTTGTGCCCAATCATGTGGATTGGCTTGTCCCGCAGCTGAGTTAACACGAAACTAGTTTTCTCCACGCCAGTTGACCCCC
Source organism: Arenicola marina (assembly GCA_964019135.1). Taxonomy (NCBI): domain Eukaryota; kingdom Metazoa; phylum Annelida; class Polychaeta; family Arenicolidae; genus Arenicola; species Arenicola marina. The sequence goes on from OZ025255.1 coordinate 33,339,437, forward strand.
TACCCCCCCCCCCTCCTCCTCCCCCCGCGTGTGTGTCATCCCACAAGGGTGTGTGTCTCAGACCCCATAAGACGACCTGGTCGGTCTGGCGACCCAATAGGAAGACCCGACTCCCCCCCCCCCCCCACAAGGCACGTCTCTGTCGAAGGGGCAAGAATTATGGGTGGCACGTCACAAGCCATAATCGGCTTTAGCGACGTTTATGGTCGCCGAGCAGATGGGGTTGTCACCGGTCGACGGGGTGGTGGGTTGACGCTGGGCGGCAGCGTGGTTGGTCACACGTCGGCCCGGGGGGTCGGGGTTGGAGCAAGGGACTCCCGGTTAGCTGGGTGGTGGGGGTGCCATGGCGGGCGCGTGGCCCGGGCGCTCGGACGGCGGGGTTCAGTGAAGGATCTACTGCGGCGGTTGGGTCGTCGTGCCCCCCCATCTGGACACCACATTGCCACGACCAGGTCCAGAATGGCACGACGTGTTAGAAAACAACTCACCACCTCACTATTATACAAACACAAAAACACACACATAATAAACATATAACATATTCCGTGGCGGTTGTAGCAATTTTCATGTCCGGTATATATCTGTTTTGGAGTTCCTTTTTCTGTTTCTAAGTCTTAATTCGTGGGAACTTTGAATTAGCCACCCCCCCCCCCCCCCCACGTTCGCATGTTTGGTTCTCAGTCCAACAGTCTGTTCTGTATCAAAGTTGGTGGATCTCTTCATCCCTAATAGACTGCCTAGTAGTCTCTATTTGCATGTATAACTGTGCAGACACCTGATTGCCATTCAGTTTCAAAAGTTCATCGTACTACCGAAGTTCATATTCCCTGGCGATCGTCTGTACATAAGCCTTTGTCATGTCCCGCCACATTCGTTAATCACTGCAATATCTTGCAATGCAATATCACATGCATTGTCTCCTTCGTTCTTGGCATTCAATACTTCCCTCACTGTTAAGCTCGTATTGGATAACAAGGTCACCCACCCACCTCACTCGTACACCTCTTAATCCCGCCCCCGCCCCCTCCCCCCTTTGCTTGTCGGCTTTAATCCTGTATTTAGTTACCATGAGACCAGAGAGGCGAGCGCGCTCAATGGAACCCTTCCTGTTGCCGCCGCCACACCACACGGGTGACAACCTGTGTACAGCGGCCAAGGCCCTCCTCGCCATTATCAACGACACAAAACTGGCGGTCAAAGCGGAAGGAGAGGGGGGTACAGCAGTCCGGGGGGATACTGAACACGTGTCGCTCGTCGGGACACATACGGCAGGGGGTGTGGTTGAGGGTGGGGGTAGGTGATATACAACTGGTCCTGGAGTGCAGGCGGTGTCGCCTTACAGGTCACCATTGCGGTTACTACGCGTTTAGATTATCGTGGCCGATCAGAAATAAATTCCGAAGGGCGCGATCCCCAGTAGAAGTTGGTTTGCAACTTGCGTGATTGGGCAAAATGAGTCTTATTTTAAGTTTGCGCATTTATTTTGAGGGAACATCCGGTCTGGGGGGGTAGGGTGAGGGGCGGGGGCAGGGTGAGGGGTGGGGGCAGTGGTGGGGGGGGGGGGTAGGGTAGAATGAGGGGCGAAACGTCTGTTTGGTGTGTCATTTTACGCAAATTACTGTGTTTTCTCTTAAGAGTTTTACGTATAAGTAATGTTCATTTATTTTGCTTTCAGATGGCGTGTTAAGCTTCACGGGTGACTCAGGGGAGCCAAATTATTTCAAGGTGACCTTGATACGAGGAGATCACTTACTGGTGGGAGCAAGGTGAGTTTTCCCCTCTGCTACAAAGTCACGAGTCCCAATGTTAGGGCCCGCGAAGTGGATTAATATGGTAAATGCACTGCGCGTAAAACGTGAGCTATATATGGAAGTATGGTCACACTGGAAGATTGACCAGGCCGTCAAGTTACGAGTCTCAGATTGTGGTTAACGCGATAGGTTTCTGCAGTTGTTAAGCCACATACGATACAGGTCTTGCACCAAGGCTGATCTTCTAGTGTCAATAGTCTGTGAAATTCGCCAGCTAACGCGCGGGTGTGTTTAGCAGTGTTCACGAGAGGCACTTGCCGAGGTAATCGGTCCATAGACACAGGCGGCATGGGCCTCTCTAGGCCTGCCTCTGTAGCTTCTAATGAAGATAGGACCCAGTCTGGCGGGTATCAATGCGGGAACCAGGCGAATGGGAGTGCCAGGAATGAGCATGTTTTTGGTATACGGGATAAGGTACCAAGGGGGTAGACCTGTGGGCTGCTGGCGTCTCAGCATGGAGGTACGCCCCCCGGGGGGTTGGAGGGGGATGGCTGGGTGGTTGTGGGTGCCGGATGGTGACGACAGAAGTTTTCGCCAGGTCGTAGCCTGCCATGGAAGGGGGGGGGGGTTAGTTGGTTAAGTGATGGACTCGACGGACACGAGGCAGACTGAGAGGGAAGAGTGGGTGGGGGTGGGGGGGCGTCCTCCGCTAGGTCGCTGAAAGCCTTCTGGCTGAGGAAGGCTTTCATACCAGAGGGTTAGTCAGCCCGCTGTTTAATAACACTGCAATAGGCTGATGTCCCGGGTTTACCGTGCAGGAGGTCTGCAGTGGTGAGGGAAGCGATGACGAAGGAGACACAATGAGAGGAGGAGTTGGGGGAGGTCTGCTTCCTTCTTCTTACCAGCCCCTCCCCCCACCCCCCTGCGCACTGGCCCTCGCTCCTGTCCACTCATGCCAAGAGCCTCGTGCCCTTGGCTTGGCCTTCTCCCGCTCCCGTCGGCCTCACTTCCCGGCTCTCTCATTGGCTGCGCGTCACGCATACGTGGGCAATGACCTTGTCTCGAGTTGTTCGTCGAGGTCCAAGATTATTCAGGCTATAAATAATTCGGACTCTTTGTCTAATATCAATAGTTCGTCGCCGACTTTGTTGTATAATATTGTGCGTATTGCTCTGGAAGCATTTTTTATATACATGCATAGGAATAACGTCTGGAGTAACGTCTGGATGGTAGGCTGTAGGTCAGTGGCTGGATGGCAGGTTGTAGGTCAGTGGCTGGATGGCAGGTTGTAGGTCAGTGGCTGGATGGCAGGTTGTAGGTCAGTGGCTGGATGGTAGGTTGTAGGTCAGTGGCTGGATGGCAGGTTGTAGGTCAACGGCTGGATGGCAGGTTGTAGGTCAGTGGCTGGATGGCAGGTTGTAGGTCAGTGGCTGGATGGCTGGTTGTAGGTCAGTGGCTGGATGGCAGGTTGTAGGTCAGTGGCTGGATGGTAGGTTGTAGGTCAGTGGCTGGATGGCAGGTTGTAGGTCAACGGCTGGATGGCAGGTTGTAGGTCAACGGCTGGATGGCAGGTTGTAGGTCAATGGCTGGATGGCAGGTTGTAGGTCAGTGGCTGGATGAACCATTAGACATGGAAGCTGGAAAGAAATAACTGGAAACTGGATAGAAAAGAGCAAATGGGAAAAGAAATTAAAGCTGGACGATGGTTACAGGTAATAGAATTGACGGAAAGCCAAATGTAGCTGTCCGGGGAAGCCCGTTTCCCGGCCTACCCGCCAGATGATCCTTCCATCAAATCTTCCATCTATTACACCCCTCCCCCCCCCCCTCTTTAATCCTTGTAAACTCAGGAGCTCACCCGCGTAGTGTTAGACTGTAAGCTGTAGGGAAAGGGAGACATGCGGCTGTCCCATGTTTTAGTGGTGCCCTCTCACAGAGAGAGATTGCATCAGGTGCCGCGTTGTCTGCCGGCCGCCGGTGTCGCTGTCTCGGTCTGTGTGGCTGGTAAGCAGCCTCCTCGCGGCCCGCCGCGGTCGGGCCGTGAGACGGTCGTGCCACGTGGTCCGCCGCGCTCCAGTCACTGTAGAACCAAGGAGTGTACAGGGCACTTGGAATGTTTTCTGTAATGAACCGCAGCGTCGGCATCTGGTGCTGTGAGGCTACGGCCACGAGGAAGAAGCGCGTCTCACTATCTCCATCTCACCTAACCTTGTTATGTTTTGCTGGAGACTCCATGTTTTCTCACTTGTAGGTCTTATTACGACTTATTTCTGGCCGACTGAGTAAGCCTCTTCCTCCGATGCGACTTCCACTAAAACTTCCCCTCCCCCTTCGTTGCCATGGTGGTTCAGTCTTCCTGTTGTACGCGTGCCGCGGTGTTTTCCTAGTCACTAGGCGGAAGCCCGGTGTGACCCCCAGGTACCCGGGCCCGGGTGAGGACGACCGCTCTTTCCCATAGCAAGCCGGCGGCACCCTCCTAGTCCTGTATATATATATAGTCAAGGCGCTTTTTGTTGTTCAGTCACAAAGGTGACCCTGGCGTCCTGCGGTATCTGGGCCATGTTTCACCCCACACCATTTCATTATATCGGCAGGTTTCTTGACGCAGTCGGGCTTACATGTTCACAAAATCGATCATTAGGCCTTGTTTCGCGCCCGGAATACTGGTTAGACTATCTTCTGTTGGTCGCATATCGTTCCGTGGCGTAATGCCATCTGCTGTTTCCTGTCTCCATGTGTGTTTTTCGTCTCGATTGAATCTTACAATCTTACAAGCATATGTGATATAATCATTATGACATCGACCGTGAGTTAATGCATTGATGGGGATAATAAAGACAGATCTATCCCCATGTCTTCTAAAGACCATGCTTTTGAATTTTTTTGATTTTTTTTTTAACGACGCCTTTTGAAACTGTTCCCGAGAGTGTCATCACTTGTCTTTATCCACTCCGTAAACGGGAAACGGCGTTAGATGTGCGTTAGACAGAAGTGAAGGATGGATGATAACGAGCTGCCGCTGTCTGTGTTTTTTTCTGTGTGCCTTCCCTGGCAGCTTCCCTCTTGATATAGACCGGAACCCTCGTGTTAATGGTCCAACGCTTTAGGGCTTTATCGTCGCTGAATCCACAAAAAATACTGGGTTGGTGTGTCTAGGTGGGCTTGTAGCGTCGGCTGAGAGGAGGGGGGGGGGAGGATTCGTCGGTGAATCTGCAAGAGAGTTGTCATAGCGACCGATAGGGTAGTGGTCAACGAACGTCCTCAGGAGAGAAAAATACCCAGCTGGGGGTTGAGATTATGACGGATGTATTGGTTGACGACAGATATAGTTATTTGAATAGTTCGGACGTTGCCCGGAGACAGTGATATTGGATCTAGATCGCGTGTTATCGTTGGACGGAGGTGACAACGAGGCTTGGTGACAAGTGACACGAGTCGTGCGGAGTACCTGGCGGCAGAGCAGCGGCAAAAAGCCGGTGATGAATATTCCGGGAGGCCCGTTGGCAGAAATGGGAGGTCCGGTTCTGTGTTTTTTTATGTGGGTGAAGGGGGTCTGGGGGATTTGCATGTTGATAATGAAATTATCCCGAAATTTATTCCTTGGCAGTTACGCGTCGAAGCTGGCATTGGTTGCAATGTTGGCTGCACTGATTGGATGGGATTTGTTTTTGGTGGGGGGGGGGGGGGCGGGGGGCAAGTAATCAGTCTTGTGCAGACATCCGCCTGGCAGATGTAACACGGATTAAGGGGATCGCTGGGGGACGGAGGGAGGAGGGATGGGGGAGGGGGGAGGGGGCATCATCATTGATGCTGCTTACTCTCGGGGAAGCCCTATCTGTGCTTCATTAAGGACCTGCTGATAAAGCTACGAGTAATTTACCACCGACAAGACGTCATTATCAGGTGCTAAAGGGAGACGCATTAAAAGGGGATCTACCCGCGGCGATTTTATTTGCCTTCCTGCATGGTGTCAATCTCAGGCCGGTGGCCTGGGAGTGGGGGCCCCGTGGACTATGTGGCAAGCATTCCCAGTACACTTCCCCGGGAACTGGGTCATTCACGACCGATGTGGAAGCAGGGAGCTCCCCAGTGATTCTCCGCACTGAGGTCGGCGACGGCATTGTTACTGGCCACCACTAACGTAGCGTCCCACTTGGGGTTGAGGGTTCCTTAATAAATCCTGGTGTTTACCTCGGCGATTGTTTGATGGCCTTCTCTCGTTACGACAGACCGCTGCCACTGGGATGTGTCCGTCGTGACCAGGAAGTGGAATACTCGGCGTATTTGCGTTGATAATACTGTGTGGAGGGATCCAAGGCAATTAACGAAGAGTTTAAATCGTTCTGTTTCGAAAGACAGAACAGTAAAAATGCAATGATTTATGCTATGATGCTGAGATACACCCGAATGTGGCTAAGCAGAGCTGCATTGTCGTGCGATGACACACACACGCACTCTTTTTTCACTCTTTCTCAATTTCTCGTTGCTCTTGCTCTTTCTCTTTCTCGTTTCTCTTTTTTTTTCGCATTCTGTATCTCTCTCGGGATCCCTCCTCATATAGATTTTTATCGGCGCAGATTTAATGCAGATGCCATGCGAGTCCGCATGGCATCTCTATTTAAGTTAATTGCAAGGCAACGGCGCGTATTTTTTTGAAAGTGCGCTGTCGTAGAAGAAATGGATTAAAAGGCTTGTTTCGGATACGGTTACGCAGGAGCTTGTCCATGTTAATCTGCTGGCGACTGCAGAAGATCCTCGCTACCTCTGTCGCTACCTTACAATCCAGTAGCAAACTGGTGACTGGTATTATCTCGCTATCATCCTAACGCTTTTCATCATATATATATATATACATGTGTGCTTGGAAATATGTGAAAGGCGAGTACTCCCCCCCCCCCCCCTTCTACTCCTGTTATGCTGAGCCACCCCACTCACAAAGCCGCCGGGGGATGGTCTCTTAACACGATATGAGATAACACTGCTTGCAATCAGTGGTGCTGGCGAAGACTCACACATCGCTCGGCAGATATGTTCATTGCGGGTTGATTTATTCATAGTTTCCACTGGGAGGGCTTGCAGTGAGTACTAATCACCGAGATATGAATTGACCTACGTCGTGCTGTGCGCCGCCATCGCGGTATATCTATAACAGCCCTGGGCTGCCCGCCCTGTACATAAGGGACTTGATGAATCTTTGATGGGCCGTTGTGAAGTCAAATCATTCTGGTCCAGCGCGACTCACCTGGCTCTCTCGCCCGGATGTGTCGCTCTGTGGGTGGGTGGGGAGGACGGGGGTGTGGGTGGGTGGTGAGGAGGGGGGTGTGGATGGGTGGTGGGGAAGGGGGGGGGGCGTGTGAGTGGATGGTGAGGAGGGAGGAGGTGTCGGTGGGTGGTCAGGAGGGGGAGGGGTGTAGGTGGGTGGCGAGGAGGGAGGGTGTGTGTGAAGAAAGGTGTGTATGTAGAGTGGAAGGGACGGGGGGTGGGGGGTGGGGGGTAATGGATTATCCAGGCACGTTAACTGTGAGCCGAAGCGTGACCCCCACGTCAAGTGAACGCCTCAGGAGCCATTAATTGTGAGATATATTGTGTAACCGCCGTCCGACCGTCTCCGCGCGCTCCGGGGTGTATGAGCAACGCGAGCCATAACTCATGACGCTCACCATGTATATTTTTTTTTATAGACATAGCATATATATATAAATATATATATATATATATATATATATATATAGGTGGGTGGAGGCGGGGTCGTTGCGTTAGCAATGTTGATTCGCAGGTAATAGTAGCTCGATAAGAAGATTCCTCGCAAGGCTGAAAGCTGTTCTCATATCTAGATAATCTGGGAAGTGTTTTTTTTTGTCCGTGGATTGGTATGGCATCCCCCTGTCCCACTGCGCTCGATTCTACGTCTCTCTTCTCCTGAAATATATCACAGTCGTTTTTTTGAAAAATTTTTTTGGTATCTCTATCTATAAAAGGTAAAGCAGAAGCAATCATGGACCTCACAAGAAGTTTTTAGTTTTTGCTCCCCAAGAGTAGCCCCAATGATGTCTATACCCGGGTTGTCAGTACGTCGTTATTCGTGGTAATGGTAATTGTACGTAGAAAGGACAGAAAAAGACGGGACTGTGAGCGTAGCGATTGGTTAGATTTATCTCAGGGGGAATGACAGAAAATAGGTCTGCGTGGAAAAAAAACCTGGTACTCCTTGCGTCGTTGCGATGAAGGCTAAATGTGGATCGATAGGATATTTTCATAGCGCTTGACTAATGGTCACACGGGGGAGTGTTTTGTGGGAGATGACTAACATGTGCACCAAGCCGACCATTTGACCATTATAGGTTTGCTATTATGAAGCCTTTTAACAAACAGCTCACGATCATCGACGGATCGTTTCATGAATATTAATGAGTCGTCGCTATGGCGATAGCTGTGATAACGGTATTTGTGAACATGGACCGGTGGCGCCACGTGTCTGGGGAAGTTAGACACTGTGACGTCACGGCTCATCAGGTCTCTGATGGACGCTTTGGTGATGGAGTAACAAGGTAACGCGATCATGTGACGTAGCTCATCGCTGTCAGGGTCCTTGCAGCGGCTTGGTTTACCCGATATTTGACATTTCTGGAGTCGTTTTTGACGATGTTGTTTTGACTACTGTCTAAATATTTAAGTGGCGTATTAGCTTGTACCGTTTTTACGCGTTGAAGACGAAACCGAGACAATGGATCCTATATTGAAAATGTTTTTCGCAGAACGACCTCTGCCCTTAGTCGTCCGGGGAAAAAAGTTATTTTGCTTCCACCATTACATAGATATATCTTGGCTTTATACCAAACAAGCGGTCACAACATGTCTCCCAGGTTAAACAACTTTTTTACTGGCCAGACTCCCAACACTGCTGATGACGTTCTCCCGTAGCTGAATTCCCTCTCCCCACGCCTCCCACGCCTCCCCCCCCCCCTCCCGACGCTTCCACTCTCCCTCCCCACGCCTTTCCCCGCCGCCGTCCCCTTGGCTTTACCTACCCTCCCCACGTCTCCACCCCCACCCTCCCCGCGCCTCCACTCCCCTCCTCTTCTCACGCCTCCCCGCCCCTCCCCACGCCTGTCCCGCCGACTGCACACAGACACGGGCCTCTGGGGCAGCTCCCCGCTCCCTCGGGACGCAGGTCTGGCTCCACGTGCTGACTCACGCCGCTGCTGGAGACAAAACTGGCCGAACCAGGCACGCCGGACAGGAAGCGATTGACCAATCCTCGTTTACTGATCTGGCAACACCGACTGATTGCCGAAAACTCTTTCTCATATTTAGCCTATGCAGCCCCCCAGTCTCCTCTCTGTAAGTCCCCCCCCCCCACTTGCCCCTTAGTCCTTTCCATGGCTCTCATCAATACATCCCCCACCCTCCACTCACTCCCTTCGTCCACCCTTCTCCCGCCCCGACCAGCAATCCCACGTCTGGGAATTGCGTTCCCCATACAAATTAATTGAGCGTTATCGGGAATAATTCGGGTTGTGTCTCTGGGCGACTCGTCGTATTTCACAGAGCATTGGTCGCCCGTCCCCCAAAGGCCCCTTCCCGCCACCCCGCAATGGCCCACATTGATAAACCGGAAGTAATGTATTGACCAATCCCGCGCAAGCTTATCGGCCTGTGCGTGTCACTTCCATCATGCCACTGCAATTCCCGGCGCATGGAATAGCAGTTTTATACGCAGTTCACGTTTTTGCCGGTAACTCTAAAGCTGTCGCGGGCGCCTCGTTGCCTCGGGATATTGCTGCGTCATATCCGCAAACTGGCAATGAACGGCGTCGTTCTGGCTGTGGATTCAATATCGCTAAACAGTTATGAATTTGATGGAAGTCTGATTGACATGTTTTTAACTGTGAGTCGCTTTGGCTGAGGCGCTGTGGGTGTCAGTCAGCGAGGCTACTGGTGACTGACTAAACTAAACGTAAGAATAACAGATCCCTCCTCTTTTTGCCCTTGTATCCATTAACAAAGCCTGTAACATTGTGTCGTGTGTCATTCAGTCTCGCTTCACAGCGCCCGGATCATGTATTGTTTGTGTAGAATATCCTATTTTTTGGGTGACCCTGTTTGTTGATTTTATGTTTCCGGTTCCAAAGGTACGGTATTGTCAAGGCCGAGGGCGATACGCGCTCTGGTCTTTCTTTACAGGGCGTTGCCATTAAGTTTTATTTGCACTTTTTTCGTGACCGAGTTGTCAGAGTGTCACGTAAACACCACAAATTCTGCCCACGATTCTTTGCGCCCCGACTCCATCCAGCTTCGCCCAACTGTTCGCCGGTGCACATTTTTGCTCATTAGGTTTCTCGGTTTGTGTCGAGAAGATATGCAGGGACAGAGGGGTGTGGCGGGAGGGGAGGCTGGGTCCTTGTGTTGTGGGTAACAGGATCGGGAACGGCGTGTAGGGTGAGTACTCACTCACTGCAGAGGGCGGGGAGTGGGTGGGGGTAGAGGTTGGTGTGGGGGACGGGGGGAGGGGGGGGGGGGTGATGGATAAGGATTTTGAGTGAAAGTCTATCCAACGTTGTATGATAAATGGAATGCTCTGTCAGGGGTAGCATAGTGTCCATCTGTCAGGGTGCTGTGCAGACCCCGTACCGAACCAGCGGGCGCCCTGGCTAGCGTATGGCTCGGCTTAGCTTAGCTCTGCTTTGCTTAGCTTAGCTGACAGAATGATAAGCTGCCGAGGTCTGCATCCCATCCCTCATGACTCAATCGGCTCGCAAGGAGACCTGCCAAACGTCTCTGCGGTTCACCGCAGCCCAGTTTTAATGACTTAACATTAGTCGCTTAACTGTTATTTATTTCTCTAATAATATTACTTTTCAACTAAACGAAAAGGTCCCCTGAGATGTTGCTGGCAATTTTTGCTTTCGTGGCCTGGTTCATTAGAATCCGTTGTACTGAAGTCAGTTGATTTTGTTCATGTTAGCGTTATTAGCAACCCCCCCCCCCTCTTTAATTGGGATACTATAGCCCCTGGCGGCGGTTTCTCGTGGATGCTCTGTGCTGTAACATGGCGCAGTTATTGGTCCTCTAACGGCGTGCTGGCGTCATGAATGGTAAAACTTCACGGTAATCATTCTCATGTGTACTATTGTTGTTTTTGTTGCCTGTACAGATGATGTACATATGTCTATTCGTTCTCTTCCAGGAACGTCGTGTACAACATCAGCCTGGATGCGGACAGCCTGGCCCTGGAAAAGGTGAGTGGCGGGGTATATGTACAGTGTATGTCTGTCCGTGGAAGACGACCGCGGCACTCACCATTGTGTGGGTCGTCATGCCGTGGCGTCAGGGCTGGGATGGACGCTCTGGGCTAACACTAGACTAAACAATGTGTGGGTAAGCGAGCGTCCAGTGCCTGTACCGCGTGTACGCAGCCCGGGGATGGAATATCCCTGTTGGGGGAGTTCCAACTGTATAAACGTCGTAAAACCCGGAAGAAAAGAAGGTCGGCTAATGTATTTTCTACGGCAAAAAGACACAGAAAGAAGTGGAAAGGAAACCTAGAAAGTAATGACTCCCTCTATGTGTGGAAGTAGACAAAGCCTGTTCCTAAAACATTCCTAAGTGACTACTCTTGACGGTAACGCTGCGTCAAGGGCTGTTTCCCCGGCCCTAAACCTATATTCGGACCATAAACTGACACAGATTGGGTGAAAATACAGGAGAAGTCGGTCGAACATGGCTCATACGTAGCCAAAGGAGAAAGAGAGGAAAACTCACAAATCTCACGTCAAACTCTCACGAGGTTCCTTTAATAAGTAAAACGTTTCTTCAACAGGCCGTGCCTTAATGGTGGTTTGATCGTAAAGTCCGTAAATAAAATGTTTTTTTTTTCATGCTGCTTTCTCTGGATTAATTCATTTACTATAATGGCGTGTTATCGATTTCTGACTTGGCCGGGTGTCAATTGAGCCCGTATGTTACGACAGGGCTGGGAAATAGTCGTCTCAGCATGGTCAGGAGAAGTGCTCGGTTTATATTACATGTGTTTTTTTATTTGATTAGCGAGGCCCTTTGACTGCGAGAACCGCTGTATAAACAGCTGCGGAAGGCTGGTCTATTCAGGATTACTTTTTCCCCACCCCCTAAGTGTTCTGTAAAACGTAGGATATTATGTATGGTTAATGTTGTATTTTCGCATTCGATCGCAATTACCTATAAAAAAGAGAGGATGTGTTACGAGTCGGATGATGTTACTTTCCGCACTTATTAGGAGTCCCGTTATGGCACATACTTGAGTAGACCTGACATCTGCGAGCAGGTATCACGTTGAAACGGTTTTATACCGCCTATTAACGAGCTTTGCATTTGTACATGCACATAATTACGTGGGAAAAATCAACCTAGGCGTTTCGCCACCAATGTCCCCCAGATTAATGTCATGGAAGCAAACATAAAGGTCACCGTTTCATTGTCTGAAAAATTAAGGATAAATTAAGGCCTTCTCACGCGGCAAAGACATTTGCCCCCCCCCCCCCCCGGCCCTTCTCACCCCCACCACTGCCTGACAACGCTCGCTGGTGGTCGTATTCCGCTGGGCGAGCGCACTATTTAGTGGAAACTGCATCAGATTTGAGACATCACGTATTAACAAAAAGCGGGTATGTTTAGGGGAAAATAAATAAATAAAGAACTTGGGCACATTCTCCATCAATGGAGTCTTTAAATATTTAGCTTTACGTTGGTCTTCGTTGTCATAGATACAGGGCTGTCTGTGTGTCTCCCCCTGTGACTTGCCATCACTCCTGCCTCAGACTTCAACGGGCGAAAGACGTGAACAATAAATATAGTCTAGTCTTCCCCTATATTGCTTGCACTGTCCCAGGTGACTTACCCTGGGGAAAACTTAAAGCTTGGCTACACCTACCCCTGCCTCAGCTACATTATCATGGGCGCTATTTATCTCCATTCATTGGTGGACTGAAAAATAAAACTTGTTGAGTTTAGCATTTTCTATTTTGTTACTATATGTTGACTAAAACAAATAGTAGAAATATTATATTTGTTATGTTTGTTTTCTTAAGGCAAGTGACAAACACATCTTGTGTTAATTTACGCTGAACAGCCACAGGAATCTTTTCCTCCCGATGGGTCACTGGGGATTGTATGTTAAGTAGTGCGTGTGGAGAATCCATAAGCGGCGCGGCGTTACTTCATCCATTATGTATTCAGATGGCCGACGATTATGTCTGGCAGCCATTGCTCTCCGGGTACGGGCGTTGTTCTGCCTATCACGGCCAAGGTCAACTTATCGTCCACTCCCAACATGGCAACACTTCGATCCGGGGAGACCGCTATTTTATGTCATATCACCGATAAACTAGGTCTGCAATAATGCGGCGACACGGTGAATATTATCTTGTGCAGTATTCAACTGTCCCAGAGCCTCGTGGCATAGAAACGTGGCACTCCTTGGCATGAAGAACGACACTATTTAATTAGGCCGTGGCAGTGGCGACCATCGCGTCACCACGGCCTATGTCTTTGGCGTAGCTGGCTTGATTCTAGGGACCAGTCCGGTATTGATGATGGGTGGCCCGCCGCTCACGGTATGTGTCCCTCAACGCTGTCCTACTGACCGACTGACCTACGATATCGATTTTCAAACTTGGCCATTGATAATCTTGAAGTTTGATGTTTAGTGGGATTGATCTATGTAACGTTGATGTGTCGTTGGGTGATGGAGGGGACTTTGTAATGCCATGATAAGACAGCACACGACCCCCCAGGCACCTGGTGGGGGGCTGGATGGGGTTGGGGGGTGGGGGGTGGGGGCCAAGGTGATGATCACCACATGGCACGACATATCCGTGAGAGGTCATACATAGCCCGGGGTGCGTCCCGAGGACCGAGCGCTGCATTATTGAAAACGAGGCAGAAAAGCCGATTAATTGTGTTTGGTCTTCGACACGCAACCGCTCGTGGGAATATGTCCTGGTCACAATGTCAATGGCGAAGGACGACAAAATCTGGATTTGTTGTTTAAAGATTAACATTTGCTTTAAAGTTGTTGCGTCATCCTTACCATAAAGCGTTTGTTTTCTCCATGTCTCAAGTTAATAAACAACATAGGAGTTCAGTATTAATCATCGGGTGATAACGTTTCGGCTCCAGTTAAGGGCAAGATAATTGTGCTGCGAACGGCTTGCCATATATGGTGATCCCACCGGCTTCACGCTGTGTGGGCGTCTCCCTGGCTGACAACGCTGCCTAAAGCACTCTAGCCTTTATTTACCATCTGTCACTAAAAAAAAACATGCTCAAACATGGTGAAAACGTCAACCATGAAACCAGATAGGGCATTAAACTTATTTTCATTACAACCATGTAGCGTTGAACCACTGTGGGTTGGGTGAATTGTCATGGTTTGAGACACACCGTGCCTCGACCTGCTTATCTCGCGCGAGGGGCTCCTGCCGGACTTCAAACTTTCACCTGTTCGGCGTTTAAGGCGTGCAATTTATGGGAACGCTTCACGCTTTCCATTTCCAGTCTGACACAGTCATGTCGTGTCATTCTGCCAGCGTGCATGACGGATTTATGACTTTGATATGAATACAAGCTAGGGGTGGGGAGGGGTAGCTGTACAATGTATATTTAGAATGCTATTTCATCTATTATCCAACCGACGGTTTCAACATTACATGTTACAGCACCCCCCCCCCCCCTCCCCACCACCCAATACTGCTCCGCACGACTTCCTCCTTTCCTAGACTCCGACCCACTTTTTTTTCGTTGAAGCTGACTTAAGTGCGCCATATTCTACACACATCCGGAGTCCCCAAAAGGCATCGCCGCTACTAGATCATTTGCGGGAAAATGAAAGGATAAAGCCTTTGACAGTCTGTGTTATTTAATGTTTTTGTATCGTGGAATATTATCGCTTTAAATGCTGTAAATGTGTTTTCCGTCATAATTACATGATTTTATCAAGTTAGAGTGATGGACGTCGTTATCGAAACATGTTTTCATTGGTGTTGGGAGGTTATTAATGTGGTTATTAGTGAACCTCAGCTGATGGGCCGATAGAGCAGCTATTTCTGGAGGTTTTATGATAATGAAACTTTATTTGTAACTTGTGTAGCCCATCGGTGCGTGTAGACTGGTTATATTCATGACCTGCTGATATGATCACCCCAGTCGTCCTGAATGTCATTTGGTCTGCAGGCCTCCTGGCCTGGTTTAGTGTGTATTGTGACGTCAAACGTGGCCTTTAGCATCAGTCATTGCATTGTAATCGTGCCGGTGGATCGACATAGGGCGCCCCGCTCACTGTAAGTCTACAGTGACAGTCATTGCATTGTAATCGTGGCGGTGGATCGACATAGGGCGCCACGCACACTGTAAGTCTACAGTGACAGTCATTGCATTGTAATCGTGGCGGTGGATCGACATAGGGCGCCACGCACACTGTAAGTCTACAGTGACAGTCATTGCATTGTAATCGTGGCGGTGGATCGACATAGGGCTCCCCGGACACTGTAAGTCTACAGTGACAGTCAATGCATTGTAATCGTGGCGGTGGATCGACATAGGGCGTCACGCACACTGTAAGTCTACAGTGACAGTCATTGCATTGTAATCGGGGCGGTGGATCGACATAGGGCGCCCCGCACACTGTAAGTCTACAGTGACAGTCATTGCATTGTAATCAGGGCGGTGGATCGACATAGGGCGCCCCGCACACTGTAAGTCTACAGTGACAGTCATTGCATTGTAATCAGGGCGGTGGATCGACATAGGGCGCCCCGCACACTGTAAGTCTACAGTGACAGTCATTGCATTGTAATCGTGGCGGTGGATCGACATAGGACTCCCCGGACACTGTAAGTCTACAGTGACAGTCAATGCATTGTAATCGTGGCGGTGGATCGACATAGGGCGTCACGCACACTGTAAGTCTACAGTGACAGTCATTGCATTGTAATCGGGGCGGTGGATCGACATAGGGCGCCCCGCACACTGTAAGTCTACAGTGACAGTCATTGCATTGTAATCAGGGCGGTGGATCGACATAGGGCGCCCCGCACACTGTAAGTCTACAGTGACAGTCATTGCATTGTAATCGTGGCGGTGGATCGACATAGGGCGCCCCGCATACTGTAAGTCTACAGTGACAGTCATTGCATTGTAATCGGGGCGGTTGATCGACATAGGGCGCCCCGCATACTGTACGTCTACAGTGACAGTCATTGCATTGTAATCAGGGCGGTGGATCGACATAGGTGCCCCGCACACTGTAAGTCTACAGTGACAGTCATTGCATTGTAATCGTGGCGGTGGATCGACATAGGGCGCCCCGCATACTGTAAGTCTACAGTGACAGTCATTGCATTGTAATCGGGGCGGTGGATCGACATAGGGCGCCCCGCATACTGTACGTCTACAGTGACAGTCATTGCATTGTAATCGTGGCGGCGGATCGACATAGGGCGCCCCGGACACTGTAAGTCTGCAGTGACAGTCAATGCATTGTAATCGTGGCAGTGGATCGACATAAGGCGCCCCGCATACTGTACGTCTACAGTGACAGTCATTGCATTGTAATCGTGGCGGTGGATCGACATAGGGCGCCCCGCACACTGTAAGTCTACAGTGACAGTCATTGCATGGTAATCGTGGCGGTGGATCGACATAGGGCGCCCCGCACACTGTAAGTCTACAGTGACAGTCATTGCATTGTAATCAGGGCGGTGGATCGACATAGGGCGTCCCGCACACTGTAAGTCTACAGTGACAATCATTGCATTGTAATCAGGGCGGTGGATCGACATAGGGCGCCCCGCACACTGTAAGTCTACAGTGACAGTCATTGCATTGTAATCGTGGCGGTGGATCGACATAGGACTCCCCGGACACTGTAAGTCTACAGTGACAGTCAATGCATTTTAATCGTGGCGGTGGATCGACATAGGGCGTCACGCACACTGTAAGTCTACAGTGACAGTCATTGCATTGTAATCGGGGCGGTGGATCGACATAGGGCGCCCCGCACACTGTAAGTCTACAGTGACAGTCATTGCATTGTAATCAGGGCGGTGGATCGACATAGGGCGCCCCGCACACTGTAAGTCTACAGTGACAGTCATTGCATTGTAATCGGGGCGGTGGATCGACATAGGGCGCCCCGCACACTGTAAGTCTACAGTGACAGTCATTGCATTGTAATCAGGGCGGTGGATCGACATAGGGCGCCCCGCACACTGTAAGTCTACAGTGACAGTCATTGCATTGTAATCAGGGCGGTGGATCGACATAGGGCGCCCCGCACACTGTAAGTCTACAGTGACAGTCATTGCATTGTAATCGTGGCGGTGGATCGACATAGGGCGCCCCGCATACTGTAAGTCTACAGTGACAGTCATTGCATTGTAATCGGGGCGGTGGATCGACATAGGGCGCCCCGCATACTGTACGTCTACAGTGACAGTCATTGCATTGTAATCGTGGCGGTGGATCGACATAGGGCGCCCCGGACACTGTAAGTCTGCAGTGACAGTCAATGCATTGTAATCGTGGCAGTGGATCGACATAAGGCGCCCCGCATACTGTACGTCTACAGTGACAGTCATTGCATTGTAATTGGGGCGGTGGATCGACATAGGGCGCCCCGCACACTGTAAGTCTACAGTGACAGTCATTGCATTGTAATCAGGGCGGTGGATCGACATAGGGCGCCCCGCACACTGTAAGTCTACAGTGACAGTCATTGCATTGTAATCGTGGCGGTGGATCGACATAGGGCGCCCCGCATACTGTAAGTCTACAGTGACAGTCATTGCATTGTAATCGGGGCGGTGGATCGACATAGGGCGCCCCGCATACTGTACGTCTACAGTGACAGTCATTGCATTGTAATCGTGGCGGTGGATCGACATAAAGCGCCCCGGACACTGTAAGTCTGCAGTGACAGTCAATGCATTGTAATCGTGGCAGTGGATCGACATAAGGCGCCCCGCATACTGTACGTCTACAGTGACAGTCATTGCATTGTAATCGTGGCGGTGGATCGACATAGGGCGCCCCGCACACTGTAAGTCTACAGTGACAGTCATTGCATGGTAATCGTGGCGGTGGATCGACATAGGGCGCCCCGGACACTGTAAATCTACAGTGACAGTCATTGCATTGCAATCGTGGCGGTGGATCGACATAAGGCGCCCCGCACACTGTAAGTCTACAGTGACAGTCAATGCATTGTAATCGTGGCGGTGGATCGGCATAGGGCGCCACGCACACTGTAAGTCTACAGTGACAGTCATTTCATTGTAATCGTGGCGGTGGATCGACATAGGGCGCCACGCACACTGTAAGTCTACAGTGACAGTCATTGCATTGTAATCGTGGCGGTGGATCGACATAGGGCGCCACGCACACTGTAAGTCTACAGTGACAGTCATTTCATTGTAATCGTGGCGGTGGACCGACATAGGGCGCCCCGCACACTGTAAGTCTACAGTGGCGAGTTGGACGGTGCTTTCCTTGTGTGCCTGCAGATAGGCACGAAACCGCAACTGGTTGGGCTTTCTTTTGTATGATCAAGGGCTAAATTATCAATGCAAGTAACAAAAAAGGGTCCCGGCTGCCATGTTTTCGTGTTGAATTCACACTGACCGGTGATAAAGTGAGCAATCTGTTATTTTTTGGTAACCCCCCCCCCCCCTTCCTCCCGTCACCTCTTTTCGGCCCTGTCTGAGACATGTCGCTTCTTATCGTGTCGATCAGGGGTGTATGAACCGGGGAGTGGGTGATTCACAACTTCGCCAAGTGTGTGAGTGGGGAGCATTGTAACCCAGCATGTGGTGGTGTAACTAAGGCCGTTATATGGGCGGGGCGGGGCGGGGCTGTATATGGAGACAACGTGCCGCGTGGCAGGACTGCCCTGGACTGTCAACCCCACTCCAATCAAGAGTACCCCCCACGCCCTCGACCCCACCTCATTGTCTAACGCCCCACTACACTACTATAAATCGCCTCCTCAAAACAAAACAAAATGGCGTGGGGAGGACACGACGGACTGGTCGCGTCATGAGGTGGCACGCCGCGCAATCTGTTAATGGTTCGGTAGCACTTGCCCGAACAATATGTCTATCCACCCTCATACCGCGGACTAACGCCCGCTATTAATCTCTTCCACACCCGCCCCTCTCTAGCTAACCCGCCCTTCCCCCATCCACCCCCCTAGCTAACCCGCCCCCTCCCCCACCCACCTCCCTAGTCGGAGACGCTTATTGGTACTTTTTTTTTTCATGTGTACTTAACACCACGAGTTTTTACATACTGAGTTATCAACTGCGATAAATCGAATGGGGTGCTGTGTCCTGAGGTTTATAGTCCAAGCTTTATGCTCCTGTACTAACTTTAACCCTTTTGATATGTGATACACGTGTTCTTTTTGCCAAGAACTCACAACACTTTTATTATATGCTTCAATATCATTTCTTACTTACAACTTACTGACAAGTTTCAGGGATAGTTTTGCCGAGTAATCTTACATTTCTCTTTTATTTAACCGTTTTGGGACTTCCTTTGGGTAGTCATTGGAACCATGTCGTGCGATTTGACATATGACCTTGTGAAGGTCACACACGACAATCCTAGTGACTCCTGATGACGCTATGTGGTTTCTTCTTGCAGACGATACCCTGGCCGCCTACACCCGGTGACATCAAGTCCTGTTCCAATATGATTCAAGACAAGGTATGTTTACCGTCCAGGCCTCGAGAAGTCCTCGTTGTAAGGCGTTAACATAAAATATATAAATTATGGGCGAAGTGACTTGGTGACTGAAGACAAAAACCGAAACCTGGCCACTCCACTCGCTCGACCGGACCATCCGCCCACTCACCTCAACCTTTATTGTAACGCTTCCTTGATGAAGACCACGCCGTGCATATAACCTCCCTTCACCCCCATCACCGTCCAATCACCACCATCACCACTGCATCATTGACTCATCCACCTCATCACTCTCATGACCACCCAGTCACCCTCATGACCACCCAGTCACCCTCATCACCACCCAGTCACCCTCATCACCACCCTATCACCCTCATCACCACCCAGTCACCCTCATCACCACCCAGTCACCCTCATCACCACTGCGTCATTGAATCATCACCCTCATCACCACCAATCACCATCATCATCACCCTTTTACCCTGATTATCACCCAAGCACCATATCGCCCATCACCACCTATTCACCACCATCACCATCCCATCATTGACTCATTCACTCCCATCACCCATCACCTCGGGTGGAGGTGGATGGATCCAGATATTATCTTCAGCTGTGTGTATTGCCCACAATATTTACTGCATCACATTAAGATCACCCACTGTGATACCAGCTGTAAGCGATCGCCGGCCACAATAAATAGCAGGAATCATGGGATCGATTCCCCAGTGTCCCATTTGCTACGTTAGCGGAGGGATTTGGCAGCACCCCCCTCCCCTCCCCCCATCCCCCCTATCCCCTCCTCCACCCTCATTCCGCCTTGTCCCCTAATTTCATTTCCCTCGCTTCCAAATCAATATGTGCCAAGCTTGTCGCCGTGGTTGATTGGAATCCCAGTCGTGCTCTGCATGGAGTTGTGCGCCGGGCCAAGTTTGGGGTTAAAGGTTCCACGGTCTAGATGTCCCTGCGCCGGGCCAAGTTTGGGGTTAAAGGTTCCACGGTCTAGATGTCCCTGCGCCGGGCCAAGTTTGGGGTTAAAGTTTCCACGGTCTGGATGTTCCTTTTGTAATTGAGCGGAACGTTGATTGGACGTTAAGGGGGGGGACTGGTGGCGGGTATTGAGTGTTTGGGGGTGGGGGTGGGGGTAGGGGTGATAGGGTGGCGGTGAGAATGGGCGCCCAAGGCCGGGGGTGTACGCCCCGTCTGAGTGAGACGTGGTCTGCCCGGAGCGCTGGCTGCGCAACCTCAGTTATCGACAAAATCCGTCATCCTCGGACAACCTCGTGAATGCCCCTCCACCCCCTGACCCCCCCACCCCCCTGCGCCCCCCCCCCTCCACCACTGTTCGTCCCACGTTCAGTATCCTGCCCAGCCTCCCCATCCTCAGCACCCACCTCTCCGCAGTTACGGCTCCATTGCCCCTGAGCGACTGTGGTCTTTTGAAAGCACCCCTTTGTGCTTTGGCACCATGGGTTACGCTGCAGGAAAGGGTTTTGTCTGTCTGGCGGGTAGGGTGGGGTCCTGTGAGGGGGGTGGTGTGGATTATTGGCGCCACTGACCTGTCACTATTGGAAATAGTGGTCGGCTGCGTGGAAGAAGGGAGCTCAGGCGGTAGACACGGTGGCGGGAGGGATAGTGACTGGGATCAGGGGGCGGGACGGGAGGGGTGACTGGGGCTGGTGGGCGGGGAGGGAGGAGGGTGAGTAGACCCAGAATGTCTGGGGAGTATGTCGGCCGGGGACTTTGGTTGAGGGTTACAAGGCAAGCGAATCGATAGGCCACAGGCTGCCTTTGTAAGTTAGTTTTTTTTATCTCCAGTTACACCCCCCTCCCCCCTCGCCACATCCCCTCACCTGTCGTGTCTACGTGTGCCAATCACTCTCCTGATTAGGGCCTGGTATCATCCCACCCCCGTCCCCGCCCACCTCACCCCACCCTGCCATCATCGTGCCCGTACCTCCTTCCCTCGTCCCTCGTCCCCGCCCACCCCACCCCCCCCCCCTTCATGTCGCCCGTACCGCCCCTTGTACCACCCCCTCCGCCATCCTATGGTCTCATTAGATCCTTCCTTTCCCCTTTTTCTTGTTTTTACCCGCACTTCTTCCTCTTCGCCCCACCCCCCCACCCCGAATCCCCCCCCCCCCACGCCAATCCCCGATTCCCTCCTGGCCACCCTGGCCTTCCGTTCCCCTATTGGCGCCCCCATCCCGCTTTGAAGCGCCTTTCTCTGCCCTCCACCCCCATCGCCACCTTTCCCAGCCTTGTTTGTTCCCCGACCCCTGCGGGTGTGGGCTGGAGGATGAAAGGCCGGAGCCGTCTACTGTACGTGGGGTGTACAGACCGGGATAAGAATACCTTTTTGCCCCCAGGCTATCGAACCACTTGAAGCCAGTATAATAATATTCCCGCTGCCCCGTTCCCCTATGACCCCCGCCCCCTCACCCCTTTCACGCCCATGTACCGTGTTTACCCGTATTATCACCCCCCCCCCCCTCCGCCTCCTTGTATTCTGGCCGACCTTGACCCCTCCTTGCTGAATGACCCTCATAATCCGTGGCAGTTCCAGCCTCAACCTTAGCCGTAACCTCCGCAACTAAGCCTGATATACTCTTAAAGCTCAGACTACCTGAAAGTCAGCTGGGGTCCTACTTCAACTACAACTTGTAACCTGTGACCTCCATCTCAAAGCTCAATTTAAACTAAACAAGCTCGACCTCACACGGCCTCGGCCTCTGCCTCCTGCTCTGCCTCTACCTCGACTGTAACCTTGACGTCACTCTGAATCTCTCGCAGAACATGAACTCTAACCATACATTTAGTCTCAATCTCAGCTTGGAAAAGTGTGACGTCACAGCGTGTTCGATCGAACATCCTTGGACGGGATTCGTGGGAGTGGAAAGGGGGAGGCGGAGGGGGGTGGGTATCGGGTCCGGCATTTACCGCTCACAGTGACGGCTTACACCCTGCCAGGCCAGGCTACCGCATTCGCCAGTCATCGTATTCGATACTCGGCAGGGGATTGCTGCTGCTGTATGAACCAATACACGGCGTGTCTGGGGTGGTGCCCAGTCCCTTGTCTCGGTATCTCTGGCGGCCTTACCCCAGTCTCCACAACACACCACGTGTGGTATATAGCAGAATAAACCGGTGCCAAGATTAATAAGTGACTGAATGGGGTTTTGGTTGGCGAGGGCGGAGATCGGTGGAGGCTTAGAGAGAAGGGTGGGGTGAGAGGTGATATGGCCGAAGAGAAGAACGGGTGGTGTCTGGCGGATTGCTCCCTGGCGGAGAAGGGGGGTTTGGGGTCTGCCCACTCGATACCGATAATGGTAAGTGTTTCCCGGGCTGCGTTGGTTGTTAAATGTCACGGTGGGGATAGGGACACAGAGTGGGGGGGGGGTGTCCCCTGGCACCTAACCCCCATCCCTCTTCGTTGTCATGGCGGTGTTATATATGGCTGTGGTTAGTGGCTTCATGGTGACGTGATTCCGGGAACAGGCGCTCTTAGGCCATTGGGTGTGGCCCTACAGGCCCGGCCCCACACTCCCAGGCCTCAGACCCCCATGCATCAGACCCCCAGGTCTCAGACCCCCATGCCACAGACCCCCATGCCACAGACTCCCATGCCACAGACCCCCGTGCCACAGACCCCCAGGCCTCAGACCCCCATGCCACAGACCCCCATGCCACAGACCCCCAGACCTCAGACCCCCAGGCCTCAGACCCCAGGTCCCGGTCCTCACTCCCATGCCACAGACCCCCATGCATCAGACCCCAGGTCCCGGTCCTCACCCCCATGCCGCAGACTCCCAAGCCTCAGACCCTAGTCCCTAGTCCTCACCCCCAAGCCTCAGACCCTAGTCCCTAGTCCTCACCCCCAGGCCTCAGACCCCCAGGCCCGAGACCCCTAGACTCTTAGGCCTCAGACCCCCATGCCGCAGACCTGCAGGCCTCAGACCCCCAGGCCCCGGACCCCTGGACCCTTAGGCCTCAGACCCCCATGCCGCAGACCTGCAGGCCTCAGACCCCCAGGCCCCGGTCCTCACCCCTAGGCCTCAGACCCACAGGCACCAGGGAGACCGCCGTTACCGGCTGTAGGCGTCTGCATTTTGTGACATTGGCACCAAAGAGCGATCGTGGGTTGGTCGAAATGAATCAATTAAAGCAATAAATGATGGGTCCCTTGGCCCAGAACACCCGCCTCACTCCTCCCTCCCCCACCCCCCTTCCCCCCTGCCCGAACATACTGCTGCGGACCGCCCGTTGGGCAGTTTGCAGAGGACATCTGTACGGCGTGGTCTCCCAGGGAAGGCCCTGCCCATCGCCGTTATTGGTCCCTGGGGGAGGGGCCGGGTGGCGGTTACTATTATTGGGGCCTTCCGACGGTAGGTATGACCCGAGGACGACGTAGGACTGGTGGGGATATTAAACCATTCATCACGGGGTTTTTGGCACAGAGTTTTGGTGGTCCAGCCGGCGGCATACAAACTTTAAAGGGCGAACTCATATAGGGACAATACGTCATCTTTATTACAAATGTATTTTTTAACTGGTCCCAATATTTCGCATTTGATATTCTTTCGTTTCGTGTTATGACAAGGTGGTATTTTATTGCCTGTTTTGCATTTAAACTACCTTTTTTTCGTTGTCATCCATTCCTGCATAGCGACTTAATAAATAAATAAAAAAAACAATAAAGTCACTTGTAATATTTGTTTTCGTTTTTTGTTGTTGATATTTTTGTGTTTATGGACCATAATGCATTGTTGCGTTTCTTTTGTCCCTAGGATCATTGTCACAACTACATACGGGTTCTGGCACAAAAGTCTGACAATGAATATGTTGTGTGTGGGACAAACGCCTACAAACCGTGGTGTCGGACCTACAGGCAAATATACGTGAGTACTTCACCTCATGACTGTGCCGATCGCTGGCTCGGACCACAGGGCCAGACACGCTTTATTGTTTGTCTAGATCGATGTTTATCTTCAGCAATAGAAAAGACTATTTGGCTCCGGCTTAAATTCAATTAATTAATAAAGTTGTACTTATATTGTCTTTCTTTTTTCCGTCATTATAAAGGAAACATGGTAACATTTACAAGCGCTCACCAGTAATTACTATTTTACTATTAATTAATACAGAACGATTCCAATGGCTGGGATTAGAATTTTGCGATCGGCGTTCTTGTTTTGGATCCCTTTGTTGGTCCTTGTATTATCTCCGCTGTTTGGTGTAATGTTTCCCTTTCTGTTACTCGTATCCTTAATGGTACTACTTCCTGCTGTGTTAGTTCCTTTTTAACACGGCCGCCCATTGGCTGTTTTAGGACGGGTATGAGGCTATCCGGGATGAGGATGGCCGAGGGTATTGTCCCTACGACCACACGCAGAACAACACTGCCGTACTTGTTGGTGAGTACCCTGCATCATGGCCGGCTATCTGTGGTATGTGATCTGCTTGTATAGGCTACCGCCGTGCTTGTTGGTGAGTACCCTGCATCATGGCCGGCTATCTGTGGTATGTGATCTGCTTGTATAGGCTACCGCCGTGCTTGTTGGTGAGTACCCTGCATCATGGCCGGCTATCTGTGGTATGTGATCTGGTTGTATAGGCTACCGCCGTACTTGTTGGTGAGTACCCTGTGTCATGGCCGGCTATCTGTGGTATGTGATCTGCTTGTATAGGCTACCGCCGTACTTGTTGGTGAGTACCCTGCATCATGGCCGGCTATCTGTGGTCAGTTATCTGCTTGTATAGGCAACTGCCGTACTTGTTGGTGAGTACCCTGCATCATGGCCGGTTATGTGGTCTGTGATCTGCTTGTGTAGGCTATCGGCGCTGTGACAACCAAGTCACCGGGACCATGTGTGGTGAAATCGATAGTTTTATTTCTAAACGCCATTTGGTGTAAGTTTTCTCGCCAGTGATACGACTGACTATAATACCATCCTCCGGAAGCCTCAACGTTTTAGTGTAAACCAACAAGAGATTTAGGAACCAACGCGGTTTAAAACGTTGCCAAACATAAACAATCATTCCCCCCCCCCCTTTCTGCTACCCCCAACCCCACCTCTTTTCATTGAACGCCGGCTCTTGCGCCCTCATCTCGAATGGCGATGGCTAAGAGAGCTGGGAGGGATGGCGGGGGGCTTAGGGGGGGGGGGGGATAAATAAACATCTCCAATGGTGTGTTTATTGGGAAGACAGACTTTGAATGATTTTGTGCTGATGACATGCTATTGACTTGCCTCCCTTGTGTTACAGACGGGTCTCTCTTTGCGGGCACTGTGGCCGACATCTCCGGGAGAGACGCGCTGCTCTACCGCCAACCCGTCCGCACCGAGCACTACGACTCACAGATGCTCAATGGTAAGGCACGGCCCGCTGGCTAATTAATAACCCACAAGCCATCAAGGATAACATTGGTACGTCAATAAATCCGTGTTATAGGATAGTCCTGTACACAAAAATATGGGGTGCACATGTGTTCAGCAAGAAGGCGTCAGTGTTGAGCTGCCGTAAGGCCCTCTAGTGGAGGTGGTTGTTCATGGCTTGCCGTGATGTATACACTGTTAATGTGGTAACAGTGACTATGTGCTATAACCATGGATTTTCCACAGGTGTTTCTTAATCCGATACATGCAACGTTATTTTTGTAGGAGCAACCAGTAGTATTTTGTATTATTGTCCTCCTAACCATCGGTTGTATTTTGTATTATTTCCCTGCTAGCCATCATAATATGGCTTAATATACACGCATCACGCGCGATATCTTGTGCTATAAGTGAAAGTCGATGTTTTTTCAATATGAGCTGTGATGGTCGGAAGTCACGACTTCAATCGCTAATGGATTTTCGGGACGCTTCCTTTAACTGTCTGCCCGTCTGTCTGTGTGTCGGACGGAAAGCGACGTCTAAAAACCGAAATCTGAAGCCTCAGAAGATTGAGCGCGTATTGCTGCTCCCTGGCTTCAGCGATTGGCAAAACCCGGGGAGGGTTTTTTGTAACCTGCGTGTGTGTCAAAGCGGGATAACTGATGGTGGGGAGGAGGAGGGGCAGTGGGAGGGGGAGGGGGAAAGGGTGGTACGAGGCGGGGAGAAAAGTGGTATTGACGAGCAATGAGTATGAGATGGGGGCGGGGGGCTCTAATGTGGGTGCTGAATGTGGCAATGAGTTGGGAGGGGGTAGTGGCGCTACAGGACAGGAGACTGAGGGAAGGGTACTAAGGGGTGGGGTGATGTTTAGGGGGTGGTTGTGTAGAGATGCTGAAGGATGGAGAGAAAATCTAAAGGTGCTAAAGTTTAGCGATGAACAGGTGACGTGCTAGACCATGATGAAGGTATGGTCGGGATGCTAGCGTTTGGGGTAGGGCTGGGGGTAGGGATGGGGGGGGTGGGCGGCGGCGGAGGAGGAGTGACGGGTTCGGTGAAGTGAGCAGGTTAAGCACACGAACGTTGTTAGATTGAGATATTTATTTTTGAACTGAAGCCCGCAGCATTCCTCCATTCTTATCTCCCTGCTGGGTAGCCCGACCTTTCTGTACTCTCTCTACCCGAGAGTGAGCATTAGGTGCAAATCCAGCCGTTAGATGGCAGCATCGCATGGTAGGCGTTTGGCCTATTCCTCACTCTCTACGAATTTGTTTTGAGCAAGTTACCCTGTGGCGCAACGTGCAGCGGTTACTTCAATGTGCAAAGCGCACAATTATTTTTATGTTCCAATATTATCGTTGTATTTATATCCGAACTATTTTTTCGCTTCGACGGACGGTCCCAACGCTTTCTTGTATGCAATGCGGTCGGTCAAACAGTCCGTTGTTACACAGAAGTTTCGCCGCGTATAAATATTTCAGATTTGAGCTTGGTGTATTTTCCTTAAAAAATTGTGAAATACAAGTTATAAAAACTACTTTGTTTTGACAAAGTTTGCGGGAAACGAATTCGCATAGACTCCACCGAGCGATGTCCTGATGCCACTGCACTACGGATTCATGATACCACTGTAATGCGGAATCTCAACCAGAGACCTCTTTCTCTACTTTCTGTGTTCTGTCGTCACTTTCCAGACCCCAGCTTTGTGAATTCCTTTGAGTACGAAGACAAGGTGTACTTCGTCTTCCGGGAAGTTGCTGTGGAATACATCAACTGTGGCAAGGTATGTGTGTATGTAATGTGACCGTCGGCGAAGAAATGAAATAAGAGAAAGCTCTTTGTGGTGAAAATAAATGGAGATATGTTCGAAGCGCGATAAGGTTGTCGGTCTGTGTCCCAATCTTATCCATCGGTTTTTTGCCTAAGATAATTATCATACCGGTGCAAAAGTAACGCATTGCAGCTTATTAAGTATGAAATTCACCAGTTGTCCTTTTTTCTTCCCGGTCGCATAGCATGCTTTCTGATGTAGAGCGTGTGTATGAAAGGGTAAACGTTTATCTTAGCATTCTTCGGATGAAAGTTACAAGATTGGATCTTTATCGCGTCGACAGTTCTGGTCAATATCACCGGAGCAGTGTTGTGCTAATAGCCGGCGATACTACCGCTGAGACGCTCAAATCAAACCTGACGGCCTTGACCTTTGCAGCGGGTGTACTCGCGCGTCGCGCGTGTCTGTAAGAACGACGAAGGCGCAGCACGTGACCTGATTTGGACGTCCTTCTTCAAAGTCCGACTGAACTGCTCCATACCTGGGGAATTCCCCTTTTACTTCGACGAAATCCGTAAGTCAGCCGGGGCATCTGAAGTTGTATCACTGTCGGCCAAAAGCACTTGTGCCTGATGTTTATTGTTTATATAGCGACGTTAAATAAAGCTTTTATCTTATCTTAATTATAATATATATTTATACGTGTATCGTACACGCTAATGCAGGCGTCCAGTGAGTAATAACCAAGGCCTAACGACAGGTCATCGATGCGACGACTGCGGTAAGTTCTGTCGGTCACAGATGGGCTTATTTTGTTGTTGCAACCTGAGTTGATTGTATTACCGTCTTTGATGTTTCAGAGTCAGCCACGGAGCGGGGACGCGGTCACTACCGCCCCACGCTGATCGGGGACACTACGCATGACATGTTCTACGCCGTATTCAACACCCCGGAGTAAGTGACTTGGCGTGCAAGAAGAGCGGGGGGGGGGGGTAGCCCCAAGGAAACATGGGGGTGTAATCATTGGTGGTGGTTCTATCTGCTCTCTACATGGAAGACACATCAATAGCCTGGATCGGTCTTGGTCTATATTCCATATTAATTCTGCTAGTCATAAGCATCATGTTGTTTGATTCGCAAAGCGATGCCATGCACAGCCAAAGCTGATTTACGTAACTGGTTGACAAACTGACTCTCTGTATTTGTCTCAAACAGAAACAGTATCTCTGGGTCCGCTGTATGCGCCTTCACCATGCGGGACCTCTTCGCCAGCTTTGAAGGTCAATTCAAGGAGCAAAAAACGGCGTTTGCATCGTGGCTTCCGGTTCGAGACTCCGACGTGCCACAGCCACATCCTGCCAAGGTATGTGTGACGTCATCACTCCCCCTCCCCCATCCGGCCAAGTTAAGTGTGACGTCACCAATCCTCCACCCGGCCACCATTGGCGTGAGGTCCTCTCTCTGGCGACACTCTCACATTTCCATTTTTATTTGACTATCCATAAGCTTCGAGGATGTTGCCCCCCAGACAATGAATTGAAGCGAACATTTTATCATATCCGTTATTTAATATACCGCAGTAGCCTGGCTGAGATACCGAGGAGATGATCGTCGCATTATAGACTGGCGCAAGCAGTAATTTCTCGTTTGCCTTTCACAGCATTGTCACAACAACTCGAAGAACATCCCGGACCAGACCATGAACTTCATCAAGATGCATCCTTTGATGGACCGCGCGGTGCCTGCCTTCGGTGGGAAACCCCTGCTGGTCCAGGCCAGCTTCACGTAAGTAAACTCCCATCCGGCAACATACTCCATACTTCAAACTTAATAAAATCCATATGTCTCCCTGGCTCAAATGGCGATGGTTGCTCTTGATATTTTTTTTTTCTTGGGGTCACCCCGTGGCCTAGTTAGTAGTTAGAACGTTCGGCTATGGTTGAGTGTGCTCTGCCAGGCCAGCCCAAGCGGCCGGTGCTTTGTTCGAATCCCACCTGTGCAAATTTCTGTGTTTGTGCAGGTCGTTGACCCTTCCCATTGTCGCCGTATGACCTACACAGGTTAAATAAAGTCCTAATTAAATCCATCAGTCTGTTGCTCCGTCCAGTCGTATATCTGTATTGACTGTTGGATCCTGAGTCTCTGTGTTCTCGGACTGACAGCTATAGGATGACCCGTATAGCAGTGGACTGGCAGTACCGGGCGGTGGACGGGCGCAAATACGACATACTCTACATAGGAACAGGTAGGGAACCAGCCAGATTATCATTGAGAGGTACCGGTCTGACTCAGCGCAGTCGCCAAATGAAGTGAATCGTCACTATTTCTTTACTTCAACTTCTCCTTTTCTTCAGCTTTTGCTAGCGATAAATGGGTAAAATGTGATATCTATATTACGCTTTACAACAGTTCTGATTATTGAAGGTGGGCCAGTGATTACTCAGGTACCAGTGGTTGCGCACCTGCTGAAAGACACTTTCGCTATTTTATTCACGTCAATTTGGGTCCAAGCTTTTACCAGACAGCTGCCTTGGCGTGCGACCGATTCCCGTGATCTCTATTGTGAAAGACACTAAGTGATCTGTAGAATATTTTTACCATCTTTTAATCAGTGCGCAATCACTGATCCAATTAATTACTATATGTGTCTCTAATTCGTATCATGTAACATTATCTTCAAAGCTTCGATTAATTTAAGCTTTTAATAGTGCCATGGCAGTCTGCTTTGTAAGATTAACATGTTAAAGTCTAACTGAATCGTCCTGTGTCGCACAGATGATGGACGTGTCATCAAGGCTGTCAACAAGAATATGGGCGACAAGATCGAAACCGTAATAATAGAAGACCTGCAAGTATTTGAGGACCAATCCGCTATCGAAGAGCTCCGCGTCTACAGAAATAACAGAGAGCGACTGATTGTGGTGTCCAAGGAAACTGTCAAATCTCTTCCCCTCCACCGGTGTCATTTACAAACGTCCTGCAGGTGAGTTTTCCCGAGTGGTGAGAAGGCAGTCCTATTTATATACCGCTATCTCTCGATCAATCTCCGTTGAATTAGATACTTTATCATCGAATTGATTATTTTTTGACAAAATGTCTACGTGCTTTAAATGTATATTGTAAGTGTATTTATAGGGTCTTTATCTGTGTGGTCGTAAATAGATCGTGATATAGGATGATAAATATTGCGTCTAATCTCTATGTGCATATAACGTTGTGGGAAATATTGTCCTAAAGTGTTAGAAGATACCGATTTGTCCCTGTCACGTGTTTGATGATCCCGATGTCTATTTGCAGCGGCTGCATAGCTCTCCAGGATCCCTACTGCTCCTGGGTGGTGGAGGACGAGCTCTGTCGAAACGTTCTCAATCAGGATGACCGTAACTCCGGGTAAGATGACGCCTGGACTACATGAGCAACTGTAGATGCACGTCAACAAACCAAAGTTTCTCCCGTTCCTCAATGAAGAAGAATACCGAACACTGATTAACTTATAGAATATTATATTTGTCATAAGGACGTCTCTAAGATGCACTGTTTTAGTGCATCGCGATAGATTCACTTAAATTAAAATTATTTGGAAAGAAATAATGGATACGTTTTAGAGCTTAGATCGTAGAAAATAGCAAAATGGTAGGTCGAATGTCGAAGGTGGAATGGCCCATGTGGATGACTTAGTATTAACCCGGGGCTAACCCGTGTCGCTTGCAGAGAATTCATCCAGAATGTGGAGACTGGGAAGCACAGTGTATGCAAGGACACCCTTCCGTCCACCACTGCCGCTCTAACAAGTAAGCATCTCTTACTGATCGTCCAGTCTTTCTCCTCCTATGCCTCATAGATTGCATGGCAAATCCCAAACCAGGTGGTTTAACTTTTGTTTCATTGTACGCTACGAAGAGTTTTAAAGTTGAAAGAATGCATGTTTCGTTGTTTTAATGGATACGTTTTGTTGGTAAATGAGTTAACTGAGGGTAAACTGGATGCCGCGGGTGAGGCTTGTAGTGCTGCGCTAAACGCCTTAACATTGTTTAACTTGTGCTTGCCAGGAGTAACCTAGATAATCTCTTGTAAGCGTTTTAAGACTAATATACAATGAAAACGTGTGTAACGAATGGAATACTCTTTAGTTTTGAGGCGTCCATCCGCCTTTATGAATAATGTCCATTAATAGCATGTGTGTTGTCAGTGGCCCTGATGTGTATCATATAATGATGAGTGGGCATGAAGAAGTTGATGAGTGCTGCTGTGATCCACTGGGTTGACTGTGTACATTAATCACCGCACTGCCCAATGTGGTTCGTGCGATCGTTAAAGCATTTTATTGCAACAAACACGTCCACGCGAGTTCTTCTCTCGACAAACATCATACTCAGTTGTAAATAGTAATGATGATAAAAGCATTTTCTCATGTGGCAAATGCTGGTTATTGTACTTTTCCTTTTCGCTTCATGTCTATAGTTTGAAACGATTTGTTTACTGGTACAGATAGATTTCCCCATACGATCACGCATGCGCCGAGTTGTAGCCGACCTAAGCATGTTACGTAACGACTGAAGAGCGTCACGTGTGCAGAAAAACATGATTTTATCTGTTGATATTATTTTTTTGTTAGCTCTCGTGGTCTGACTTAAGATTGTTTTCTTCCTCCCTCCCACGTGTCTGTTGCTATAGCTACGCCTCCGTCAACGCCCCCCGCGGTCGGCACCACCACCCCACAGACGCCCCCCTGTCAACCCTGTACTTGCAGTGACAGCCCCGGCGAGGGTGTCACTGCCACCCCCACTACTACCCCTAAGGGTCAGTGTAGGGCGAATGTCGTTTTTTTTTATTGCAGTCCCAACGGCTTTAATATTCTTTTGATAGTTCAATGTCACACCTCCCTCCCCTCCTCGCGGCGCTGTTTATTAATAACGTGATGGTTTAAATGGCCGTCCCTCTGTCTACTAATCACCTGCCTCCCCTGTGATCCACACGATACTTAATAGAATGACACGGTAGTCCTGTGCGAGTAACGCGGTGAGTCAGCGTGTTAAGGCTCCCGTCCTACGCTTGGTGTAGGGAATTATGGAGTGAGTGGGGCATCCTTGTGGCCGACTCACACAATCAGGTCGCTGCAGAGGAATTCGCTTCACGCCTTGCGTGCAAGGAGCGTCACCAAGGCCTTGAACTGCTAATTGTGTCCCATTTCTTGCCGCCTCACTCTTTGCACTACGCCAAGACAACTAGTTGACCCTCGCAAAGGTCACCCTCCCTCCCACGCAAGCTAACAGTTTCTGCCCTTGTTGTAACCTGCTCAGACTGAGCGTGGAACAATAACAGTCGAATCATAGATGTCTTAATCGACGGCTTCTAGACTAAATGCATTCTTTATGTAGCTACTTTCTATATATGTTTTTATATCCGTATATCATTATTTTTAGTTTGCTTTAACCCCCTTTATTTATAATTAGGAGCATTAACACATACTGACGCACCTTATATTCCTAACCACGTGAAGGGACACATGGGGATGCGGCTTGTCTACAGATTGCTCTATTCATCATGGCGCCAAATCATGCTGCATGACTATATTTTACCACCATACTTCCATTTGGCGGCGATTTATGTTACAAATATATTACTGTTTGACATGAGTGAACCAGTAATGCTGTAATGAATGTACATGTGGGCGTTTTGCGCGAACGCTTGGTGCGGTGTGTTGTGGCCGGCTTTGGTTGTGCAATGCTTTACTAATTCATGCTTTATAATCAATGCATCTATTACCCTTGTTATTCACATTGGCTGTGTAGATTTCTTGTTGTGTGTGTTATATATACTGGTGTCCAGCTGCATTGATTGGACTACAGCACAGATCTCTGGCATTAACACAAAGGGAGAAGGAACTGTAAAATCCCTTCTTTTTTCGCGATACAGTTGCACACTTTACTTAAATTTCGTCAAGACTATAGAGGAACAAAGCAATATTATGTATCTATTGTCAGTATTGCTATTGATTAACAACTAGACTACTGATGTACATATAACAAGTATTTCTTCTAAACGTCGACTCAATTTATCTCGTAATGAGCACACTGTGAAACACAGTATACTTTAGGTCTCTCCGCGACTTCTTTCCAACCATTTTGCCTGTGGTTCCTCCACCTCAGTTTCCCCCCACGTGTTTCCACGGGTCATCCATTCGGGCCTCCGCAATTGATGTGGATATTTGTTTTTGCTTGGTACAGATAACGGCATTGCGCCGCCCCTGTGGCCAGGCGGTGAGACGACGACACGGGACAACCACATCCCGCAGCTCCCGGAAGACTTAGGTGAGGTCACAGTGTTGTGTTGTGGTCTCGGATCTGGTATTTCAATCACTTGCCGTTTGGTATTACAAACGCCCCGGCCACCTTTCATCGTACCCTTTACTCCCCACTATCGCCCACAAACCGCCCTTCGTAAGGTACCCGCCCTCGCCCACACGCTTACGGTGTCAACCCCGAGCGATGTTAAGCAACTTAACAATATCACTGTTGTTTATGGATTACACGTTTAAGTTAAGATATATTTAATAACTACACGTTGCTGCCGTCAATTTCCTGCGGCTTCTAAGTGTTGTATGTAAGGTTTTTGTTTCACCGTGTACTTGTCTGTTTTATACAAGATAATATTTTATATACCGTGTACATTTGTTTCACGATAATTACTCAACAAAGGGGGGCTAATGAGCTATATATACTGTATGCGGGGGTCAATCAAAGACTCAAACAGTCCAGTATCAACGAGTTATGCTCGTAAAGTCAGTTCGCTTTTATTAGTTCTGACCGACAAGCTTGGTGTTAACATGGGATAACAAGGGCCTCGGCAGTATTCCGGCTGTATGGTGACGACGGGCACGGATCCATACTGACCTCCATTGGTGGCACAACGTCCGGGTCCTGCGTCGCCGAGCACTACCATAAGCCATCGTATATGACGCAGAAAGCAATTATGTGTGGTAATCAAAGTGAATGCACTCGAAATTGTAAATATGAGACGACCTCTCATGGGCCTGGGGAAGAGCCGCCTTTATGCCTATGTAGCTTGTTGGTCATCTGTCTAGGCGACGCGTCATAGTTGCCGACGGAGAGACTATTTTGTGATTGGTCTATAATCGCACGCCATGAAACTGCTGGAAAGTGGTCAAAGTAATTCCAGATTGTTTATGGATAATGTTAGGCATAGGGCTGAAATATATTCATTTCTTACGGGGACTCTGATACTTTCTTTAACGGTACATCAGACTGCATTACCACGAGCATCCTTCAAAACCTGTAGTGCTAGTTAAGGACAAACCGCTGAGCAATACTACCATGCGCATGTGCATAAGTTATACTTTTCATTTATTTCATTGTTACGTGTTGCTTTCTTCAGAAGATTTACAGGCTTGCTATACTAGTTAATATTGGCATGATCTCTCATCAACATTTACTGAACGTTTAGTTGATATTATCGACCATTTAAAGTAAGAAATAACCTATCGCTCGTTACCTGTACTTAAGTTACAATGGAAGCGACTTGCATCTCGCATGTATTAACAGGTTACTAACGACATATATCTGGATAGGTTTATCTTATCTAACAGAGAACGCCTATTTTAAATGTGATGGGAATGCTAAAGTTGGCATTGCCCCTCTGTAATTAATTGCGAATTTTATGTGAATGAATGGGATGTTGCTACTTAACAGCCTACCAGCCTTTGTCCCCGCATCTCCGTCTCTCTGTCCCAGATAGCCAAGTGAGTTCTCGCGTTGCGCGGTACTTTCGCACGTGGCCAAGTGGGTCAGCTAAAAAAAAAAAGTAATTCATTTCTGTATTCCAAATTTCCTTTCGTGGCTTTCGTTTATGATAATTCCACGGTATTGAGCGCCTTCCTCAGCATTCCTTCGTCTGTCACCCTCATCTGCTGACACAACACAACAGTGTAACCTGACCAATTAACTGTATGCCGTTTTGCATTTGTAACATGAAGCATGCCGCATTTGACATGATGTGTTGATGAATCTTCTCAGCGTTAATGCCTTCTACCCGGGAGCACGTGGTTGAACCCAGATTGTGTTGTTATATGCTATGTGTGTTGCGGACGGAAACTGTGCTGGGTGATGGGAATATACAATATTGTTGATGTTTTTAGATAGATGTGTTCTTCATCACAGTTATTTTACTGGATGTCGGTGATTTTCTACTGTAGCATATACCGAGAAGAGAAAAAAACTCCCCCGTTTGGCGTCTCCGTTTGTCGTCCCCCTGCTTGACGTCCCCCTGATTGACGTCCCCCTGATTGACGTCTCCTTGTTTGACGTCCCCCTGTTTGACGTCCCCCTGATTGACGTCTCCCTGTTTGACGTTCCCCTGTTTGACGTCCCACTGATTGACGTCCCCTTGTTTTGACGTCCCCCTGATTGACGTCCTCCTGTTTGGCGTCCCCCTCTTTGACGTCCCCCTGTTTGACGTCCCCCTGTTTGACGTCCCTCTGATTGACGTTCCCCTGTTTGATGTCTCCCTGTTTGACGTCTCCCTGTTTGACGTCCCCCTGTTTGACGTCCCCCTGTTTGACGTCCCCCTGTTTGACGTTCCCCTGATTAACGTCCCCCTGTTTGACGTCCCCCTGTTTGACGTCCCTCTGATTGACGTCCCCCTGTTTGACGTCCCCCTGTTTGACGTCCCCCTGTTTGACGTCCCCCTGATTGACGTTCCCCTGTTTGATGTCTCCCTGTTTGACGTCCCCCTGATTGACGTCCTAATGATTAACGTCCCCCTGTTTGACGTTCCCCTGTTTGATGTCTCCCTGTTTGACGTCTCCCTGCTTGACGTCCCCCTGATTGACGTCTCTCTGTTTGACGTGCCCGTGATTGACGATCCCTGTTTGACGTCCCCCTGATTGACGTCCCCCTGTCTGGCGTCCCCCTGATTGACGTCTCCCTGATTGACGTCTCCCTTTTTGACATCCCCCTGATTAACGATCCCTGTTGAAGTCCCCGTTTGAGGTTCCCTCTGTTTCATGTCCCCGTCTGACACTCCCTCTGTTTCACGCCCCTGTTGTACGTCCCTGTTTGACCTCTCCGTGTTTGATCAGCAGATCAGTAGATCCTGGGTTGGAATTCGAGCCTGGGCACCTAGCTAATCTTATGTGCACAAATGCGGCCTAAAACACCAATCACATCTGGTCATCCTTCATATTGTTCCGGGAGGTCCTTAGGCCCTTCCAGATTAGCGAGTGTGTGCACACAAGCGGCCTCAAGCAACCGATTAATTTCCTTTGTTGCAGACCCCGCCGTGGGCGCCTCGGTGGGCGAGGACCCCGGGCGGTGCACCGTGGAGAAGATGGCCATCGCAGTGGTCGTCTCCATCATCGCCGCCCTCTCCGGCGGTTTCATCATCGGCTTCGTCGTCAGCCAGCGCTGCTTCTCCCGCGACGGCAAGTGCCTGTCGCACGACGGCATGAGCGGCGCGGGTGTGGGCGGCATGAACCAGGGCACGGTCAAGGTGCCCAACACATGCCAACCGGAGGGCTACGCCAACACGAACACTTACGTCACGTCGCCGCCCTTCCCCGAGAAAACTGGGGTGAAGATCTACCACAATCCCACCAAGGATATGAACAATGCCAAAGTACGGAATACCAATTTAAGCGGCAGTATAGAGGCCGTGGGCGAGCCGCATATCGAGAACTCCAAGAAGGTGTACGTATAACAGCGAGAGGAGCCGACTATGCGACCCCCAGGCGAGGGGAGGCGAGAGGAGGGGGGTGGGGGGGGGAGGTGGGCGAGGCGAGCCCTGACTGTTGGACTGCAGCCACGTGCCGCGTTATGTTATATATATATCTTCTTAGATATATGTATGTATATTTTGTTGTTGATGTTGCACAATCAGTAGTCCACGCGACTACGCTGGAGCGGGCGGATGACGAGGTGACAGCGAACTGTTGTGAGCGTGGTGACGCCGACGTTAGCAACCGAGTCGTGCGCCAAGAAGTGACAGCGAACTGGTGTAAGCGTGGTGATGCCGACGTTAGCATCCGTGGATGCGTCCGAAGGTGACGCCGACGTTAGGAATCCCTGGGTGGCTGGGTGCATCAGAAGATGACCACGAACTTTAAGCGAGACGTTAGCAATTCCTAGGCACGTCAGAAGGTGACCACGGATTGTAAGCATCGAGGTTAGCAATGCCTGGGTGCCTCAGACGGTGACAGCCGAACGCTGGCAACGATGGCGGTGGCTCACAGAGGCTGGCTTTGATTGGACGGCGGTGGCTCACAGAGGCTGGCTTTCATTGGTTGGCAGATCGACGGCGGTGGCTCACAGAGGCTGGCTTTGATTGGCTGGTGTGGACATGTTGGTCTATATAGGCTGGCTTGGTCGCCATTGGTGCTGGCGAAGTGGGTCCGGCATTGGTGAGAAGCGGAACAGGCGTGACACCTCTGAGGACTAGAGAACTACTTCCTGGCACGGCTGAGATTAAAGGAGGACTTTTATGACGTCATGCTGCTGTCGTAATGATGTGTTATTGTGAGTGAGGACGTTTGTGACGTCACGTAGGTTATCACGCGTGTTGTGACGTCAGCTAGACAGGATCGGATAGGAGGGGTCGGCTCACGTGGCCGTATCCGCTCCACCAACGGCCTGTCGTCGGCAGCCACGTCGCGGCTCCCACCTGCAGTCTGAAACTCGCTCCGTTGTTACTAGGATCGTCCCTGAGTGCTTCTGGGTTACCCAGCAACTGCCAAGCAGTGACTTGTGTATCCCTTTATTCAAACAGCAAACGCCAATACAAGAAATCTTGTTCGGTGGACTTAAAGGAGATGGCTATAAACTGAAGCTCTGGGCATTGGTTTGTCGTCATTCATCTTTTTAGAAGATAACTGAGGTGCTGCATTGGTAGCATTTACTGCCAACAACGGGGTGATTTTGACGTAGATACGTGTTTTTTTAACCAAAGGCGTCCATTATTGACCGTTACCGTGTGTTCGTCTTCGTTTGCGTCACGTGGATCGGTCGTCATGGCAGCAGTAGTTCAAGCTAGGTCACAAGAAAAGCAATGGTTTATGCCGTGATGATATACTGGATATAGATGTCTACATGAATATATTAAAGTAATGTACACGTGTTAGTTCACTGACTTCTACTTAAGCGAAGAACGGTCCCACTAATAACATGTTGTTTTGTAAGGCAACCACTTTTGTTATAGATATTCTATACAGTTGAACTATAATTATCATTCATATATCCCATGACAATATTTTGTATTTTACGGTCATTTTTATCCTTGAAACACGACAAAAAAATAAACCCGTTTATAATGTATTATTATCGCTGTTGTTGCGTCGTCGCACATCACATTGAAGCCAGGGCCACACGCTAGGTACTTGCCCGCTGATTGGCCGCGACACGTGCTCTCTGATTCGCCACGACGTGGGCTCTCTGATTGGCCACGACACGTGCTCTCAGATTGGCCACGACACATGGAGTTCCTGGCCGGGGATGTGCCTTTCAGCGAATGTTGCCCAGACTGCTTATTGCATACGCTATGTCCGGTGATCGACATTGGATGGGAAGTCTGACCCGGTTAATTACATCTAATGAATTCGCCTATGTAAAGGGGAAAAAAAGTCCAACGTTACAATTTGTACCTGAAATAATGATATTTGGTTCATATTCGTAGAATCTTATTAAACCGGTATTTCTTTTCCCTTTTATACCAAGTTTGGTAACGAATGTAAGTGTCAACATGCTGCGTTTTGTATTCAGTTTTCTTACGGAAGCAGTCCTTTTGGTATTATATGTTACTACTTAGATGACTAACACTGACGATGGCGGGTGTCTGTCACACTCTTGGAAATACAAGACGATGTATTTTAAGGTTAAATCGTGACGGAGTGGATATTGACTCAGGGACGAGGACAGTGTTCCCTTACATTTTAGTATTATAATTACGTTGGTAGTCTTCCGCAGACCAGCACAGCTTTATTTTGGTTTACAGCTTTTCCAGGGACTTAATATGTAACATGCAACTTCAATATATATATATATATATATATATATATATATATATATATGTCAACTGAATGTATTTTTCTAACCAGAGTTTGGTTTTAGTGGTTAAGCTTTCCTGTTGTTATCTTAACTTGTACGTAAGTCCAGGAACAATTGTGTGGAAATGCCTTTGTTATCTGTGTACGAACACACCCACCGAGATACACAATGGATCGCCCTCCACGCCCGAGACTGTACGTAACCAGTACTGGTGCATCCCTCTCTTTGGAATTGTCATGTTTAAACCATGGCCACATTATTGCTGCCCTTTTCAATGAGAAATATGATGTTATCAAAGCATTTTTAACTAGCTTATCTGCGACTCTTATTTGGAAAGAAATCAACTTTGGCCTTTTATGCATGCATCGATATTGTGTATGTGTGTTTCTGGGGGAACGCGCGGATAAATACACTTAGGGGAAAACATGGATCAGATATGTATCGAACGTGATACGCACCGTTCGTCTTCTGCAAACTAGATTAACCTTAATGATTTTACGCCTTGCTATGAAACCAATAATTGTTGTGTCCACGTGAACAGCTATGCAAGGCGCCGTGGCCGAGCTTAACGTGTAGTAAATGCTGCTGAGCAATGGTTAATATTGATGGCTTTCACCGTTATAGGGCATCTTAACATTTATAGGATAGCGTCGTCGTTTTCATGGCATATATACGTGCATTCCAATGCTCCACTATATCGTGTAACAGAAACAAACAACGGACACATTGTAGTCGACATCAGTGACTCAATGTATGGAACAGACGGTTCTCAACTGGACCGAAATCAGCAATAGCGTTAATGTGCAGAGGGGAACCCCGCCAGATCGAGATCCAAGGTCACGTTTTGTGTCGCCGAATGTCGTTATAACATGACCAGCTATATCATATATTGTAAATATTTGTACAATGTGTACATATGGAGCGTCAAGGGCCGTATTTAAGCAGAACCAACATTATAACACACTAACTGTTTCAGCGGTGGACGCTGGTCCCCGAATACCTGATTCCTCCGAGGGAGGGCTCTGGTTAAAGTTACTATTTCAACTAATTTGGCCGGAGGGGGTGGGGGCAGATCGGAGGGAAGCGCCTTTGCTGTTGAAACACTAACAGTGCAGTAAACACTAACACTCTCCCGCAACGAGGCTTTACAGTCGCTGAATAAACAGAGAGTGAAAACTGTCGGCCCCGCTCGTCCCATGTTTCCTCTTTGTTGAAATATTAACTTTAACGTATCTGTAAATATCGAAGTCCACGTTTCCTTCGGATGGAATCGCCAATAGAAGGGTCTTCTGGAAAATAGATATATACTCTCATCTGCCATCTCTGTCGGGATTGGATATTGGGACATGAAGTGTAATTTCTGGTACGCACCCATGGCCGAGCTGGTCTCCCTAAGGTAGTGTGTTTTGGGTTCAGGAACTTTAGTGGAAATGCTAAATTGAGTGTAGTCAGTACGACTTTATGGATATCTGGCTACCCTAGGTATGTTGCACTATTGTGATGGGCGACAATTTGCTATCGTCAAACGAGTCCCATGATGGAAACTACTGGCCCATGGGAAATGTAACTTTAATATATTATGAGGACATATTTCTTAAATGTTATTTATTATCGTGAAGAAATCCTTTTATTGTCTGATAGTTACAGAGTATTTGGTTATCTGTGTCTAGACATTTGGTTCGTTACTGCAAGACCAAGAGGGTCTTCGCACGCATTTGATTGCTTCAGGTGGCACACTTCTGCATGTTTTGTGAGTGCAAATACGTTCTTTGGAGTATTGGGCACGCAGGTGAAACACGAGTCTGAAGCAAAAAACAGGAAGCGTGGCCAAATGTGGGAACAGTGGCCACGAGTAAACGCTACACGAACGTTGGTGGCCCGAAGCGGCCTGCACTGCTTCAGATTGCTGGGAACCTGTGCTAGCTGATAAACAGGGGTGATTAGTTCGAGAGGTTACATCTTGTGCACCGTGGGTCAAGGGGCGCACACATTTCTCTACAGTGGCTTAGAGCATTGTAGATCACGACAATTGCTTGTCAACGTAGACAACGCTTCCATAATGTTAATGCTACTGTGACAGTCGTGTTTGTCAGCGCATTGTATGTGAATTTTTTTTATATCGGAAGACCTGCGCATATTATATTTTTCGTAAAATAAACTCATGAAATAATACAAGCGACACTTTGCGTTCATTGCGGATTACGCAGACGATGTTTCCCATCTATACCCGTCCTCTTATTTTTATGTAGCGTAACAAAGGTAACATGTACCGA
The DNA here is from genome assembly GCA_964019135.1 of Arenicola marina. Lineage (NCBI taxonomy): Eukaryota > Metazoa > Annelida > Polychaeta > Arenicolidae > Arenicola > Arenicola marina. The sequence goes on from OZ025255.1 coordinate 33,381,380, forward strand.
ATTGGCGATTTTTACAAATATAATCTGTAATACATTCACTGAAAAAAAATCTATGTGTAATAATTAAATGCTGCTTTCGACGTCCTTATACTAGAAGTGCTCGATAACATCTTTAGTGAAATTATTTGACGAACTTTATATCTCTCTTTATTATATTCGAATAAGATATGTGTTTTTTTAATTCCATAAAAAAAACGTCTAATCTGTAAGATTTACATTCACTGAAAAAAATGTATGTGTAATAATTAAATGCTTTCGACGTCCTTCTACTGAAAATGCTCAATAACGGTTCACCTTTAGTGACATTATTTGACGAACTTTATATCTCCCTTTATTATATTCGAATAAGATATGTGGTCTCCTCGATTTTGTAAACGTTTCGGTTATTTTAAATCTTTATATTTAATTACATAAAAAAACGTCTTTTCAACTTTGTTGTTGTTCACGTGGGAGTGCAACTCTCGTGCCTAATCGGTGTCTGTAAGTGCAGTGTTCCTCGTTCAACGGAACTCCTCTTGGCAGTTAGGTTTACCCAGACTAAGATAATTGTTCTCGAACTAAAGGAACGCATGCATAATCGCGGTTTGGAGAATGGACTGTTTTTTGGATAAGTTCGGCCCTTTCATCATTATGCACCCGTCGTGCCTCCCTGCCTTCAAATAATTTCGCGCGTGGAGGTTTCATGGAGGCACGGAGCTCCACCTAGCGAGTCACCTAGCAAATAGGAGCGCGTAATCGTTATAACGGTTGCATGTATATAATCATCACGTGTTTTCCCCGTATTCTATTCTCTTGCCGGAGAAATAAAATAAAATCATAAAATGTTAGCTCCGTACAAATGAAGTGATGCCTACCCCACCAGTATCAGGAAGTTCTTTTGACATTAATGACTTTAATTGTCGAGAATTTTAGCTGTTGATAAAAGTAGACAGATGTCTCTCTCAAATTGCCAGCAAACGATTTTAGGCATATCGATCCTGGCAAGAGAAGATAAAGAATGCTAGAGCGTTATGCGGACAGGGCCATGCAGCCTACCAAGCATTCACCCTGTTGTGAAACCAAGACGTCTTCGTTGGCCTATGCAAAATGAACGCATTCCAAATGATGTGATCCACGGCGATCATGCTGCCGGTGAAAGGCCAACTGGACGGCCAAAGCTCAGGTTTAAGGATGTTTGCAAGCGTGACATGAAGGCTTTTGGCATCGAGTCGAATTCTTGCCGGGAGGGAACTAGCATCCCAAAAGAGGGGCTGGGCTCGTCTCGTTCGTGAAGAAGTGGCCCACCACGACGAGCTCTGGTTTGAGAAACTAGATTCGAAACGCCGTCCAGTGAGTATAAAACCAAGATCTAACGACAAGTCATTGATGCGACGACTCCGGTAAGCTCTTTTGGTCACAAATAGACTTATTCAGTCATAAGCGCAAATGCCGCCAAGCAAATCTTTATTACTTAAACCAAAACAAAGCTGCAAATCCATCGTCCTTTGGAGACGGACGGATGCCAACGACGCTTCGCGCTGCTCCACGAACTCCGCTCACGAAGGAGACATATGGAGCCAGCGCAGTCTGCGGAAGAGAATATTCACGCTGAGACGGACAGAATCCGCAATGGGATTTTCCTACCGTACGACGGAGCAATTTACAAACCAATGACCTAGCTAAAAAAGAGAAAGATCTGTAATATTTGTTTTGTCATGGCGGCCAGCGGTGTATGTTTATTTGTTTTCTGTTATATCTAGCCTAATTAATCAAGGATATTATGCAGTGTGCATGACCATACGCGAGACAGTTCTGTCACTCTTTTTAATTTGGAACGGTCACACTACTATAACGCAGTAACAAACTCTATACTCTATAATATGTTGTAGGTAAAACCTAGAAGGCGAGCGTAGCCTTTGACTTAGTTGTGAAGCAATTTTTTGGACTCCCACTGATGATAACTAGGCTAAACTGTTTCTCATAACCTTATGACTTGTTCTTTTTAAAGGTGAAGTTTTACATATTATCATATTATGCTATTTTGTATATTTAATATCAAAGTTTTGGTACTGAAAAAGTAGTCTAGTTGTACATTTGATTTGTAGTCAAGTGACCTGCCCCTGACAAAATCTGTCATGATTTAGGTTCCTATTAGATCTACCCTAGGTTGCTTTATTTGTGACCTGTAATGTTTTGTTCGAGAGAAATTGCCATCTAAAACTAGGCTAAGGCAATGAAAAAAATTGACTCACCGAAAATGTTCGTTCTCAAAGTTTAAAAGTGCCGTGTTTTGTGGGGAGGGATCATTGCATGGTGTAGGTTGAGTGCCATGGTCAGATAGATGTGGCCGGCAATAATTATGTTCCTGCCTTCCTGCTCCCTGATTTGGATTTGTAACTTCAGGACTCAGCTCATGTAATGAGCGTGAGTAATTATGCTCAAGATCTCTAGAATTTGAAACTGGGCGACTGGTTGACTGGGTTGTGTTACGGTTACCCAGTGTGAAGCAAAGTACTGTGAATATTTGTTTATGTAAGTGTGGTCCGCCATTATTCCACCTAGCAAAACCAGCAAGAAGTAGTCTACGATAGACAGAGATCCCAAATGACACGCAGCTGTGATAGAAGCTTTTAGTTTTGAAGTAGATGTACTAAAGAAGGGGAGCACAACTTGTTTTGATTTTATAATTGGACTACTGTACTACTTTTTAAATATAATGAAGAATGCTAATATATAGATATTCGAAGATCTTGATAACTGATTTCTAGATGTATAGAAGGTGGACCAGTGATTGCGCAGGTACCAGTGATTGCGCAGGTACCAGTGATTGCGCACTTGCAGAAATCTGATTTGATTTATAGGAATTTGTATCCAAACCTATCCAGGCAGATGCCTTCATGTGTGACAGCTACATTGACATCTGTTTTGTAAGATTCCAAATGATCTACATATTATTTTCACCACCTTTTGCTTTGTGCGCAATCACTGGTACCTGCGCAATCACTGGTACCTGCGCAATCACTGGTCCAATTACTATAGCCTAATCTTAACTGAAGGGTTTGTTATAAACCAAAAAAAATTTTTTGTGCTAAATTGTTTAAAGCTTGGATCCTGCTTTGTACATTAACGTCTAGCTAATCTATATTAGAAGTTAATTATTTGATGGATCCTACACAGACGCCTAATGAACTTTCAAACAACCCACTTCAATGAACACAGATGTTGCTTTGGTTCGATAATTAGAGTAAGGTTTCTTTTTAAAGTAAGCTTATATTAAAGAATGCCAATGGATAGATGTTCGAAGATCTTAATAGATCTAACTTAGCTCTAGATGTAGACTAAGCTTAATTAAAAGTCTTGTTAAAAATCCGCTAAACAACAGCAATTTTTGCCTCAATTTTTTTTAAAGCTTTGATCCAACTTAAGCTTAGTAAGTCTTACATTAATTTCCAGCTAGATCTGTATTAGAAGTTTATTTTAATGAAAGGCTAAAAGACGGTTGTCCCAATCAAATGGTTCCCTTAGCTTGTCTGGGAACCAGTAAAAATTTCTTGGCGGATCCTGCACGGATGCCTGATGAACTGCCAAATAACCCAGTTAATTAAATGTGACACAAATAAGTGTTGACAGTCATATGATTTTAGCCTATATGTGACGTTAGATCTAGCACCTTTTGGATCACCAACCTTGATCTATATTTACAAAAACTTAACTAGATTGTAGACCTAACGGATCCAGATCTGGATCTAGGCCTAAGCTTAGATCTATAAACATGTACCGTTAACGAAGCAATTTTTGCCTCAAATTGTTTAAAGCTTAGATCCAACTTAAACTAAATTAGATCTAGGGAACCTACATTAACTTAACTTCCAGCTAGATCTATATTAGTCAATTAGAAGTCTATGTTACTGAAAGGCTCAGTAAACATTAGCTAAAAGAGTCAAATGGTCCCCTGGTGAGGGTCAAAACTGTTCTATGGATCCTACACTGGCGCCTAGCCTCCTAGGCTAGATCTAAATATTACACAAATAAGTTACCTTAGCACTTGAATGTATCATCAACCTTGATATAAATTTACAAAAGCTAGACTAGACGTTAAAATGTTGTAACATCAACGAAGCTTGGTAAACTGCTGAGAGATCTGAAACTGTCGTCTGCGCGTTCGACTTGTGCTGCCACCCAGCGAATGCATCGCGCGCGCGTGTTGAGCGCCCTCTGTCAGGAGAGAGGAGGACAACATGCATGTTGTCGCTATGATCAGCGCTTCATCAGTTGGAATTATGTTTTTGTATGTAAATTATCTACCAATTATGCACATTCTTTTGTGAATGTGCGGGTTTGGGCTGCATACCTGGGCTGCATATAATTTTTGACAAAAAAAAAACATGAAATTTCCCAGAATGCATTTAAACGCATGCGCATGTCACACCACTGGGGGTCGACTTCCTGCTGATTTTTTTTCGCGCTTTACAGTATGGGATTGAGATACAGATTTTGTCAGTTTTTTACGTGTGTGTTATCTAAAGAGCTCGCTACGCTCGCTACTATACTGATAATCACGAAAATACAGTCTGTTTGAAAGAAAGTCAAAGATCGATACACTGCCACTGGCCAACTTTTAATTTAAAACTTGAATTCGCGTTGGAACTTGCCTTGGCAGTGCCATTTGGCGCAGTGGTGTAGGCCTATGCCTAACTTAACCGCTGTCCTCTTTGACCGCTGGACAGTTGGATCACCAGTGAGGGAGATGCCTCCTTAGTTCCATAGTCTAGATGTAACATACGTAGTCAGCTCTGTTATGGGTCCTGTGTCGAAACTATGGTGTTGATGATACCTGCATTAGCCGGCTCGCAGGACTAGATGCTGACCCTGCTCGAGCTGATGTGGCCAGCACCCAGTAACCCCCTTTTTTTACCCTGTTGCCCGCACCACCATCATAGCACTTACAATTTTATATGAGATCGAAAATTATTTCTGTTTATAATACGATAAATTGTGACCTCAAAATGTGATCTGATCAGCTGGTGCTATGTTGTATATATGAATACACTGCACACTTTTTCCAGCAATATTTTGGCTGGCAAAAAAAATCCTGGCTAATATCATGACAACTAGCCATTATCGTAAACTGCCTATTTGAAGCCGCGGCTTATATTTGGAAGTTGGAGGTTCCACTTTCCGTGTTTGAGTCGCAAGTCAGGGTGCGGCTTTAAATAGGGCCTTTCGCCGATTTAAAGTGAGCGTGGCGAGACAAGCCGGAGGTGGGGATGGAGGGGTAAAAGGAAAATTACCGGTGTTGCCAAAATAATATATTGCATCATAACGTCATACAAGTCAACAAGTCGGGAGATAATTCAACTTGAAAGCTAAGTCATACGATATTCTTTTCCCCGGCATTGTGTTACTGTGGCAATCAAGACTGACAATGAGTTACTTACGGTTGTGTTATTTATTACCTATTGTAGACCAATGATCAGAGGCCAGGTGTAAATTGATATGGCTGCCGCCGGCCTCGCACCACATGCAATAAGTTAATTGTGCCAGACAGAAACTGTGTAGGTATGACAGTGATTCATAAACATGCAGTAAGACCCAGGAGAGCCAGCCACTGGTGTGACACTTGATAAGACCTGCGATCAGAGAGGGAGAGGTAAATGTTGTTAGTAGTCGCGACTGCTTGTATAAATAATTAATTGGCTTGGTAGGGGCCAGGAGAGCCAGCCACTGGTGTAACACCTAAAAAGAGGTGCGATCGGAGAGGGAGAGGTGAATGTTGTTAGTATAATCGTAACTGCTTGTATAAACAATTAATTGGTTTTTCGTTGGCGGGACGGGATGAAGCAGGGATACAGGGGGGGGGGGGAGGGTTGAGAGGCCAAAGTCCAGGTACGGCTTATAATATGTAGTTTCCGGAAATGGTTCTGGGTTCCTGCCAACCCGGTTTTGAGGGCAAAGTTGGGGTGCGGCTTCAAATAAGCAGTTTACGCTACATTCCCCGCCACCTGGGCATACTTACACTCCCTTCTTAAACATAACCTCTTCCACCCCCCCCCTCCAGCAGTTTGCAGGTGCCACCACCTGTCTAAGGGAATAACCGTGTAAATGATGGGTTCCTTTGACTCTAGTATCAATCAACTGTAGCTTTTTAATATGATGTTGTAGTTAATATTATAGTTAATATTGTAGTTAGTATCAGAAAGGCATTAGTATCAAGTTACACAACCCAACCTAGCTTCCGGATCATTGGTCTACAATAACAGATGTGGACAGAGTTTTGTGGTAGCCTCCCTACCTACACCTCACTTCAAATGTACCCTCCCTACCCACCTTGCTTTAAATGGGCAAAATGCTGTATTATAAGCTGCACTGCAACTTTGCAGTCAAAGCCAGCTAGAAATTCATCCTGGAACTTCTTAATAGAAGCTGCAGTTTCAAAAGGCAGTTTATGTTAGCTTGCTTGATATTTTTATATTATGATAATTTATCAATACCAGATTATAGTTGTAATATTTTCACAATGATGGGAGCATAAATTGGTTCCCAACTATCCACCATTTTGATACATAACATATGCACTGCTAAGCAGTCAAGTTACCATTAACATCATGGAGGGGAAGGAGGGAGCAATCTGATGGTCCTGAATCTGATACACTGTCTGGTATTCTATATGTATGTTTGCATGTGGTAATCAATATTGAGTGCAATGTCTTTGATGCTCAACCCTTAGATTACGTCCAAGGTTGCTGTTGTGCAACCAAAAAGTGAGCAGGCCAAGAAAGGAGAATTAGTGAAGGAAATTCATCAGCTGAAGATCAAGTAAGCTATTTACCTGTATAATAATTATATATTCTGTAGTAGACTATAAGCAAGCAAGGTTGATCCATACTAATGTCTTTCAGATGGTGTCTCGCTTGTAGAAACCTCCCAAGGTTCACTAAGTAGGCTTGCATATTACCAGCCACCAGACATGTCTACAATGTACAGGGCCATATCGGTAATAAATAAATAATTCAAATTGTTGAGCAATATATTGTTATGTCGCTGAATAAACACTATGTGTTTCAAATGCAATGTTCTGGTAATTCTTTCTTTGATGAAGTAATGTAAGTATTGCAGGGTGCAGAATGCTGAAAGAGAAAAAGCTTCCCAAATCTACAACAAGCATGGTGACTTCTTCAAAGAATTCACTTTCCTCCAGGAGCTTGAAAACAAGTTGTCAACAGAGACAAAAACAGAACGTAATCACACACAAATGCTTGTACCAGTAGTTCCGTTATTGCTTAACAATCAGATGGTGTCACATACCATACTATCGGTAGTTTTGTTCAATATCAATATCTTAATCAATCGCCTTTAGAAACCTAAAGTAAGGAGTAAAACAAGATGTACCATGGTACTGATTGATGTGGAAGAATTGTCTTACCTTGTGTTTTTATACAAGCAGGAAGAATGAAATGAAAGTAAAATTAATGAATTCACCTGTTAAAGTTAATTAGTTTAAGCTATTTATTATTATTAGAAACCAAATTACAACAGCAGTTGGCTAAGATCAAGAACATGGTGAAGAAATTCCAACGTGAGCTGCAGAATGTGAAGCCCTCACCAGAATGTAAGTTGCCTCCAAACTGTCCTGTATGGATAGTACTTTCCCTATAGCTAGGTTTGTAGCACTTGTGCAATGTACAGACGACATTATGTTTGTATATAAAGGTTAAAAGTACATTTTTAATCTCAATGGGATAAAATGCGCATCGATCAACAAAGCCCAAACCCACTGCCTATACCCTAAATTAAACGTAAGATTATTAACTCACCTTTGTTCTATCAGTTTTAGAAAAGCTGAAAGGAATCATGGAGGAAATCGAATGCCACGTTTCTGAGTTCAAGGAACAACAGAAAAACGGGTACAGATACAATTTCTGTTATTTCTATTAGAATAGACCGAGTTTGGTGGTAACGTGTTAATTGTTACATTACAAAATGATTGTATCAAGAATGTATACTACTCCATCATTTTAATAAATACGAAATATACAAATCTTGCGTAAAAATGAATAAGTGAACTTATGCATGACTGTCAGATGATATATTTATATAGAATGCTAGCTATACAAACGACTTTATTCAGATATGAACAACTGGTGAAGGAAGAACGAGTGACAACGCTGGAAGTGACGTCATTGGAGAAACGTTTTGAGGCTTGGAAACAACTAAGACTGGATTCTGACGGCCTTGGCAAAATTCCCAGGGTCACTCCCAGTCTACCATCTCACAGAGACACAAGCCGAGATCTGCCTTCTGAAGTCAAGAACTTAGAGGTCTTTACTGACGATTTCTGTGTTTTTAAGTTGATATTTATTGTCTATCGAGGAATGTGATTTGGCTATACATGTATGTCAGTTACATGGAAGTTTCTTAATGCACCTACATTTCGTTTATGCCCAATAATAGTTTCTGGTAGATATATCACGATGTATTATATCTCAAAATGATATAGTAAACGTAAACCTGCATAGGAATGCATCGTGTGTATTAAAAACTACAGTAACCAGTCTTTTAGTTAGTAAGAGCCCCCCACACCCGGCCGGACCGCTTGCAATTTCGATAATTCAGTGGTGTTCGGTGGTGAATGTACGATGGTGTTGATTGGTTTGGCTACTTTTGACAGAGGTTCCTGACTCAGAGCGGTGGGCCACGCGGTGGTTGGGACGAATACGACCACGGGACGTTCCTGAAATACAGAAACAGACACAGGGTATGTGTATGTACCGAGACCTGTATGTACTGATACCTGTATGTAATGAGACCTGTATGAACTGTTACCTGTCTGTACTGTTACCTGTCTGTACTGATACAGGTATGTACTGATACAGGTATGTACTGATACCTGTATGTACTGATACAGGTATGTACTGATACCTCTGTACTGATACCTCTGTACTGATACATGTCTGTACTGATACCTGTATGTACTGATCCCTGTATGTACTGATACCTGTCTGTACTGATACCTGTATATATGTACTGATACAGTAACTGAACATAGGTCTGCGTGGACATACATGCATTGACTTCATTACGTATTCAGTATTATCACAAATACAAAATTTACTATTTCTAGACTCAAACAGGAAAAGAGACTAAGAAAAACCAATGTTTTGCATCAAACAGGGCAAGCCGTCGTTTTTGCGAGAGTTGTGCGCAGGCGCACTGCCAACCAAAACCGAGTCTGAGATTAGGCAGCACGAAGAGTGGTACTGGGAGCTCATGGACCTGACGGAAAAGAAAAAGGAAGCTATTCAGAAGTGGAAAGAACGAAAGGAGGTTAGTTATTTAACACTGGCAAAGACTCTTTCTGTGTGATTTTATAGGTTGAAGCGTCCTGCATAAGTGAATTATGTGTGATTTTCTAGGTTGAAGCGTCCTGCATAAGTGAATTATGTGTGATTTTCTAGGTTGAAGCGTCCTGCATATATGAATTATGTGTGATTTTCTAGGTTGAAGCGTCCTGCATAAGTGAATTATGTGTGATTTTATAGGTTGAAACGTCCTGCATAAGTGAATTATGTGTGATTTTCTAGGTTGAAGCGTCCTTCATAAGTGAATTATGTATGATTTTCTAGGTTAAAGGGTCCTACATCAGTGAACCTATAAAATAACGAAGAACAGAAATATAGATTTCATTTACCCTTCGGGCTATCTGTCCAGCCTTGATCTTAAATGTCTACTTTAAATTATTGCCACATTGTTATCATGGATACAGGCGGAGAAAGAAGAGATGCAGATTGAAGCGCAAGTTAATGACACGGAAGAGGCAGCGGAGAACGAGAGACAGGAAATGAAGCAACAACAGAGCGAGAAGGAGAAATATGAGAGGAGAACGCAGCTTAATCGATGGAAGGTATGTGTCTTGGGTGTTACCGGGACTTCATGTTTTCTCAGTGTGCAGACAACCAGTGATTTTTTTCTTCTATATAAGGATATTCAGGCGTTGTATTTGCCTCAACCGATTACATGCCATGTCAGGTTACTTATAGTAATCTTGTCCGCGAAGGAGGATATTGATTTACCGTAAACGACCTATTAGAAGCCGCATACATATTAGAAGCCGCACCCCAACTTTGGCCTAAAAACCGGGTTGGCCGGCGCCCAGAACCATTTCCGGAAAACTACATATTATAAGCCGCACCCCGACTTTGGCCTTCCGACCCCCCCCCCTCCCCCCCGACCCCCCCCAACCGGCCCGCAATCCGCCCTGTATTCCTGCTTAATCCATCCGGCCAACCAAGCCACTTAATTGTTTATACAAGCAGTCGCGACCACTAACAGCATTCGCCTCTCCCTCTCCGATCGCACCTCTTATCAAGTGTCACACCAGTGGCTGGCTCTCCTGGACCTTACCAAACCAATTAATTGTTTATACAAGCAGTCGCGACTACTAACAACATTCACCTCTCTCTCCGATCGCTGCTCTTATCAAGTGTCACACCAGTGGCTGGCTCCTACTGCATGTTTATGAATACGGCATCAAGTTACACCACCTGAAACCTGGCGTCTGATCATTGGTCTACACTAGGTGTGGGGGGAGTCGCGTGGCAGTATAAATAAATAACACAACCATAAGTAGCTCATTGTCGGTCTTGATTGCCCTGGGTAACACAATGCCTGGGAAAAGAACATCTTACGACGCAGCTTTCAAGTTGAAGGTTATTCAACATGCGACTGAGTCTCAGAGTAACAGAGCTACTGCTGAGCACTTTGGTCTCAATGAGAAACAAGTCCGAGAGTGGAAGAAAAAGCGATCTGAGATGGCTGTCAGACCCCGCAGCTCGAAGAGGCTCTCTGGCGGTGGTAGACCGTGGTAGATTTCTGGGGGTTTGTGGAGGGAACGGACTATTGACATTTGAAATGGATGATCTCCCGACTTGTTGACGTGTACGACATTGTGATGCATTATGATGCAATATATGTTTTGTTGGATCGTATGACGTTATGATGCAATAAATTATTTTAGCAACATCGGTAATTTTCGGATTACTCCCCCTCCCCCCCCCCCCCCCGCCTTGTCCTGCTACGCTCACTTGAAATCGGCAAAAGGCCCTATTATAAGCCGCACCCTGACTTCCGACTAAAACCCGGGAATTTGACCCTCCAACTTCCTAATATAAGCCGCGGCTTCTAATAGGTCGTTTACGGTAGTAACATTTGAACTTGTAATGATACCATAAAGGTTGAAAAGGAGCTACAAAAGGCCGAAGATGAAGAAAGAAAACTAAGAGCTCATATTGAACAAGCGAAACAAGCAGAAAGGGAGAAACAGAAACAGGTATGGTAAAACCAAGCTAAAGCTCAAGTCAACTACATATGTCAGTATGACAGTGACAACCACCTAGCAACAACCAATACAAAGCTGAAAGTGACTACTCGGTCTTTAGGAGTTACGATTGTAATCTTAATCTATCCTAGAATAACTAAAAATTGTTGTTTATATTTTCATATATTTTTTAAGTAGCTGAATACTTTTCGAGTATCCCAAGTAAAGTCTCCAGTGTGTGGTCTGTAAGTTCTAGTCTATGAAATGTTCCCCTCTATGGGGGTTGCGTATCTTCAGAGGCAACCTGCATTAACATAAGATATATTCTCTTCCTGTCGCTAGTTTGAAGTAAAGAGGCTGGCGGACGAATACAAACAACTAAAACAAAAGCAAGAAGAGGATACGTTAAAGGAGAGAGCTATTCAACAGCGTCTGGACGAGAGAAAGCGACGAGAAGCGACGCAGGGCGTGGAGAAATTCAGGAACAGAGTAAGATACAGTGCTCATGTATGCGAAACAAATGTTTGGACGGATCACTGGGCATATATTTAAAGTATATATACGGTATATATCTCTTACCCGGTCTCTTTTGCAGGGCCAACCTTTTAACTTTATTACGGTAGGTAATCGAGCTGTAAAGCGTATTACAGTGTTTCGGTTATAATTATTTATCGGACTTAATGATTTACGGACTTATGGTAATGTTTATTGTTGAGTTGCATATACTGAAGTTAAGTAAAGCTTTATCTTCTATTCTGAACTGCTTTATTATTGCAGGACCTGGCAACTGTCAAACAGAAACAGAGGGAAAGAGATTTGGCAAAGAGAACGGAAGAAAAGGAAAAAGAAGAAAGAATCGCCAAACTCAAATCGCAGGTAATATATTTTCATTGCAAGGTCACCCAAGACTTTCCTATTCTTGCCGTTTCAAGATAAAGTTTAGCAATCTTGGTCGTATCGCGTTCATTCGGTCATTTTAGAACCTTGGGAGTAATGTGTAATCTAAGGCAAGTTGGGACATCTCTCCTGATGAAAAGTTTCGTTAAAGCTGCTCATACAGCAATTTTCCACTTTCGTTATTATTTTCAAAATCTTCTAATAAATGTCTTGGACACGTTGTCAGACTGTGAATATGAACTGTACGATGTACGAAATAGATAGGTTATCATAGTTTAAAGGCAAAAGAACGGGAGCGATGCCCGAATTTTGATGAGGTACACATAAAAGCCACACTTTCCCACAAGAGTTGCATTAATTTGGTAAGAAACGTGGCTTTACAACATGCCCGGTTACTAATTGCACACAATAACTGTGTTATTATATACATGTACTAAGAACCTGAATACATCTTTTCCATTTTAAAACATTTGACAGCTTTTTGCGGGAGATATTGCTGTAGGACTAGCTTTAAGCCATAGCGTGATAGTGAAGCGGAAGTGTATTCAGTTATATTTACTAGACTAATTACTATCGTGTTACATTTAGTGTTCTAAACCGAGTCATTATATGAGGTCGTCGTGGGCTAAACATTCGGTTGTGCAAGACCCGTATTCAGAATCCCAACTGGGGTAGTGCAGCTTTCAAGGATAACCTTCACGAAAAAGCAGAAATGTCAACTTCGCAAAGTTAATTTTGTGTAACGGTTTCAGGCTTAGAACTATAGAAAGTTGTGAAGCACAGGTTTTCTTCCGACGCGCACCGTACATGTGAAACAAATGTTACATTTCAAACGTTGTAACGCCTTCGGGTAGCAGACAGCGTAAGGTCATGGCGCTACCGTCACGAGCTTGAATAATTACGACAGGATGACGAATGCGGCTCCACGATGGGTGCGGTTATTAAGACGAAAATTTTCAATTTTCGTCTTATGTCGGTGTGTTCGGTCAGTCTGTCTGTCTGTCTGTTTGTCTGTCGGAGCATTATCTCTCGAGTGCCTAAAGATATCGTTCTCTTCTTTTACCAAAAGATTCCGACAGTCCATCGACAGGTCAAGTTCATAGATGGGCAATATAACTCAAAGGTCAACGTCACGATGACGTCATACGACCAAAACACTTTTTTTTATCTCTAGCTCTCTTAATATTGCAGCTACAGAGCCGCAATTAGTGTCAAAATACTCAGCTCCTCAAAATCTTCCTCGTTACTCACATCAGATTTGACGTAGAATGAAAAGTTTTTGCGCCACAGGCAGTTGAAAATTAAATTTTTGGGATTTTTTATTTTTTTTTATAAAGTTTGAGATATCGACTCCTCCTTCTGCACAGACAATGCCACGACCCACCGTCAGGCCAAGTTCGTAGATGGGCCGTGTAGGTCAAAGGTCAAGGTCACAGGAATTTTTCGAAATTCGCTTAACCATTGATAGATAGGACCAAAAAACGGGAAAATTGCTATAACGTTCGTAGTTTCCATTTAATCACGCTGCAAATTATTTCACGTATTGGGTTCATTAGTACCTTCTATACCGTCTTTCTTTTGTGCAAATCGCCCGAATAGTTTTCCTGCTAAAAATTCCCAAAGTTTAACATGGGACCCTATGGGAGCATTTTGGCGGGAATCAGGCCTCCTTAATTTCTCCATGAAGGGGACATGTCAGACAAACGACACCTTGCGTGAGAGATGACATTAGTATTTGGGCGTAAAATGTTATATTGACCAATGTCACGCTGCCAAGGTCAATGTCACATCAAGGTCAAGGTTACGAAACATGTTTTTCCGCGTAACTTCGTTAATATTTGGTCTAGAGATTCGTGGTTTGTTTCACAGTATTCTTCAGAGAGATGCGCAAAAGTAACGTGTTTTCAGATTTCATCTCACATTTATAGTTTTCGAGTTATTGGATGATCACTTTTGACATTGAGGAAAGTGCAAAAAATTCGCTGTGACTACATAAATGCAGGTAGATGACTCATATATGGTGGAATATGTACCCATATTACTGACATCATATTTGCCAAATGCCATCGAAATCCTTGCGAACATAAATGCAGGTAGATGACTCATATATGTACCCATATTACTGACATCATATTTGCCAAATGCCATCGAAATCGAACCAGTATTTTCGACGCTGGCAAATAATCACACTTTAACATGGCCAAGCCCATTATAAAGCCTCGATACGCCAAATGACTGACGGCGTGCCATGCCAACGTCATGAAATGGGCCTTAACATAGTCGAATTGGTCCCATAACCCCAATTTTCGTCTTCCTTCTCAAGCTCTGCTTGAACGTCTCGTCTATGTATCTATGCGTGTCCGTAGGTCAAAGTGTGCGTGGATAGAGACCCCTCTCGCCTGCTACAGCCGACCCAGGGCTGGCGGGAGCGACTCAAGGAGCCCGCGACCACAGGGGGAGGACCCATTGTTCACATGCCGCACAGGTCAGTAACTGATCGAATACGGTGTTGCCAGTTTGTCATGGTATACACTTTTACTTTTGTACCATATACTATAATGGGGCAGCTTTAAGAAATTAAGTAATGTCGCAGATGAAGTAAATGTATTCGAACCGTTGTTGCTTGTTCGCAGTAAGGAAATAAACTTGCAAATATGAAGCCATGGAAGTGAACGAAGATAGAAAGGCGCATTCTCCTGTTGGTGGGCAGGAAGTTCTGAAAACAATGGTTCTCATTTGAACGTTCTCTGGTCTTTCGCTTACAAATGTGTTTTATTTCCCAGAGCCGTGCCTACCTGGAGACAAGGACTCTCGTGATAGAACAAAAGAAAAGATACGGACTCGTTCGCCAGTTGCAATGAAGTTTCATGTGACGCCTCCGGTCTCAGCATACATGCATGCTCACAACTTGGTAACCGAAATCTGTCATCTTCCTTTGTTAGTGTGTTTTTTAGACGTTTTAGAAGTTTATCCATGCAATAAACAATTTTTCAATAGTTTTGTCTTGGTTGTAGAGACGGGTCACTTCTAGCCATATTCTGTAATTCATTAAATGAGATTCCAGCACCAAATATATTCATAAGGCCTTTACAAGTCCGCATTATTCATTAGTTAGGTAGCCAGAGCGCTCAATGCAGCTCTTTAACAGTATGCTAATCAAACCAGAGCGCTTAATGCAGCCCTTTAACAGTATGGTAATCAAACCAGAGCGCTCAATGCGGCCCTTTAACAGTATGCTAATCAAACCAGAGCGCTTAATGCAGCCCTTTAACAGTATGGTAATTAAACCAGAGAGCTCAATGCGGCCCTTTAACATTATGGTAATCAAACCAGAGCGCTCAATGCGGCCCTTTAACAGTATGGTAATCAAACCAGAGAGCTCAATGCGGCCCTTTAACAGTATGGTAATCAAACCAGAGAGCTCAATGCGGCCCTTTAACAGTATGGTAATCAAACCAGAGCGCTCAATGCAGCCCTTTAACATTATGGTAATTAAACCAGAGCGCTCAATGCGGCCCTTTAACATTATGGTAATCAAACCAGAGCGCTCAATGCGGCCCTTTAACAGTATGGTAATCAAACCAGAGCGCTCAATGCAGCCCTTTAACATTATGGTAATTAAACCAGAGCGCTCAATGCGGCCCTTTAACATTATGGTAATCAAACCTTATTTTTCGCACGGAAGAAAAAAAAAGCGAACGCGCCTATCACATAAGCGTGGATAACACGATCAGCCCAAAGACTGCTCCACCTTCCGCAGAATCAACAATGTACTTGCCAGGCAGTAACACAAGAGAGACAACATGAAAAACACTTTTGTTACACAGGCACTTTTGCAGGAGATGGAATCTTAAACTCTGTCAGTCACAAAAGTTAGTTTATTTAACCAACGACACAAATATGAATCATTCTCATCATTTGGCTGAAGCAGACCTCATCTCGAGCACATGGCGGGCGTCAGCAATACACGTTACACTGTCGTTCCTGCCCAATGTCTCTACATAGCTGTTACAAGGACATCTACGGCAGAGCTACACACGCGACAGCCCTTCTCCACAAGCCTGGAACGCAACCTGCGGTCAGATGTTCGCGGTTAAGCTCCTAGAAATATTAATCGCATTTCTACGAAGAACCAACAAGGAACCGGAAGTAGCCAGGGTCACGTGTCCATTGACGAGGCCCCCGTGGTTTCTTTGTCCATGTACTTTTCTTGGACGGATGCAATCTTTTCGTATTCGAACTCTGCACCCACGGCACAAGACAAAAGCGACTGAATGTTTCTCTCTTCAAGGTCACCGAATAAGTACCCATTGGCCTTGTCGACTATTTTCATTACGCGCAACATACACTCCTTGTCCTGAAAAAAAAAATCGATTATGCTATAATTAGATACATTAACTTGTTTAGTCTTTACATAGCTTATTTTTTGTCAACGTATTTTAGCCACATCTCCAGCGAAAATCTAATTCTTCCTTGCGGAGGCACGAGCCTCGTGGCACATGCCACAAAAATACCTTTCAATCAGGGCTTTCTATTATGGCCCCGCCGCCGCCCCCCGTTATGTATTATTTCATTAGACTGGACGTTGAGACAAAGAACATTATTCGGCTAACCGAGAACCCAAGAACGCATTTCCCGTATTCAAGCACAATATAAATATAACTAAGTAGAAACTTATTTTCCTAAGTGCCTTAATATAGTTTTCCACTTTAATGTGTTGTAAGAACTACCCTAAATGTTTTGTGAACAACTATTAATACCGGACCAATGGAGGCTGAAGAACAGCTCAATATCCCCCGTGTTTTTGTTTTTTGTTGACAAACCTGGACATCGAGGACCGTGAAGGAGACCAAGCCGTAGTCCTCTATCACACCGACCATCGCCTCATTCAGCTTCTTGTACTTCTCAAAGAAGGGATCCTCCTGAAGTCAACAACAATATATACCAATTTGATGAAAATTGCTATATATTTAGATATAATTGTGAATATTAGGAAATAATTATAAAGATGATTTATGTTTTAATAAGTAAATAAAGCAGAATCTTCATGTGCCCTCATATCATTCAGATACTAGCATAAATTCCCAATACAAAATGACAAAGACAATATATGGTGTCTACACCATTGATGACATTATTTGGATCCCGGGGACATGGCTGCACTACCTATTTTTTCCCATTGACACGATATGACCAGAAAGTGGTCAAAGTGTCCTGAATATACAATTAACCAAAATTATTTGGATCGTATATAACTGTGTACCTGGCCTTTTGGATTGAGTATCTAATGAGCTAATGTGTAATTAAAGTTAATTGCCACTGAAACTTACGAATCGCTCAAAATATCCATGTAGCCCACTGTAAGGGACCACGCATGTAACTTGAAAACTGTGATAGCTGTGTTGTTTGAAATGCCTATGGTGGTTTCACAGACAATAGGTCTGACGTCCTGCTCACCTTTAGGCTATCGACGAGGAATCCCAGGTCGAGGACCTCGGTGAAGTAGTCGAGGTTGAAGGGCAGCTTGCCGTATTTCTCGATAAGGTCCGCCTTGGAGAGGACGTTCACGTGGGGGAGTTCGACTTGCAGCATCGTTGCCAGCGACACCAGCAGCACGGAGATGAACTTGCTGGGGTCGCTACAGTAATGAGAGTCCACCAGATGGACGGCAGCCAGTCGGTAGTCCCACTTGGACAGCAGGCCGAAGATGTTCTTGACGGCGTTGTTGTGAGTGTAGAGCTCCACCTGACCGGGGCAGTCGAACAGTAAGTAGTGACCTTTGACCTTCTCCAGCGCCTGACGAAGCCAGTCGATATTCTTCTCCAGGTATTCCATGCAGTAGATTAAACCGCCATTGGGACCCAGCTTTAAATTGTCCATTACGTCCGCCAATGTGATGAGGTCTGACATGTCCACTGAACATTTGTAAGAAAGGCTGTCATTTGCTGGATCCAGGTTGATCACCGCCACTTTCCTCCCCAGGCCTGGGTGTCATAGTGGAACGAATGATATTATACCATATCCTGTTATACACAATACAAATATAAGGATCATGCTCCAAATGACTATTTGCGTTACCGATTTTATAGCAATTTTTGAAACAATTAAGGGGTGAAATGAGTGTGACTACATAGATATTGTCAATGTTGTATTGATATCTTCCATGCCACTGATGCAAGGCAAATACAAATAAGAACATGGCTAGAACATTACTTACATACAAGTGTACACAAAGAAATATTGCATTTTCTTAAATGCAGAAACTAACCTAGATGCATGAGGGACTTTCGCCTGATGTGATATTGATGTGATGTCATTAATATCTTTATTTTACAGCAAATGGACTTTATATTTACCTGTTAAAAATTCATACATGGCCTTGCAATATGTAGTTTTGCCAGCCCCTGGGGGACCTATGACAACTTGCCCAAACGACATGCTTATGTCGTTGTGGTGTCAGCAGGAACAGCAAAGGACAGTTAAATCCTGGAAAGCAACAAAAAGTATATTCAGCAAATCATAGTAGAAGTGTGTCACACTATAAGAGGGCAGAGCAGCATAAAGATGGTAGGGAAAGGCATGGTAATAGTAATCAGTTGCTTGTAAACTGGCCAAGCAGTTGGGCTTAATTCATCAATACCTGACTTGATCCTGATTGAGGCTCAAGATGTTCGCAGTACAATACCATAATGTGTATAAAAGGATGTGAAACTTTGAAGGGTTCTCATATATATGCAGTGTGTTCCAGAGACTACACTACACAACTAAACTTCCTTTCTACATCTCCACCATCCACCCCCCCCCCCCCCCACACACATCCACTGCGTCTCTTGGCCCCATTGCTGCCACCAGTGATAATCCTGGCGATAATAACACTAACTGTTGTTATTGGGGAAGTTTTGCTAATGAAACCACTTTTGCTCAGTCTCTAGGTGATCTTAATCATGTTAATAGCGGAGTTCTACTGTACAGCCTATATAATACCTACTCTGTGCCAGTACCCAGTGTCATAAGTCATCGGCCATCAACCAGGCACTTGTGGAATGATGCTGATATAACCAATTTCCTTCAAACAATGGGTGCCTTACATGCCATTTGGTCAAATCTTAGAAATTACAACAAAAAAATGGTGAAAAAGTAGCTACAAACTAAAAAAAGTAGCGAAAAAAGAAGGAAAGTAGAAAGAACCTGAAAAAAAGTACGAAAGTAAGGAACAATCACAGGCCTGTATATGGTTCTTTCCCTTGCTCCATTTACGAGCATGGTCAGAGTGGTATGTACTAGGGGTAGAAAATATGCACCCTGGTTATTTTCATATAAACCATTGAAAATTATGCAGCTATAATTTTGTACTGTACATGCCTTTTCCTTGCACTAATCTACCGATGCAGTGCAGACTGAGCTATAGAGAATATGCTACAATTTCCCCTGGGATGTTCTATTGTATCGCTGTTGACAACAACTACAGGGGCTTGTGTGTATCGCAAGCTGTTTTAATAAAAAATCACCTATTATACATATCTTTAATGCAATGCCACATATCCTTATTACAATTTTAGATATCTTTAATTCAATTTTAGATATCTTTAATTCAATTTTAGATATCTGTAATTCAATTTTAGAGATCTTTAATTCAATTTTAGATATCTTTAATTCAATTTTAGATATCTTTAAATAGTTACCACATCTCCATAATTCGTTTATATTTAGATATCTGAAATAGTATTCAAGATATCTAAAATTGAATTAAAGATATCTGAAAAGCTGACACTATTTTGCTTATCTTGAAATGAAATTAAGATACCTTGAATACAATTTTAGATATCTTAAATACAATTCTAGATATCTAAATAGAGGGCGCCACCATGTGTTTCTGTAATTACCGGAAAGAAGAATCCATCCTTCACCTTCACTCTTATCATGGCTGCGCGAAGTACGGAGTCTGGAACTGGGGGTGTTTATGATAGTGTTGCGGTCGCTGCAGGAGGCGGAGCGCATTTTAATACATGGAGACACGCAAAGGGCCCAAGAAGCAGAGCCAGTCGACCAGCGTCACCGCACAGCAGACCTCGTGCTGCAGACATCTTGCCGGAAGTCAATATAAATGTTTTCGGCATTTAGCAACTTTATTTGACATCAGTGGCGCCCTCTATTTGGATATCTAAAATTGAATTTTAGATATCTAGAATTGTATTTAAGATATCAATAATTCCTTTTAAGATATCAATAATTCCTTTTAAGATATCAATAATTCCTTTTAAGATATCTTTAAAGGTGGCATTTATAGATATCTTTAAAAGAATTTAAGATATCTGAATTGTTAATTTGGATATGTAGAAATCCCACCTATTTAAGTTGAGAAAAAATAGATGCGTCACATATCCATAATTGCACAGGAGATATCCATAATTGAATTTGACATATCCATAATTGAATTTGACATATCCATAATTACACTTGACATATCCATAATTGCTTTTAAGATATCTTAAATTCAATTATGGATATGTGACTCATGTATTTTTTCTCAACATAAATTGATGAGATTTCTACATATCCACATTAACAATTCAGATATCTTAAATTCATTTAATGATATCTTAAATTATTTAAAGATATCTTTAATTATTTAAAGATATCTTTAATTATTTAAAGATATCTTAAATTGGTGATTTTTTATTAAAATGGCTTGCGATACGTGTGTATAGTCTATAAGAATAGTAAAGTGGGGAAGACTTTTTTGATGCTCTAACCAACTGAGCTACCGGGCCAGCCCCCAAAACATTATCGAATCTTGGTGTACATCCATGAAGACTATGCAGCGTGAGGTCTGCGCAATCTCCCCATACCTTAGGGAGGGGGGTGGCAGAGGCGCTGATGTGTCGCGGCTGTGGACGAGGTGTGAATTGCATCTGCAGGAGAGGCTTTGTCCCATTATTCAGTTGGTACACCAAGATAGCTCTGATATCAAAACACTCACCTTGTTGCTGGTCTTGATGTCAGAGCTATACCACGTTATATTTGATTATGCATGACTTGATAAGTTAAGATGTTTAAAATTATTTACTTTAAAGATTAACTTCCAGACATTACAGCCAAGGATTTACTGCCCATTTTGGGGCATGATAACATATCCTAGACAATGAAATTTAATGCCAATGGAATACATATATTACAAATCTGCTTAGCTAACAGTTCTATCAAACTATCTCTGACCTCATGCCTCAAACCGCTTGTGAGCTGATAACCCTGGGCTCGCGCTAGGATATTGTTTTCATTTGCCAATTTGGCTAATTCCGTGGAAAAACATTAGCCAAAATTAGCCAAATATATTGGTTATAAATTGGTTATGTGTTTTAGTTGAAATTTTATATTCGCCATTTTGGCGAGTGTCCAGAAAGTTCTTATTGCCAAATCCCGAATTTTCTCGCCAAATGGCTATTGGCGAATGCTAACGCGAGCCCAGTAACCGCCCCACACATACCTCCGCTTAGCTGTGATCTCTCCAGCGTTAGAATAATGTTATTCTAACGCTGTAGAGATCACAACTAACCTCTGCTATGCATCCCGCAGCCCCACCACCCCTATCCTTCGTCCACACCACCCCCAAACATCCGCGCGGCCCTTAGGTCTGACATCCCGAATCTGGACACAAAACGCTGTGACCAAATCCCTATTATCGCCCACATGAAATAGAACGGACCCCCCCTTGAGCTGTGGAGCGAAAGTGGGGATTTCGAAAACTACAAAATTACCACATTTTATATTAACTTCAAGTAAAAGCCCAATCGCCAAAGTACCCTTAGGGCCTTACCAACATCACCGTTAGCCTGTCACTGTCTAATTTTGTCGTTTTGACAGGATCCACCGGCGCTGACCGCTGTCTTACGAGTTACGGGGTCTCACAGAGAAGGATCTAACTCTGCCCCAGGTGAAGTATGGACCAATAAAAAGTATTTTAGTAATAACATCGCCTGGTTATAACATTGCTAAGTTACGATATTTACATTATGACTTTCTTCCTTGCTTTTTGCTTGTGGTTATAGCATTCGAAAGAAGATGGCGCTGGGTGTATCACCAGTTGCGATACACGCAGATAGATAGCATACAGTACAACATCACCCGGGCTTGCTACCAAGGCCCTCCTTTTTTCTGCGTATTCCAGTCTGACGAGTGGGTGGAGCCAAAGAACATTTTCTCATGGTTGTATGCTTTTGATCACATTGCATCATCTAGACAATAAACATCTATGCTACATGACCTTAGTGTTCATATTTCACAAACAGGGTCACTTAAAGTTTATAGCGAAAAGACACGTCTCAGTGTTAGAACCCAAAACCTCATAGTGGCGAAAACGCACGTCAGACCTTGGTAGAATGAAATATACAGTTTTAATTTTGAATTCTGATTAACCATCCCGGTTATCGCTTACACAATCCTTCGTGACGTTTCTAACGGAGACGGGGAGGGGCCACTCGAGGCTAAAGATTTGAATCACCATTAGTGACATCTTGGAGGCCGAAATTCGCGAATAAGGCGCAGAAAAAAATAAACTAAGGTTTCTAGGGGTATAAGGTCCCAAGGGTTAGACCCTGGTGGGTGGGGGTCAGGCGATACCCCATATTACATCGTTTATTAAACTACTTGTATATGTCTGGAACTGAAAAGTTAAATTACTGCCTCATATATTATAGTCCTAGCCCCCGTCAATAGACACGGCAATCGAGGCACAGTGTGAACCTGTACATTTGCTCCTAGATGGCGCAGGACTTGTGGTATGACGTTTTTGTCACTATGATGTTTTGGCTCCTAACACGTACACGTCCAGTCGATCGCGATCTTGTCGTGAAACTTGAAGACAGTGCACCGGGGGCGGTGGTGGTGGGGGGGGGGGGGGGACTACATATATTTAGGCATATACATATGTGCCGCGGAAATGACCCCCTTTTTTGTCTTTTCTCTCTCAATCCCCCCCGAAGCAGAAATATGCAAAAAAAGAAGCGATAATAAATGGCCTCATAACGTATAATATCTTCAAGGATCAAAAATTCAAAACAGCCGATAAGGTATATTTTGTGCTTAAAATGGCATTTGTAGGATAAACAGATTTGAGAAGCTGCTTCTTTTGGCATGTCCGGACATGTCGATTCCGCTTTCCAAAATCTTACAACCAGGGGGAAGTGGAGGTCAAATCAACACAGCGGCCGGGTAGCCTCTGGACCCCCACCCGCTCCACCCTGCCCCCTGGATCCGCCCCTGTTGGTCAACTGAATATATAGTTCATCACATTAACCACAAACGTCGAAGCACCGTATCTTACAGATCCAGTTTTTTATCTCACAATCTTTATTCAAAGATTTACATCAATGAGTCTTTGCGTTTTCCTGTCATCGTAACGTGCTGAGATAAATGGTTTAGACTGACTGAACCCACTTTAGGTGGGGTATGTATATATGTATGCTGTATGCAGGTCAGAATTGACAACCACATGACGACTCTCCGTTTCGACCGGGGGCCGGCGCGATATAGCTCAGTGAGCTAGAGCGTTAGCAATGAGTGCTCTGGGCCCCAGAAAGCCTAACGGCACGTGGATCGATGGTTCAAGTCTTGCTGTGGCCATGTCTGTGTGGTCGCAGGATAAAGATCCCATGTCTTTCTTCGTAAAGAGTATAGGGGGTTACCCCTGGGAACATATGGCTCCACTCTCCCTTAATTCCTTCTCCCATTGCCGGACGCGATATGACAAAAAGTGGTCAAAACGTCCTGAATAACCAACCGATCGACCGTTTTGACCGCTAGCATGGGGCAGTGTCAGACGGTTCCTGTAGACGATGCATATATGGGGTCACGAATCAACATAACATAACAGGGAAAATGGTACATGTATATATATGTACGTCTTTGGCAGCCTACTAACGTCGGTTATATCAGGGAAGGGGATGATCGTTATAATACTGTATGGAAGTTGTACAAACATCCCAGGCCTGTGTACTGCAAAATGAAGTAACACTTACATATGGCATGTTTGTTTTTTTTCATCTCCGAAACCTAGAATTCAGCCACGCCATCAACCGGTGAACGGCAGCGGATGGCCATTTCAGATAGAAAACTCACGGCATCAGTCAACCATTGGCACCATCCTCCGATACTGCAGATTCACGAAAACAAAAATGTGCATCATGTGACGAGCATGATAATATGTCAGATGTTCAAACACGGTCGGTTGTCTGTCCTGTGATGATTCATTACATTTTTACACTTTGTTAATGCTGAATATTTGTAAGTACATCATACAATTTATTAGAATTTTGCTGGTTTAAGCGTTATGTTGCTTTGATTGACAACTTGAAAAACAGAATTGTCACCCGAACTTGAGTAGCCTGAATGTTCAGACGGTACAGTCTTGACACTTGTTTTTCTTGTGAATGTCACAGTAAGCATCAGACTGTCAAACTGTAACGTCTGAACATTCAGGCTAGAACTTGAGCTGCTACTAGTCTAATGGCATACATGCTGCTTAGAGGCAGGCCTAGTAATGGGAATCTCCAGCGAAGTTACCGAGTTGGCGGGCGGGCCAGCTTCTCTAGTCTAGTTATAGAGAAAAAGGGATTGTGTCACATGCGGAAATGCCCCCCCCCCTCCCCCCCACCAAATGTGGAGATGTCCCCCTTATATAAAATACATGATATTTAGACCCTCTCCGCTTCCTGTGTTAGTAAATTCATGAAATTGCCATTATGATAGATACAACGGTCTGGTCCTCCGCATGGGGGGCATGTGATATGGAATACTTACATCCGGACACTTGCGCAGTTACCGAATAGTTGCACCACAGGCACCGTTATAAGGGTAACCCCCCCCCCCACATTGATTTACTGTACCTGAGAGTTACACATGCACACCTGACGGACAGAGGTTCTGGGTCCTCCAGTCTTATGTCAGCTCTATATCTGGCTTGCTATGTAAATGTGTATGTGATTTGGCAACAGCACCTGGTAGCATGCACATGCACTGTTATCCACGGCACAGGTCAAGGAACAGGCAGCATGCTCTATCTCCTACTCCCCACTGATTTACGGTGCCTGGTAGCACCTATGGTTACAATTATGGTCACTATATAGTAGTCTAGCCCTGAGAGACAGAGAGAGGTCAGAGGTGTAATTTCTAGTGGTGACCTTGAACTTGAAATTAATTTAATATGAAGGGAATCCAAGATTTACTTGAAATTGCTAAAGGAATACTCCTTACTTAAAAGTGTATACAAGCAGTTTTCCTTCGCCCAACATGATCTAAGTTATTTGAACTAATGATGTATAATGGTATGATATATGACCTTCACCTTTGCAAGATACAGTCAAAACAACAGTCTGCTGTATTAAATAACTTGTTGAATTTATTGAACTAAGCAGGCTTGTGTTGCTCTGTGTAGCACATAAATATTACATAACAACTTCAAAATTCATGTTTTTCTGTTTTCCAGCATCATGATGGGAGTTTTAGTGACAAAAATAGTAGTGTTACTGGCTCTGCTGGTGGCCACTCTCCTGTTCAGTTTGTTACCACTCAAGCTGAAGCGATTGGTGGACAGACAGGTGGCCAGCGCCCGTCGCCGCCGCTTCAAAGCGGCCATGAGTCTCATGAGCTGCTTCGCGGCCGGCGTCTTCCTCGCCACGTGTCTTCTAGATCTATTCCCAGAAGTGAGAAAAAACATCTTCCAGGCGCTGAAGGCCGTCAACGTTGAGACCAAGTTTCCACTGCCAGAGTTCATCCTCGTTCTCGGACTGTTCTTTATTCTACTCGTCGAGCAAATGGCGCTAATGTTCCACACACCACACAAGAACAATTCCGCGGTCTCTCCCAAGAGCCCGTTACTTGGTAGCAGCGGCCCCTCGGGCGCCCCCGAAAATTCCCAGCGACATGATTACCGCAGCATTCAGGACGCCGCCACGGGACGAGGACTAGACTCCTCGATCTACTCAGAATCCGGGGAGTTCTTCGGCGCCTCCGAGGACGAGGTACACGAAAACCCCCCAGAGGGTGATGAGGGAGAGACTGCGGACAAGGAGCTCTACCAGGACCCCAACTCGCACTCCCCAATCCGCTCCCTCATATTGCTCTGTGCCTTGTCGCTTCATTCAGTCTTCGAAGGTCTGGCGCTGGGTCTGCAGCCCACAACTGCCAACGTGTTGCAGCTCTTCACGGCCGTGGTCATCCACAAGAGCGTGCTGGCCTTCAGTCTGGGCCTGAACCTGGTCCAGAGCACGCTCAGCCTCAAGGCTCTCCTTCGCTCAGTCGTCGTGTTCGCCATAACGGCTCCAATCGGCATTGCCATTGGCATTATCATCACGGACCTTGCGCAGGACAACACGGCTGCCAATCTCACCAACGGCGTCCTGCAGGGGGTCGCCTGCGGAACATTCCTCTACGTCGTCTTCTTCGAAATTCTACCCCACGAGTTCATGAGTAAACGCCAGCACCCCAACCGCATGCTGAAGATGCTCTTGTTGTTGCTTGGGTACTCAACGACTGTGACATTACTGTTTCTCCATCCCGAGTGACTTGTAGATTACCAATTCAGCAATTCTTGCTCTCAAGGAATTAAGATTACTATGAAGACGCCAGCGGTGCTAACTTTTGCTAAGAAATCTACAATGTACATCCTGTGATATTTAGCTGATTCAACAGGGTCGTTCAAACTGTCTGCCATATGTCAATTTGATTTTCAAACTTTTTACTAAACCGCTGTATCAACATATAGGTTATGTTATTAAAATGTCCCCTATGTCTAAAACGTTTTTCATGTTTCACGCTGGCCTGCAAATGTTCGTAATTGGCAAGAACGTTTTGTCACCTATGGTCTTATACAAGCCGGTTCCGATGGAATTTTAAATGTAGGATTGTGGAATCTTCGCTCCAAACACGTTAAACATTTCTGATTTTGAAAGTATAAATTCTAACTACATACTTACAGAAGTTCACCGCATCCGGTAGCGTCCGGTTGTTTATTAATATGGTTACTGCAGGCTGTCCAGTGATCTTACTTTTTCCTACTTTTTTGTCTCCATCCTATTTTTCCTACTTTTTCTTAAAAATACCTACATTTTCCTACTTTTTGGTATTTGCTTCACCGGAGGCAATTTCAAAATGTCGTGAATTGCTGTAAAAGTGTCAAGTGTATGTATATTTTCGGACACTATCGGACCTAAATTAACAATGCGTCTAGGCTCCTTTGTTATTGCGTAGTGCCGGCCCCCATGATTGCACTTCACTGCTTGTGATTGCAGGCTTTCGGCGAGAGGGGCTAGTCGCTGTCTAAGGGGTTATTTGTGCCGTGTATCAGGTGTGAAAGATCAACACCTTGGTTGCTAAGTAATGAGTTTTAGCGTAAACACACAAAGAATCAACAGAGACTGGCACCTGCAAGTCTCTCTGTGTCAGAACCCAGCCTAGAATGGTCTGATCGATCTCAGTCCCATAGGAAACCGGCCGACCTGACTTGGCCTTATGGCCTGACCGATTAGTAGGCTCATCTGTGAGGTCTATCTTTGTCCAACCGCTTTGGGTGGACTTTTGTATCTTGTAGAGCTCTGCTGTTCTACGAATACCATGAAGTTTTGCATGTCGTACAACAACTTGTTTTTCCTTCAAACTGTAATGTTTGTAGTTTCCCCGAATGGTTGGGTTATGCATTTCAGCATTCGTTGAACTATATGGCACCTCTCGGATGGGAGTCCCCTTTGTTCTTGTAACTGTGTTTTATCTCTTAAAAGTTACCGTTATATTTAGTACAATGATTGCAGTTCATTGTCACTGATTGCAATTCATAACCACTGTTTGCCTAAAGCCATATCTTCATTGACATTAAAGTTATCGAGTATGTTTTATCTC
The DNA here is from genome assembly GCA_964019135.1 of Arenicola marina. Classification (NCBI taxonomy): domain Eukaryota; kingdom Metazoa; phylum Annelida; class Polychaeta; family Arenicolidae; genus Arenicola; species Arenicola marina. The sequence goes on from OZ025255.1 coordinate 33,409,458, forward strand.
CTGTAACAGATGAGAGATCTGACGCTAGCAGATTGCACTCAGAGTATCTTCAAAACAATATTATACTCTTGATCACCTTACCCGCTGTTAAGGTGTGAAGCAGCAACACCTGGGTGTTAAGTAATATAATCGGCATCAGTCGACTCGCAATGTAGTAATTCTTAATCGATATTTTGTTATGTATCTATGTTTTCGGACAGTGGATACGAGAGTCCATGTTATTGACTGTAAATATTCGGACAGCCAGATTTTTTTTTTTTTTAAGTGTCCGAAAACATACGTGAAATAAGAGTAATATAACTTTGTCATTTGTTTATCCGGAGTAATGTTGCAACATTTGCTATTCGAGTCGTACCTGTTGCTTCTAATTTCCTACCTTTGTCCTACTTTTTCTGTATTTCTATTCCTACTTTTTCATGAGGGTGTGCTGGACAGCCTGTTACTGGGAGCTGCAGGGGGAGGGGGGAGCGTGTGCTCCTGTCGCCCAGTGTATAACGTTCGGCTCTCCCTTTGGCAAACCATCCCCTCCCAGTCATTTTCTTTAAACCAACCTCTTCGAAACGTTCTCCCCGTCGCTGATTTTGTCCCTAACCAGGCATTCAATGGCGAACATGCAATCTCCATACCGGCGGGAAATCAGACCAGACATTTCATGTGTTGTCATGTATTTATTGCTTGTTTTTTTTAATAATTTTCACAAAAGGTAACTAAAATGTTACAGTCAGATGAAGTCATAAATATAAGCACCAGTATCACACGAGCAAACAATAAATTATCATTAAGGCACACCTATGCCAAAAATACAGCGAAATACAATGCCAAGCTGCCATTGATAGAATAAAGTAAAAAAAAAGAAGTTTAAAATTTACAACAATATAGCTTCAACTCTTCAAAGACCAGAAAGAATACGACGGCAATTACGTACATTTGTTAACATGATCATATAGGTCATAATAGACATGACACCATTACAACTTTCTCCACATTTGTTTCAACCTTCAGCCCCTGTAGTCGGTATCCTAAATTCTACTGAACCTATATATTACTCAACCATAACAATGGTAATACACTTCAGAACACTATTTAGTACCAGTTGGTAATCATATAGACGCGCCCAACAGATCGATGTTAAAACATCAATATAAACGTGCCAACCAATTCACATCAGCTGTCGTCTAGTTGTAAGTACCGTAGGAGTTTGCTTGGCAAGGGAAGGCTGTATATTTTGTGACTTGTGTACATTCCTTGAAAGCGTCGTCGTATGACATATCTGCAGCACCGGGTTAACGATGGGGGACACTTATACTCTTGTACCAAGTACTGTAGCAATCTCTGACGGTCACTGTTACCTTCGCTGAGGGAGGAATATTCGGCAATCCAGGTATCCTTCGACAAGCTGTAGCCAGCTTCAATGAGTAACCTACAGTTCTCAGAGTCTCCTTGATAAAAGAGGTTAGCCAAGGGAGTTCCTTGCCCGAATATGGCTGGCTGGTTGTGGATGCAGCCGGCTCTGACGATAAGGCTAACGACAGCCTGTTTGCCGTGGAAGCTCCCATAGTGTAGAGCAGATGAGTGGAGCCGGTCACACTGGTTGACATCGGCGCCGTGAGCTATCAGCACTTCCACTATCTCTGCACTACCAATGATAGCTGCTCGAATCAATGGCGTCACATTGTCTCTATCCTGACAGTTTACATCGATGCCATGGATAACGAGCATGTGGACAACTTCATAGTGGCCTCCCATGCAGGCCCAATGGAGAGCATTTCTTGACAGACAGGGGTCTTGATAGTTGAGCCCCACATTGCACAGGATGAGATAGCGGACTATATGCAGTTGGCCCTCATAGGCAGCCGTACCAAGGATGGTGGTACTCTCACTGCGGGCCTTGCTGTGTAGGACTGTGTTGAGATGGATACCGCTGCTTACCAGCTGCTTCACCTTATTCAGTTGACCTCGCTCAATGGCAGTCAAAAGCTGCTCCTCCTTCAGATGATAATTCATGACTCCCATGGCCAATCCAAGGTTTTCTATGAACTTTTTTTCACCCCCTCTTGCAGCAAAGCCATTCTACATTGGTCATTTCAACTTCAGGAGTAGAGGCAACCTTTAAAAATAAATAAAACAATTTAGATCTCATAATATTAAGATACCGGTAGCACATATCATTAAAAAAATTGGAACATGCTACAATTATGTATATCTTTTTCTCAAGTGCTGGCTAAAGTTGCATACATATGGGATCTCTTGAGTCTGAAGATAACCTTGATTCTGGTTCTGGCAAGTTGACCTGCTTTTGAGGTTCTACAGTTTTGGGAGTGTGACAAGAGTCATGCAGCAATAATCAGGGCTCAACACTAACTCTTAGCATGCTGGGTGTCCTCTAACAAGTCATTTCAATTAGCCACTGTGGCTAAACACCTTAATTTTCTTTAGCCACACACACCTCTCATTAGCCACATATATGTTGCATTTTCCCCTTCCAAAAACATTGTGTTCATAAGCCAAATCACACTTTCTTGCGGAATGCATCATGGGATCCATTAAGGATATACAATACCACGTGGACGAGTGAAGTGATGAATGCCCGGGGGGGGGGCTATTATGCCATGGTGGGGTCCCTAGGAGCGTAATGCCTGAGATAGCATACATTTCTGACAAAAAACATTGACCTGATGCTTTAAAACTTGAGATGGGCGGGGGGGGGTGGGGGGGACTCCTTCCGAAAATTTTGCATCCATAGTGCCACTTAGCCATCTGTCAGCGGCGACATGGAACTGGTCAATAGGGGGAAAAAAATATCCCTCCTGAGCAAATTTCGGAAACCCGACATTGTATTAGGCGTTCTCCCCCCCCCCCCCCCTCCTCCACTTATACAGGACTTTGAAAGGCACTTGCCCAACGATACCAAAGCCCCTTTTGGGTGGTGGGGGGGACCTCCGCTCACCCCTCCCCCACCTCAAGTGGATATCCAATAAGGGCACGCCAAGGACTGTAAAGTAGAGTAGCAGGCCCCTAGTCCCACCGGTCATCAATTTTGCGAACATAATCAACCTCCGCCTCTTTGCAAGTCCGATGATTGAGCAATTAAGGTCTCAGATGATTGAAGAAGTTGAAGTTAAAAGTTGAGGTCCCCGGACCCAGAAATCACGGGGATATGCAAGGAAAATCGCAATCAGAATCTTCTTTCCACCTGAATCCTGGGCCCTTTCTGTATACAATTCTAGTCCATTTCACTCTTGTCTCCAGCTCGGCTGAGGACTGTTGACGCTAAGAAGGGGTAGTCTAAATGGTGGGGAGCACTCATATGGCGCTTTTAGCTATGAATGCCAATCTCTCTCCAAACCCACGTGGGCATTTAATTCATTACTAGGTTTGGGCGAGTTCCACTTTGAAGCGGCATCAATCTGTTTGCTATTGACCCGGCCTTCTCTGCCATATTTCTATGCAAGTCCTCTTGGATTGTCTTTTACCAGCAAACTTGCGCTATAGACACTGTTGTGTGCTGATAGAAGTACACCAGAATTTCTTAGTGATACAAATTTGATTCAGTTCTGTGGCTTAACTTCATGAATATGTCAGGTCTGATGGGTATCTTTTTTATAAAAAAATGTCCTCACCACTCAGGGCTTATAAGCATCTGGCAGTGCGCTATCTCAGGCATTACTGGATGTCAACGGATCATGTTGTCACCGTTTGCTTGGACAACGCGAGCGCCAAGTTCATTCCGCGTGGAAACAGACATAACCCACAATTAATCATTCAGAAAATAACAAATAAGTACAAGTGAAATACGTCATATTCGGAAATGTTGGAAATGTGTTCAGCCTTGGGCTTTCTTTGTTCTCATGACAGCCACATTACTGCGGACAATCCGTTTCGCAAGATCGCGTTTTTATCGTTGATAAAAAACCAGGCCATTTTTTTCGCCGCTGTGGCGACATGCATGGGCCAATCTTGCGCCACATACATTTTCCTTTCGCCATTGGCGATGTGGCGAACAGCTAGCGCGCACCCAGGCATGCACTAGCTGTGATCTCTCTAACGCTGGAGAGATCACAGCTAAGCATGCACTTGTCATGGAAGACACAAATGGCATCAATATCCATTCCAGGCCTGTGATTGATCCTTACTTTCCTACTTTTTTCCCTATTATAGGTCCAGTCCTGCGAGTCGGCCGCTGTAGCTACAGTCAACAGCGCTGTAGTTCCGCAACTGGACCCATATCAGAGCATCCTATGTTACATCTATGGAACTACTAGGGGTCTGGAAGAGGGGTTCAGTGTTCAGTGTTGATTTTTCAAAATTCTGTTTCATTCCGACATTTGTTTTGAATCAGCCAGGCAGGTTGAAGGTGTTGTTTTGGTGGCAAGAATATAGACTAAATCAGTACATATGCAAGCGAAAATTAGATTAGTCATTTAATTAAAGATAACTTTATCAAGATTTGAAATTAAAAAGGCGAGACATTTTGAAATGAATGAGCACTTTGCCCTAAACTGCCGAACTTAGCATTTTCTAATGGTGTGTGTATGGTTGCATCTACGACTCAGAGGGGAGGGTCTGCACCGCCTAATCTGCTAATAGGCTTTGCGGACCCCCCCCCCCCCCCCACCACTGCCCCCTCTGAGTCAGGCGATTTACTGTGCCTGTGACCAAAACCTAGTCACCTCACCTGTCAACTAACAGACAAGGCTCTAAAACTGATAACAGTGTACATGCGTTCTGCCAATCTTTGCCTTTGTTGGGGCCACAGACACGTTCGTGCCCAACAGCCGAAGCGAGCAGTGGAGAACCGATTGAACCGAGGCAGCCAACTATTAGATTAGCGTCACGCATTTGTGACAGCATATTTACCATCTGCCGTTTGCCACCTGCCATTTGGGAACCAGCGCAGCCGCGCAGCCAACTCTTAGATTGGCGTCACACGTTTGTGACAGCATATTTACCATCTGCCGCTTGCCATCTGCCATTTGGGAACCAACGCACCGGTCATCGAAACCACGCAAAAAGCACAGGCATTCAGATTTGTTGAAAATAACTTGGATTGTCAACAACTTTGAGCACCAGTGATCAAAACATTATTTCAGACTGAGGTACTGTGTTCCCCGCTTAACTGGTATGAGGGTTATAAGTAAGTCAGAGGCATTTCGGAGTTGAAACTATAGTAAACTTCCTTCTTTTAGCTTTTCTTTAGGCAGACATTTGTGGCCAATAGCGCTTAGTCATGTGCAAGATTACTTTGGATAATATAGGAAGAATAGATTGCCACAGAAAGGAAAGTATAATTGAATTATTTGGGTCTCTGGGTCCTGCAGCCTGTCTGTAATTTTTTTTGCGCTGACTCCAATTTTAACGCAAATATCGGCCCAAAACAGTGTGAACGGCATTAATGATTTTTTTTACGTCGACTTCCCCTCGCTCCACCCAACAACATATGCACCTTTCTTCGGAGACTATGATCTCGATCATTCCATCCAAAGTGGATCCCCTTGGATCCGCTCTTAAAACGGCCTTGTACAAAAAGATTTTAAATCTCATGCAAACAGAAATTTGTCCCATGAGAAGCATTTTAAATATTTCAGATTGCGGTCATTATTGCGATGATAAAGACAATGCCATAATGTACTAGAAGTAAAGAGGATCGAGAGGCTTTCAGATACAATTGCTCTCAGACGGGTACAGGTAGACTAAGTGCCAGGAAAAGTGACGTTCTTGTGTACTACGTAATGAAACTGTGGGCATTGTTGAAGTTGTTTAGCCACTTATAACTTCAAGATAGATATGAGAATACAAGTAATATCGTTCTTAAAGCGTTAACCCTGAAACAGTAATGCGTCCAGATCGCTTCTACGAAACAATCTAAAATTCGTTATTTGCCGAGACAATTACTGTACGAGTAAGTTCTTCATATTTCATTTAAAGATCCACGTTAGGGGTCTTGTTCCACTGTCGATTTTCGAATAACAATGTCGCTGTCGAATTTCAAGAAATCAGCGTAAAACCGTGTCGGTGTCGGATGCCAAGGTCGGCTGTGGATTTTTCTAGAACGGCAATATCGCGTGTCTTCATGCATGCAGTTACCCCCTTCCATACCCCTAACGGTCAAGCGAACCCAGCGACAAGAAATTGGGTAACAAAAACCGTTTTCGTTTGGAAACGAAAAACGACTGCGCATAGAGCCTGTATGTTAGGTTAGGGTAACGTTAGATTAGGCCTAGGGTTATGGTTAGGATACTGGTTATAGGGTTAGCGGCATGAAAGAAGCGTGGCCGGACAGGTTATCACGGCCGGACAGGTTATCACGGCCGGACAGGTTAACACGGCCGGACATGTCTTACACCGTTTTATGTTACACCGGGCTTTGTGACTAAAGGAGAACCTCGCCAGCGCTGATCATTATCTTCGATATTAACAATGCGTTCCGAAATATGAACTTTATGTGGTTTGTCGCAAAGAGAAAAGATACACGGGGAATAATACACTGAGGTTGACAGTGTGCATCGACATGCACTCCCTCCTCCCATACACCTCCACGTTCACTCACACACATTATATAGTATGCCCCTATTTTTTCGTGCAGCAAGGTTCATTGGCCTAACGTATATATAGCCATCATATGTGCACAGAAAACGGCCCAAGAACACCGAGATTTCATAATATGTACCAAAAGGTAAACTTGTAAGCCCTGATGCGCTCCTGCTTTGTTGTACAAGACTTTAAGTGAGGATAGTGAGTAATAAAAATAGTAAAAAATCGACTGTGCCATCACATAACATTTATGACGTGTTTACGACGTTATAAATATGGATGAGTGGCCGGTAAGGTTGGGGGCCAAACCCTTCTCACATGGCTTTGTCGCTTGGCTGTTATATCATCCCAAAGCATCCGCTGTGATGAACGCATGGCAAGAAGCAAACAGCAAACTTGCACTTTCATCGTCATGAAAGTGCATTGTTGCTTGTAATAATACCTTAAAGGGAAAGCCAATTCCGGCCGTAAGGGCAGTGCCAATGAGAGAATATGATCTTTTTATATGATAAGTTTTCTAAAATAAAAAAATATGTAGTTACGAATTACGGGTGAAACCGGTCAAACGTCAACGTCACAGTGACGCCATACGTCCAAAACACATTTCCCGGTCTAACTCGCATCATATTACAGCTAGAAACACGAAATTAGTGTCTATATACTCAGCTTCTGAATATCTCACTGCCAATTTTTACGTAGGATCAATTGTTTTCACGCTACAGGCTTTGGAAATTAAAAAAAATTCCACACCAATTTATTTCCTTCAATCTCAAACGATTGTCACGAGACTTTGCAGGGACATTAAGGGTTCCACTCAGGTCCCCCCGATTTCGACAACTTTGCCATACAGGCAGGCAGGGACATTCGGTCCGCAACCAAGATAAATTATGCCAAAAATCACGGCGATCGAACTAGCAGTACTCGTTTCCAAGGCAACGGAAAATCCCATTATGAAAAATACAAATTTAACTTTTTTCCATGTTTGGTGCAATTACAATGCACATAGCCTCACGCTACTTGATACAGGCTTCCTATAGGGGTCGGCCGTATATATTATGTGCAAGATGAATGCAATCGGACACTTACTTTTTGTTTCCATAGCAACGCAAAAATGGCCCAATGGTAAAAGATAGGACATTTTTGAAGTTGACCATGTGCCAAAAACATAGAAACCTAGAAGCCACGCACCTCATCTTTGACACAAAGATTACTTAAGGTCGCGTCTTAAAATCGATTATATTTCAGCAACCTGGGTTAAGGGTCGAAGTCTTGACCTTGACTATTGTAAATGTCGAGTGCTCGGTTGTAGCTCGAAAACTTAAAGACATCTAGGCACCAACCTTACCGTGGTGGATAGGGGTGACGTAGCTTATGCCAAATCCAGTCTCAGCTCGAACCCGGAGTGCGCAACGTAACGGTGCCAGAGCGCCTGGAAGTTGGGGATTCGAACCCGACTTTTTCATATTTTTAACTATCGCCCTAAGATATTTACCACAGACTAGGGCATACATTAGGAACTTATATTTAAAATTTGAATACAATCGCACTAGCGGTTATGGCATAATGAGTCATTTCAATTTAACATTTACGAAATTCACGGTGCACTCAATATTGACCGTAGAGACTTCAAAAAGGTATAGAACAATGTGGAATTGTATTCCCCGTCCGGGAGAAATGAGCTCCAAAATCGCCGTATTAGCACTTTTGCGTATAGTTCCATAGATGTAACGTAGTCCGCTCCGATATGGGTCCAGTCGCGGAACAGATTGACTAAACAATCATTGCAATGGTGAACTATGCGGCTTTTCCCTTCTCCTATCGCAACATCCCCCGCCCCGCACCGCGTTATCCCTGCCCATCAATACACACTCGCATGCAGGCTGTGAACCGCTACGCTGGCGAACACGCCCCCCCACCGCCCCCAGTGACACCCCTCCCATGTTCCATCCCCCCAGACCCCAATTGCCGATCTCTCCGGGTTCCCGGTTCCCGGTTCCCGGTTCTAACTTCACAGCGACTCCCGTGTCTCCGGGTTCCCGTTCCTAACTTCACGCTGCCAATTGAGGTCGAGATGACAGCGATGGCATCGGCATGTAAAGCTGCGAAACGCTGTAATTCCTTAAATAATCGGCCCAGAAGATCCCGGTTTGATCCCGGCAGCGAGACGACCCCGTCATGGTGACTTGCCTTGTGATATATGTAGACCTATGACAAATGGTAAATGGTAGCGCCACGAAAACCGTTGTTCTCACGTTACACGATCCAGCCCATACGCTTAATTTTGATAACATGGACGGCCGTAGCCCCAGTTCTGTGGCTGTTGGACGGGCAAAATTCTGGCCGGGCCCTGTCAGATTTTTGCCCTTCTTACAGCCACAGAACTTGGGCTAGGACGGTCGGTGAGTTGTTTTTGAACTCAGGAGTAAAATAATTGGGCGCATTTCTTTGGGCCAGGTTCGGTATCCCACCTCGGGCCCGCAACACGTAGTACACGTGACAGGGAACTTCCGAGTTTGCCGATAGGGATATGCCTATTCCAATGAAATGCACACACCGTTCACATACGGTGCACGTTAGGGCACGGGCACCAACCTTCTCTCATCACCTTTCAATCAGCCGCCATCTTCTCCCGAATGTCCCGTGCTGTTTTGAACGGGGCACATCGGCATACCGAATCGAGGCGCGCGCACCCATACCCGGGTGAAAGAAGTGTCGGGCGGTGAACCGATGCGTAATGTGCGTATTCGGTCCACCGTTGGGAAACACCCGGGTTACCAAAGAAATACGCCCATTGAGGTCTAGTGACGGGCTGCACCAGCGGGCGGGCGATTAAGCTGGTACCGCCGCTCAAACTCATACAAGTTGCTGAGCGAGCGAAGTTGGGACCGCGGAACCAGGCTAGCGGGCGATGCCGCTACTGTGATGTCATCATCAGCTGCAATGGGCTACCTCTATGACTGGGGCAGTGGTTATATCGTTTAATCGATGATTACTCTGTTATCTGATTCATAAAGAATATCTGGGACTGATTTCCTTTGGTTACATAATTTCAATAAAAAAAATCATTAATTTCTGGTCTTGGCTTTCTCTTTACACGCGACAAGTGCGTGTTGCACATTGCGTGCTGTGGACGGGGCGGCCAATATCGTTGAATGAAATGCACGCCACACGCCTGTTGCCTGAGCCCCGGATATAATACCATAGAATCGTGGTATGCCAGGTGAGTGCGACGACCAATGAATGAGGCTTGTGGTCTGATAAGCTTACACCAGGATACTACAGCGGACCAAAGAGATAGTGATCAAAGTTAGCGTTTACGAGTGTCTGAGCGTGAACTCACCGGCCCCATTGCCATCGCGTGCTGTACGCTCACCGGCACCAACAAAATGCCGAGGCGTCGGGCGCGACGCACATGCATGGTTGACTCCGGCGCCGGGCCCTGGGCCACTGGGTACCGTGAAGGCCAAGTTAAAGAGCTTTGCAGTTTATCAACCCGTTATCACTTTCAGTTGGCCTGAAATGCATCGAATATTTACTAGACTGTCTCGGATCGCAACCCGTCACCTTATGTTTAAGTGTACGATCGCCTCCGTGTATGATTCTCGATCGCCCCCACCCATAAAAGGCCTAATACAGGTCTAAATGTACATACATGTAGCCTATAGCGCGAATCGCTCCTCCAATGAATCCACGCAAAAGGCCTTGTCAAAACACAATCGGCCTGCACTGCTTTGGCAAGAATAGGCATTAAATGAAGTTAGGCCTACTATAGAATGTTCAAGGTCACCTGTTAGCTAGCACACAACCCCTATTTATAAAGAGGGCCTAAGAGATATACGATCCATGAAACAAATTGTGTCCTTTATAAGGTATTAAGATGCCAATCACGAGATTCGAAGTCCAGTCTGCTGCGACAAAGCCCAGTGTAACGTTACTCTACAGCACTGAGATCGATACGGCAGCCCAGTGTAACGTTACTCTACAGCACGGAGATCGATACGGCAGCCCAGTGTAACGTTACTCTACAGCACTGAGATCGATACGGCAGCCCAGTGTGACGTTATTCTACAGCCTTGGGATCGATACGCATGCCTGACTGCCGGTCGGCAGCCAAGCGTGACACTAGAGCAGACGACAATCGACACAAACATTTTTGTTGTCACGGCCGCTGCCGCAGTGCTGAATTCCCCAGTTATATAGGCCTTTACATGCACCCATTTTTCGTCACCCTCATTGTAGTTTTCACCAGGCGAAAGATGCGGAAGAATAGGCCAAGGGTTGAATTTTGCCGTCGAGTAAACACTACGACTGGAGCGCCTCGTATTTGTATTTGTTATTCTCAGCCACATGCATCCTTAGGACGCTTCCTGTGTGTGCGAGGACCGCGGAACAACACACTATATATGAAGAGGCCCGTACGGAACACATTCCCCGTAGCCAATGGTTTCCATTCAGCAACGCCATAAGGAACACATTTATGACTCAATTAACAGCAAAGCTGATTGCACCGTCTTTGTGCAGAGGGAAATTCACATAACTCATTGGTGTGTTGGTTATGGGGAGTGTGTTGTCTATGGGTAGGACTTCACCGTAACTACCTATATTACCGTTGTGAAGCAATTTGGCCGTGTTAGAGCACAAATACAACTTGCGGAGTGAAATAAAGCCTAGAACTATGGAAAGCCTTATGTATTTATATTTTTTATTTTCTATTGGAAACTATAGAAGTTTCCTCCCCATAAACAACACGTTTTTTTATTCTCTTATTCATAATAATGTATTTTGTTTATTTCATTCGCACGCACTGTTATTATTAAAGACAATATTTAGAATTTTTACTGTCCTTAAAGGAGCGAAATAACCGTTTAGTATATCGGGGCTAGTTCAAATATATATATTAATATTTTTTTAGTCCCGTAAGCAACACATTTCCCGTAAGCAACACATTCCTTTTTCTATTAAATAATTGTTTTTCTTTTCATTGTCTATAAGGAGGTAAAATAAAAGTTTATAATTTCTGGGCTATTTCTTATAGAGAGAGTTAAAACATTTAGCTTCCTATAAGCAACACATTTCCCGTAAGCAACACATTCCTTTTTCTATTAAATAATAAAGCTTTTTTTTATTTTTCCACTCTCTATAAGGGGGTGAAATAAAAGTTAATTATATCTGGGCTAGTCCTTTTACAGAGAGTTAAAACATTTAGCTTCCCGTAAGCAACATATTTCCCGTAAGCAACACATTCCTTTTTCTACTTTTACTTCCTTCGCACTGTCTTAAAAGGGATCTCTTTGGGGTAATATCAGAAGAAAGGGGCTTGGTATTCTACAGGGGTTAAAAGAAAGAGACGCCGTACTGTAAGCAACACATTTCCCGTATAGAACACACTGCTTTTAATTGTATATAATAAAGCATACATTGTTATATTTCTACTGTCACTAAGGGAGCGAAATATCTTTACATATTTTCAGTATAAGTATAGTCATTTTACTTCCTTCGCACTGTCTTAAAAGGGATCTCTTTTGGGGTAATATCAGAAGAAAGGGGCTTGGTATTCTACAGGGGTAAAAGAAAGAGACGCCGTACTGTAAGCAACACATTTCTCGTAAGCAACACATTCATTTTATTATTTTTACTTCCTTCGCACTGTCTTAAAAGGGATCTCTTTTGGGGTAATATCAGAAGAAAGGGGCTTGGTATTCTATAGGGGTAAAAGAAAGAGACGCCGTACTGTAAGCAACACATTTCTCGTAAGCAACACATTCCTTTTTTTATTTTGACTTCCTTCGCACTGTCTTAAAAGGGATCTCTTTTGGGGTAATATCAGAAGAAAGGGGCTTGGTATTCTATAGGGGTAAAAGAAAAGGACGCCGTACTGTAAGCAACACATTTCCCGTATAGAACACACTGCTTTTAATTGTATATAATAAAGCATACATTGTTATATTTCTACTGTCACTAAGGGAGCGAAATATCTTTACATATTTTCAGTATAAGTATAGTCTTTTTACTTCCTTCGCACTGTCTTAAAAGGGATCTCTTTTGGGGTAATATCAGAAGAAAGGGGCTTGGTATTCTACAGGGGTAAAAGAAAGAGACGCCGTACTGTAAGCAACACATTTCTCGTAAGCAACACATTCCTTTTATTATTTTTACTTCCTTCGCACTGTCTTAAAAGGGATCTCTTTTGGGGTAATATCAGAAGAAAGGGGCTTGGTATTCTATAGGGGTAAAAGAAAAGGACGCCGTACTATAAGCAACACATTTCCCGTATAGAACACACTGCTTTTAATTGTATATAATAAAGCATACATTGTTATATTTCTACTGTCACTAAGGGAGCGAAATATCTTTACATATTTTCAGTATAAGTATAGTCTTTTTACTTCCTTCGCACTGTCTTAAAAGGGGTCTCTTTTGGGGTAATATCAGAAGAAAGGGGCTTGGTATTCTATAGGGGTAAAAGAAAAGGACGCCGTACTGTAAGCAACACATTTCCCGTATAGAACACACTCCAATTAATTGTATATAATACAGCATACTGCGTTATATTTCTACTCTCACTAATGGAGCGAAATATCTTTACATATTTTCAATATAAACATAGTCTTTTTACTTCCTTCGCACTGTCTTAAAAGGGATCTCTTTTGGGGTAATATTAGAAGAAAGGGGCTTGGTATTCTACAGGGGTAAAAGAAAGAGACGCCGTACTGTAAGCAACACATTTCTCGTAAGCAACACATTCCTTTTTTTATTTTTACTTCCTTCGCACTGTCTTAAAAGGGATCTCTTTTGGGGTAATATCAGAAGAAAGGGGCTTGGTATTCTATAGGGGTAAAAGAAAAGGACGCCGTACTGTAAGCAACACATTTCCCTTATAGAACACACTGCTTTTAATTGTATATAATAAAGCATACATTGTTATATTTCTACTGTCACTAAGGGAGCGAAATATCTTTACATATTTTCAGTATAAGTATACTCTTTTTACTTCCTTCGCACTGTCTTAAAAGGGATCTCTTTTGGGGTAATATCAGAAGAAAGGGGCTTGGTATTCTACAGGGGTAAAAGAAAGAGACGCCGTACTGTAAGCAACACATTTCTCGTAAGCAACACATTCATTTTATTATTTTTACTTCCTTCGCACTGTCTTAAAAGGGATCTCTTTTGGGGTAATATCAGAAGAAAGGGGCTTGGTATTCTATAGGGGTAAAAGAAAAGGACGCCGTACTGTAAGCAACACATTTCCCGTATAGAACACACTCCTTTTAATTGTATATAATAAAGCATACATTGTTATATTTCTACTGTCACTAAGGGAGCGAAATATCTTTACATATTTTCAGTATAAGTATAGTCTTTTTACTTCCTTCGCACTGTCTTAAAAGGGATCTCTTTTGGGGTAATATTAGAAGAAAGGGGCTTGGTATTCTACAGGGGTAAAAGAAAGAGACGCCGTACTGTAAGCAACACATTTCTCGTAAGCAACACATTCCTTTTTTTTATTTTTACTTCCTTCGCACTGTCTTAAAAGGGATCTCTTTTGGGGTAATATCAGAAGAAAGGGGCTTGGTATTCTATAGGGGTAAAAGAAAAGGACGCCGTACTGTAAGCAACACATTTCCCGTATAGAACACACTGCTTTTAATTGTATATAATAAAGCATACATTGTTATGTTTCTACTGTCACTAAGGGAGCGAAATATCTTTACATATTTTCAGTATAAGTATAGTCTTTTTACTTCCTTCGCACTGTCTTAAAAGGGATCTCTTTTGGGGTAATATCAGAAGAAAGGGGCTTGGTATTCTACAGGGGTAAAAGAAAGAGACGCCGTACTGTAAGCAACACATTTCTCGTAAGCAACACATTCATTTTATTATTTTTACTTCCTTCGCACTGTCTTAAAAGGGATCTCTTTTGGGGTAATATCAGAAGAAAGGGGCTTGGTATTCTATAGGGGTAAAAGAAAAGGACGCCGTACTGTAAGCAACACATTTCCCGTATAGAACACACTGCTTTTAATTGTATATAATAAAGCATACATTGTTATATTTCTACTGTCACTAAGGGAGCGAAATATCTTTACATATTTTCAGTATAAGTATAGTCTTTTTACTTCCTTCGCACTGTCTTAAAAGGGATCTCTTTTGGGGTAATATTAGAAGAAAGGGGCTTGGTATTCTACAGGGGTAAAAGAAAGAGACGCCGTACTGTAAGCAACACATTTCTCGTAAGCAACACATTCCTTTTTTTATTTTTACTTCCTTCGCACTGTCTTAAAAGGGATCTCTTTTGGGGTAATATCAGAAGAAAGGGGCTTGGTATTCTATAGGGGTAAAAGAAAAGGACGCCGTACTGTAAGCAACACATTTCCCGTATAGAACACACTGCTTTTAATTGTATATAATAAAGCATACATTGTTATATTTCTACTGTCACTAAGGGAGCGAAATATCTTTACATATTTTCATTATAAGTATAGTCTTTTTACTTCCTTCGCACTGTCTTAAAAGGGATCTCTTTTGGGGTAATATCAGAAGAAAGGGGCTTGGTATTCTACAGGGGTAAAAGAAAGAGACGCCGTACTGTAAGCAACACATTTCTCGTAAGCAACACATTCCTTTTATTATTTTTACTTCCTTCGCACTGTCTTAAAAGGGATCTCTTTTGGGGTAATATCAGAAGAAAGGGGCTTGGTATTCTATAGGGGTAAAAGAAAAGGACGCCGTACTGTAAGCAACACATTTCCCGTATAGAACACACTGCTTTTAATTGTATATAATAAAGCATACATTGTTATATTTCTACTGTCACTAAGGGAGCGAAATATCTTTACATATTTTCAGTATAAGTATAGTCTTTTTACTTCCTTCGCACTGTCTTAAAAGGGATCTCTTTTGGGGTAATATCAGAAGAAAGGGGCTTGGTATTCTACAGGGGTAAAAGAAAGAGACGCCGTACTGTAAGCAACACATTTCTCGTAAGCAACACATTCCTTTTATTATTTTTACTTCCTTCGCACTGTCTTAAAAGGGATCTCTTTTGGGGTAATATCAGAAGAAAGGGGCTTGGTATTCTATAGGGGTAAAAGAAAAGGACGCCGTACTATAAGCAACACATTTCCCGTATAGAACACACTGCTTTTAATTGTATATAATAAAGCATACATTGTTATATTTCTACTGTCACTAAGGGAGCGAAATATCTTTACATATTTTCAGTATAAGTATAGTCTTTTTACTTCCTTCGCACTGTCTTAAAAGGGGTCTCTTTTGGGGTAATATCAGAAGAAAGGGGCTTGGTATTCTATAGGGGTAAAAGAAAAGGACGCCGTACTGTAAGCAACACATTTCCCGTATAGAACACACTCCAATTAATTGTATATAATACAGCATACTGCGTTATATTTCTACTCTCACTAATGGAGCGAAATATCTTTACATATTTTCAATATAAACATAGTCTTTTTACTTCCTTCGCACTGTCTTAAAAGGGATCTCTTTTGGGGTAATATTAGAAGAAAGGGGCTTGGTATTCTACAGGGGTAAAAGAAAGAGACGCCGTACTGTAAGCAACACATTTCTCGTAAGCAACACATTCCTTTTTTTATTTTTACTTCCTTCGCACTGTCTTAAAAGGGATCTCTTTTGGGGTAATATCAGAAGAAAGGGGCTTGGTATTCTATAGGGGTAAAAGAAAAGGACGCCGTACTGTAAGCAACACATTTCCCTTATAGAACACACTGCTTTTAATTGTATATAATAAAGCATACATTGTTATATTTCTACTGTCACTAAGGGAGCGAAATATCTTTACATATTTTCAGTATAAGTATACTCTTTTTACTTCCTTCGCACTGTCTTAAAAGGGATCTCTTTTGGGGTAATATCAGAAGAAAGGGGCTTGGTATTCTACAGGGGTAAAAGAAAGAGACGCCGTACTGTAAGCAACACATTTCTCGTAAGCAACACATTCATTTTATTATTTTTACTTCCTTCGCACTGTCTTAAAAGGGATCTCTTTTGGGGTAATATCAGAAGAAAGGGGCTTGGTATTCTATAGGGGTAAAAGAAAAGGACGCCGTACTGTAAGCAACACATTTCCCGTATAGAACACACTCCTTTTAATTGTATATAATAAAGCATACATTGTTATATTTCTACTGTCACTAAGGGAGCGAAATATCTTTACATATTTTCAGTATAAGTATAGTCTTTTTACTTCCTTCGCACTGTCTTAAAAGGGATCTCTTTTGGGGTAATATTAGAAGAAAGGGGCTTGGTATTCTACAGGGGTAAAAGAAAGAGACGCCGTACTGTAAGCAACACATTTCTCGTAAGCAACACATTCCTTTTTTTTATTTTTACTTCCTTCGCACTGTCTTAAAAGGGATCTCTTTTGGGGTAATATCAGAAGAAAGGGGCTTGGTATTCTATAGGGGTAAAAGAAAAGGACGCCGTACTGTAAGCAACACATTTCCCGTAT
The DNA here is from genome assembly GCA_964019135.1 of Arenicola marina. Taxonomy (NCBI): domain Eukaryota; kingdom Metazoa; phylum Annelida; class Polychaeta; family Arenicolidae; genus Arenicola; species Arenicola marina. The sequence goes on from OZ025255.1 coordinate 33,426,475, forward strand.
AGAACACACTGCTTTTAATTGTATATAATAAAGCATACATTGTTATGTTTTTACTGTCACTAAGGGAGCGAAATATCTTTACATATTTTCAGTATAAGTATAGTCTTTTTACTTCCTTCGCACTGTCTTAAAAGGGATCTCTTTTGGGGTAATATCAGAAGAAAGGGGCTTGGTATTCTACAGGGGTAAAAGAAAGAGACGCCGTACTGTAAGCAACACATTTCTCGTAAGCAACACATTCATTTTATTATTTTTACTTCCTTCGCACTGTCTTAAAAGGGATCTCTTTTGGGGTAATATCAGAAGAAAGGGGCTTGGTATTCTATAGGGGTAAAAGAAAAGGACGCCGTACTGTAAGCAACACATTTCCCGTATAGAACACACTGCTTTTAATTGTATATAATAAAGCATACATTGTTATATTTCTACTGTCACTAAGGGAGCGAAATATCTTTACATATTTTCAGTATAAGTATAGTCTTTTTACTTCCTTCGCACTGTCTTAAAAGGGATCTCTTTTGGGGTAATATTAGAAGAAAGGGGCTTGGTATTCTACAGGGGTAAAAGAAAGAGACGCCGTACTGTAAGCAACACATTTCTCGTAAGCAACACATTCCTTTTTTTATTTTTACTTCCTTCGCACTGTCTTAAAAGGGATCTCTTTTGGGGTAATATCAGAAGAAAGGGGCTTGGTATTCTATAGGGGTAAAAGAAAAGGACGCCGTACTGTAAGCAACACATTTCCCGTATAGAACACACTGCTTTTAATTGTATATAATAAAGCATACATTGTTATATTTCTACTGTCACTAAGGGAGCGAAATATCTTTACATATTTTCAGTATAAGTATAGTCTTTTTACTTCCTTCGCACTGTCTTAAAAGGGATCTCTTTTGGGGTAATATCAGAAGAAAGGGGCTTGGTATTCTACAGGGGTAAAAGAAAGAGACGCCGTACTGTAAGCAACACATTTCTCGTAAGCAACACATTCCTTTTATTATTTTTACTTCCTTCGCACTGTCTTAAAAGGGATCTCTTTTGGGGTAATATCAGAAGAAAGGGGCTTGGTATTCTATAGGGGTCAAAGAAAAGGACGCCGTACTGTAAGCAACACATTTCCCGTATAGAACACACTGCTTTTAATTGTATATAATAAAGCATACATTGTTATATTTCTACTGTCACTAAGGGAGCGAAATATCTTTACATATTTTCAGTATAAGTATAGTCTTTTTACTTCCTTCGCACTGTCTTAAAAGGGATCTCTTTTGGGGTAATATCAGAAGAAAGGGGCTTGGTATTCTACAGGGGTAAAGAAAGAGACGCCGTACTGTAAGCAACACATTTCTCGTAAGCAACACATTCCTTTTATTATTTTTACTTCCTTCGCACTGTCTTAAAAGGGATCTCTTTTGGGGTAATATCAGAAGAAAGGGGCTTGGTATTCTATAGGGGTAAAAGAAAAGGACGCCGTACTATAAGCAACACATTTCCCGTATAGAACACACTGCTTTTAATTGTATATAATAAAGCATACATTGTTATATTTCTACTGTCACTAAGGGAGCGAAATATCTTTACATATTTTCAGTATAAGTATAGTCTTTTTACTTCCTTCGCACTGTCTTAAAAGGGGTCTCTTTTGGGGTAATATCAGATAGGGGCCAAGGGGCTACGGAGTGCTACACATGAAGAGGCCCGTACGGAACACATTCCCCGTAGCCAATGGTTTCCATTCAGCAACGCCATAAGGAACACATTTATGACTCAATTAACAGCAAAGCTGATTGCACCGTCTTTGTGCAGAGGGAAATTCACATAACTCATTGGTGTGTTGGTTATGGGGAGTGTGTTGTCTATGGGTAGGACTTCACCGTAACTACCTATATTACCGTTGTGAAGCAATTTGGCCGTGTTAGAGCACAAATACAACTTGCGGAGTGAAATAAAGCCTAGAACTATGGAAAGCCTTATGTATTTATATTTTTTATTTTCTATTGGAAACTATAGAAGTTTCCTCCCCATAAACAACACGTTTTTTTATTCTCTTATTCATAATAATGTATTTTGTTTATTTCATTCGCACGCACTGTTATTATTAAAGACAATATTTAGAATTTTTACTGTCCTTAAAGGAGCGAAATAACCGTTTAGTATATCGGGGCTAGTTCAAATATATATATTAATATTTTTTTAGTCCCGTAAGCAACACATTTCCCGTAAGCAACACATTCCTTTTTCTATTAAATAATTGTTTTTCTTTTCATTGTCTATAAGGAGGTAAAATAAAAGTTTATAATTTCTGGGCTATTTCTTATAGAGAGAGTTAAAACATTTAGCTTCCTATAAGCAACACATTTCCCGTAAGCAACACATTCCTTTTTCTATTAAATAATAAAGCTTTTTTTTATTTTTCCACTCTCTATAAGGGGGTGAAATAAAAGTTAATTATATCTGGGCTAGTCCTTTTACAGAGAGTTAAAACATTTAGCTTCCCGTAAGCAACATATTTCCCGTAAGCAACACATTCCTTTTTCTACTTTTACTTCCTTCGCACTGTCTTAAAAGGGATCTCTTTGGGGTAATATCAGAAGAAAGGGGCTTGGTATTCTACAGGGGTTAAAAGAAAGAGACGCCGTACTGTAAGCAACACATTTCCCGTATAGAACACACTGCTTTTAATTGTATATAATAAAGCATACATTGTTATATTTCTACTGTCACTAAGGGAGCGAAATATCTTTACATATTTTCAGTATAAGTATAGTCATTTTACTTCCTTCGCACTGTCTTAAAAGGGATCTCTTTTGGGGTAATATCAGAAGAAAGGGGCTTGGTATTCTACAGGGGTAAAAGAAAGAGACGCCGTACTGTAAGCAACACATTTCTCGTAAGCAACACATTCATTTTATTATTTTTACTTCCTTCGCACTGTCTTAAAAGGGATCTCTTTTGGGGTAATATCAGAAGAGAGGGGCTTGGTATTCTATAGGGGTAAAAGAAAGAGACGCCGTACTGTAAGCAACACATTTCTCGTAAGCAACACATTCCTTTTTTTATTTTGACTTCCTTCGCACTGTCTTAAAAGGGATCTCTTTTGGGGTAATATCAGAAGAAAGGGGCTTGGTATTCTATAGGGGTAAAAGAAAAGGACGCCGTACTGTAAGCAACACATTTCCCGTATAGAACACACTGCTTTTAATTGTATATAATAAAGCATACATTGTTATATTTCTACTGTCACTAAGGGAGCGAAATATCTTTACATATTTTCAGTATAAGTATAGTCTTTTTACTTCCTTCGCACTGTCTTAAAAGGGATCTCTTTTGGGGTAATATCAGAAGAAAGGGGCTTGGTATTCTACAGGGGTAAAAGAAAGAGACGCCGTACTGTAAGCAACACATTTCTCGTAAGCAACACATTCCTTTTATTATTTTTACTTCCTTCGCACTGTCTTAAAAGGGATCTCTTTTGGGGTAATATCAGAAGAAAGGGGCTTGGTATTCTATAGGGGTAAAAGAAAAGGACGCCGTACTATAAGCAACACATTTCCCGTATAGAACACACTGCTTTTAATTGTATATAATAAAGCATACATTGTTATATTTCTACTGTCACTAAGGGAGCGAAATATCTTTACATATTTTCAGTATAAGTATAGTCTTTTTACTTCCTTCGCACTGTCTTAAAAGGGGTCTCTTTTGGGGTAATATCAGAAGAAAGGGGCTTGGTATTCTATAGGGGTAAAAGAAAAGGACGCCGTACTGTAAGCAACACATTTCCCGTATAGAACACACTCCAATTAATTGTATATAATACAGCATACTGCGTTATATTTCTACTCTCACTAATGGAGCGAAATATCTTTACATATTTTCAATATAAACATAGTCTTTTTACTTCCTTCGCACTGTCTTAAAAGGGATCTCTTTTGGGGTAATATTAGAAGAAAGGGGCTTGGTATTCTACAGGGGTAAAAGAAAGAGACGCCGTACTGTAAGCAACACATTTCTCGTAAGCAACACATTCCTTTTTTTATTTTTACTTCCTTCGCACTGTCTTAAAAGGGATCTCTTTTGGGGTAATATCAGAAGAAAGGGGCTTGGTATTCTATAGGGGTAAAAGAAAAGGACGCCGTACTGTAAGCAACACATTTCCCTTATAGAACACACTGCTTTTAATTGTATATAATAAAGCATACATTGTTATATTTCTACTGTCACTAAGGGAGCGAAATATCTTTACATATTTTCAGTATAAGTATACTCTTTTTACTTCCTTCGCACTGTCTTAAAAGGGATCTCTTTTGGGGTAATATCAGAAGAAAGGGGCTTGGTATTCTACAGGGGTAAAAGAAAGAGACGCCGTACTGTAAGCAACACATTTCTCGTAAGCAACACATTCATTTTATTATTTTTACTTCCTTCGCACTGTCTTAAAAGGGATCTCTTTTGGGGTAATATCAGAAGAAAGGGGCTTGGTATTCTATAGGGGTAAAAGAAAAGGACGCCGTACTGTAAGCAACACATTTCCCGTATAGAACACACTCCTTTTAATTGTATATAATAAAGCATACATTGTTATATTTCTACTGTCACTAAGGGAGCGAAATATCTTTACATATTTTCAGTATAAGTATAGTCTTTTTACTTCCTTCGCACTGTCTTAAAAGGGATCTCTTTTGGGGTAATATTAGAAGAAAGGGGCTTGGTATTCTACAGGGGTAAAAGAAAGAGACGCCGTACTGTAAGCAACACATTTCTCGTAAGCAACACATTCCTTTTTTTTATTTTTACTTCCTTCGCACTGTCTTAAAAGGGATCTCTTTTGGGGTAATATCAGAAGAAAGGGGCTTGGTATTCTATAGGGGTAAAAGAAAAGGACGCCGTACTGTAAGCAACACATTTCCCGTATAGAACACACTGCTTTTAATTGTATATAATAAAGCATACATTGTTATGTTTCTACTGTCACTAAGGGAGCGAAATATCTTTACATATTTTCAGTATAAGTATAGTCTTTTTACTTCCTTCGCACTGTCTTAAAAGGGATCTCTTTTGGGGTAATATCAGAAGAAAGGGGCTTGGTATTCTACAGGGGTAAAAGAAAGAGACGCCGTACTGTAAGCAACACATTTCTCGTAAGCAACACATTCATTTTATTATTTTTACTTCCTTCGCACTGTCTTAAAAGGGATCTCTTTTGGGGTAATATCAGAAGAAAGGGGCTTGGTATTCTATAGGGGTAAAAGAAAAGGACGCCGTACTGTAAGCAACACATTTCCCGTATAGAACACACTGCTTTTAATTGTATATAATAAAGCATACATTGTTATATTTCTACTGTCACTAAGGGAGCGAAATATCTTTACATATTTTCAGTATAAGTATAGTCTTTTTACTTCCTTCGCACTGTCTTAAAAGGGATCTCTTTTGGGGTAATATTAGAAGAAAGGGGCTTGGTATTCTACAGGGGTAAAAGAAAGAGACGCCGTACTGTAAGCAACACATTTCTCGTAAGCAACACATTCCTTTTTTTATTTTTACTTCCTTCGCACTGTCTTAAAAGGGATCTCTTTTGGGGTAATATCAGAAGAAAGGGGCTTGGTATTCTATAGGGGTAAAAGAAAAGGACGCCGTACTGTAAGCAACACATTTCCCGTATAGAACACACTGCTTTTAATTGTATATAATAAAGCATACATTGTTATATTTCTACTGTCACTAAGGGAGCGAAATATCTTTACATATTTTCATTATAAGTATAGTCTTTTTACTTCCTTCGCACTGTCTTAAAAGGGATCTCTTTTGGGATAATATCAGAAGAAAGGGGCTTGGTATTCTACAGGGGTAAAAGAAAGAGACGCCGTACTGTAAGCAACACATTTCTCGTAAGCAACACATTCCTTTTATTATTTTTACTTCCTTCGCACTGTCTTAAAAGGGATCTCTTTTGGGGTAATATCAGAAGAAAGGGGCTTGGTATTCTATAGGGGTAAAAGAAAAGGACGCCGTACTGTAAGCAACACATTTCCCGTATAGAACACACTCCAATTAATTGTATATAATACAGCATACTGCGTTATATTTCTACTCTCACTAATGGAGCGAAATATCTTTACATATTTTCAATATAAACATAGTCTTTTTACTTCCTTCGCACTGTCTTAAAAGGGATCTCTTTTGGGGTAATATTAGAAGAAAGGGGCTTGGTATTCTACAGGGGTAAAAGAAAGAGACGCCGTACTGTAAGCAACACATTTCTCGTAAGCAACACATTCCTTTTTTTATTTTTACTTCCTTCGCACTGTCTTAAAAGGGATCTCTTTTGGGGTAATATCAGAAGAAAGGGGCTTGGTATTCTATAGGGGTAAAAGAAAAGGACGCCGTACTGTAAGCAACACATTTCCCGTATAGAACACACTGCTTTTAATTGTATATAATAAAGCATACATTGTTATATTTCTACTGTCACTAAGGGAGCGAAATATCTTTACATATTTTCAGTATAAGTATACTCTTTTTACTTCCTTCGCACTGTCTTAAAAGGGATCTCTTTTGGGGTAATATCAGAAGAAAGGGGCTTGGTATTCTACAGGGGTAAAAGAAAGAGACGCCGTACTGTAAGCAACACATTTCTCGTAAGCAACACATTCATTTTATTATTTTTACTTCCTTCGCACTGTCTTAAAAGGGATCTCTTTTGGGGTAATATCAGAAGAAAGGGGCTTGGTATTCTATAGGGGTAAAAGAAAAGGACGCCGTACTGTAAGCAACACATTTCCCGTATAGAACACACTCCTTTTAATTGTATATAATAAAGCATACATTGTTATATTTCTACTGTCACTAAGGGAGCGAAATATCTTTACATATTTTCAGTATAAGTATAGTCTTTTTACTTCCTTCGCACTGTCTTAAAAGGGATCTCTTTTGGGGTAATATTAGAAGAAAGGGGCTTGGTATTCTACAGGGGTAAAAGAAAGAGACGCCGTACTGTAAGCAACACATTTCTCGTAAGCAACACATTCCTTTTTTTTTATTTTTACTTCCTTCGCACTGTCTTAAAAGGGATCTCTTTTGGGGTAATATCAGAAGAAAGGGGCTTGGTATTCTATAGGGGTAAAAGAAAAGGACGCCGTACTGTAAGCAACACATTTCCCGTATAGAACACACTGCTTTTAATTGTATATAATAAAGCATACATTGTTATATTTCTACTGTCACTAAGGGAGCGAAATATCTTTACATATTTTCAGTATAAGTATAGTCTTTTTACTTCCTTCGCACTGTCTTAAAAGGGATCTCTTTTGGGGTAATATCAGAAGAAAGGGGCTTGGTATTCTACAGGGGTAAAAGAAAGAGACGCCGTACTGTAAGCAACACATTTCTCGTAAGCAACACATTCATTTTATTATTTTTACTTCCTTCGCACTGTCTTAAAAGGGATCTCTTTTTGGGTAATATCAGAAGAAAGGGGCTTGGTATTCTATAGGGGTAAAAGAAAAGGACGCCGTACTGTAAGCAACACATTTCCCGTATAGAACACACTCCTTTTAATTGTATATAATAAAGCATACATTGTTATATTTCTACTGTCACTAAGGGAGCGAAATATCTTTACATATTTTCAGTATAAGTATAGTCTTTTTACTTCCTTCGCACTGTCTTAAAAGGGATCTCTTTTGGGGTAATATTAGAAGAAAGGGGCTTGGTATTCTACAGGGGTAAAAGAAAGAGACGCCGTACTGTAAGCAACACATTTCTCGTAAGCAACACATTCCTTTTTTTATTTTTACTTCCTTCGCACTGTCTTAAAAGGAATCTCTTTTGGGGTAATATCAGAAGAAAGGGGCTTGGTATTCTATAGGGGTAAAAGAAAAGGACGCCGTACTGTAAGCAACACATTTCCCGTATAGAACACACTGCTTTTAATTGTATATAATAAAGCATACATTGTTATATTTCTACTGTCACTAAGGGAGCGAAATATCTTTACATATTTTCAGTATAAGTATAGTCTTTTTACTTCCTTCGCACTGTCTTAAAAGGGATCTCTTTTGGGGTAATATCAGAAGAAAGGGGCTTGGTATTCTACAGGGGTAAAAGAAAGAGACGCCGTACTGTAAGCAACACATTTCTCGTAAGCAACACATTCCTTTTATTATTTTTACTTCCTTCGCACTGTCTTAAAAGGGATCTCTTTTGGGGTAATATCAGAAGAAAGGGGCTTGGTATTCTATAGGGGTCAAAGAAAAGGACGCCGTACTGTAAGCAACACATTTCCCGTATAGAACACACTCCTTTTAATTGTATATAATAAAGCATACATTGTTATATTTCTACTGTCACTAAGGGAGCGAAATATCTTTACATATTTTCAGTATAAGTATAGTCTTTTTACTTCCTTCGCACTGTCTTAAAAGGGATCTCTTTTGGGGTAATATCAGAAGAAAGGGGCTTGGTATTCTACAGGGGTAAAAGAAAGAGACGCCGTACTGTAAGCAACACATTTCTCGTAAGCAACACATTCCTTTTTTTATTTTGACTTCCTTCGCACTGTCTTAAAAGGGATCTCTTTTTGGGTAATATCAGAAGAAAGGGGCTTGGTATTCTATAGGGGTAAAAGAAAAGGACGCCGTACTGTAAGCAACACATTTCCCGTATAGAACACACTGCTTTTAATTGTATATAATAAAGCATACATTGTTATATTTCTACTGTCACTAAGGGAGCGAAATATCTTTACATATTTTCAGTATAAGTATAGTCTTTTCACTTCCTTCGCACTGTCTTAAAAGGGATCTCTTTTGGGGTAATATCAGAAGAAAGGGGCTTGGTATTCTATAGGGGTAAAAGAAAAGGACGCCGTACTGTAAGCAACACATTTCCCGTATAGAACACACTCCAATTAATTGTATATAATACAGCATACTGCGTTATATTTCTACTCTCACTAATGGAGCGAAATATCTTTACATATTTTCAATATAAACATAGTCTTTTTACTTCCTTCGCACTGTCTTAAAAGGGATCTCTTTTGGGGTAATATTAGAAGAAAGGGGCTTGGTATTCTACAGGGGTAAAAGAAAGAGACGCCGTACTGTAAGCAACACATTTCTCGTAAGCAACACATTCCTTTTTTTATTTTTACTTCCTTCGCACTGTCTTAAAAGGGATCTCTTTTGGGGTAATATCAGAAGAAAGGGGCTTGGTATTCTATAGGGGTAAAAGAAAAGGACGCCGTACTGTAAGCAACACATTTCCCGTATAGAACACACTGCTTTTAATTGTATATAATAAAGCATACATTGTTATATTTCTACTGTCACTAAGGGAGCGAAATATCTTTACATATTTTCAGTATAAGTATAGTCTTTTTACTTCCTTCGCACTGTCTTAAAAGGGATCTCTTTTGGGGTAATATCAGAAGAAAGGGGCTTGGTATTCTACAGGGGTAAAAGAAAGAGACGCCGTACTGTAAGCAACACATTTCTCGTAAGCAACACATTCCTTTTATTATTTTTTCTTCCTTTGCACTGTCTTAAAAGGGATCTCTTTTGGGGTAATATCAGAAGAAAGGGGCTTGGTATTCTATAGGGGTAAAAGAAAAGGACGCCGTACTGTAAGCAACACATTTCCCGTATAGAACACACTGCTTTTAATTGTATATAATAAAGCATACATTGTTATATTTCTACTGTCACTAAGGGAGCGAAATATCTTTACATATTTTCAGTATAAGTATAGTCTTTTTACTTCCTTCGCACTGTCTTAAAAGGGATCTCTTTTGGGGTAATATCAGAAGAAAGGGGCTTGGTATTCTATAGGGGTAAAAGAAAAGGACGCCGTACTGTAAGCAACACATTTCCCGTATAGAACACACTCCAATTAATTGTATATAATACAGCATACTGCGTTATATTTCTACTCTCACTAATGGAGCGAAATATCTTTACATATTTTCAATATAAACATAGTCTTTTTACTTCCTTCGCACTGTCTTAAAAGGGATCTCTTTTGGGGTAATATTAGAAGAAAGGGGCTTGGTATTCTACAGGGGTAAAAGAAAGAGACGCCGTACTGTAAGCAACACATTTCTCGTAAGCAACACATTCCTTTTTTTATTTTTACTTCCTTCGCACTGTCTTAAAAGGGATCTCTTTTGGGGTAATATCAGAAGAAAGGGGCTTGGTATTCTATAGGGGTAAAAGAAAAGGACGCCGTACTGTAAGCAACACATTTCCCGTATAGAACACACTGCTTTTAATTGTATATAATAAAGCATACATTGTTATATTTCTACTGTCACTAAGGGAGCGAAATATCTTTACATATTTTCAGTATAAGTATAGTCTTTTTACTTCCTTCGCACTGTCTTAAAAGGGATCTCTTTTGGGGTAATATCAGAAGAAAGGGGCTTGGTATTCTACAGGGGTAAAAGAAAGAGACGCCGTACTGTAAGCAACACATTTCTCGTAAGCAACACATTCCTTTTATTATTTTTACTTCCTTCGCACTGTCTTAAAAGGGATCTCTTTTGGGGTAATATCAGAAGAAAGGGGCTTGGTATTCTATAGGGGTCAAAGAAAAGGACGCCGTACTGTAAGCAACACATTTCCCGTATAGAACACACTCCTTTTAATTGTATATAATAAAGCATACATTGTTATATTTCTACTGTCACTAAGGGAGCGAAATATCTTTACATATTTTCAGTATAAGTATAGTCTTTTTACTTCCTTCGCACTGTCTTAAAAGGGATCTCTTTTGGGGTAATATTAGAAGAAAGGGGCTTGGTATTCTACAGGGGTAAAAGAAAGAGACGCCGTACTGTAAGCAACACATTTCTCGTAAGCAACACATTCCTTTTTTTATTTTTACTTCCTTCGCACTGTCTTAAAAGGGATATCTTTTGTGGTAATATCAGAAGAAAGAGGCTTAGTATTCTATAGGGGTAAAAGAAAAGGACGCCGTACTGTAAGCAACACATTTCCCGTATAGAACACACTGCTTTTAATTGTATATAATAAAGCATACATTGTTATATTTCTACTGTCACTAAGGGAGCGAAATATCTTTACATATTTTCAGTATAAGTATAGTCTTTTTACTTCCTTCGCACTGTCTTAAAAGGGATCTCTTTTGGGGTAATATCAGAAGAAAGGGGCTTGGTATTCTACAGGGGTAAAAGAAAGAGACGCCGTACTGTAAGCAACACATTTCTCGTAAGCAACACATTCCTTTTATTATTTTTACTTCCTTCGCACTGTCTTAAAAGGGATCTCTTTTGGGGTAATATCAGAAGAAAGGGGCTTGGTATTCTATAGGGGTAAAAGAAAAGGACGCCGTACTGTAAGCAACACATTTCCCGTATAGAACACACTGCTTTTAATTGTATATAATAAAGCATACATTGTTATATTTCTACTGTCACTAAGGGAGCGAAATATCTTTACATATTTTCAGTATAAGTATAGTCTTTTTACTTCCTTCGCACTGTCTTAAAAGGGATCTTATTTGGGGTAATATCAGCAGAAAGGGGCTTGATATTCTACAGGGGTTAAAAGAAAGAGACGCCGTACTGTAAGCAACACACTTCCTATATACAACACACTCATTTTAATTGTATATGATAAAGCATACATTATAATGCAAACAGCGAGTAATTTTAATAATACGTACTCAAAAGATCGACTACAATTTGCATGTCATAATAAAAAGAAGACTTAAAGCAGCCTACTTACATAGGCCATTTTAAATTTTTTTACATTTTAGAATCAAGCCTAAAAGAATCTCAAAATTATGATGCATAGATATTTGATATCTCGTTGAGTTTGTAAAACAACAGTTTCAACATATAACTGCGCGGACTAGTTTATCGCGCGCTGACGTCCTAGCGAGTCGCAGTCGATATCACACAGAATACCGAACAGCGAACAGGGGCGAAAGGATAAAAAACCGGCCAGCTCCTTATGATCCAGTGAACAAATTTGCTTCTCTCCGGACAGCCCACAGGGTATGTGTTACATATTTTCAGTATAAGTATAGTCTTTTTACTTCCTTCGCACTGTCTTAAAAGGGATCTCTTTTGGGGTAATATCAGAAGAAAGGGGCTTGGTATTCTACAGGGGTTAAAAGAAAGAGACGCCGTACTGTAAGCAACACACTTCCTATATACAACACACTCATTTTAATTGTATATGATAAAGCATACATTGTTATATTTCTACTGTCACTAATGGAGCGAAATATCTTTACATATTTTCAGTATAAGTATAGTCTTTTTACTTCCTTCGCACTGTCTTAAAAGGGATCTCTTTTGGGGTAATATCAGAAGAAAGGGGCTTGGTATTCTATAGGGGTTAAAAGAAAGAGACGCCGTACTGTAAGCAACACACTTCCTATATACAACACACTCATTTTAATTGTATATAATAAAGCATATTTTTTTATATTTCTACTGTCACTAATGGAGCGAAATATCTTGATATATTTTCATTATAAGAATAGTCTTTTTACTTCCTTCGCACTGTCTTAAAAGGGATCTCTTTTGGGGTAATATCAGAAGAAAGGGGCTTGGTATTCTACAGGGGTTAAAATAAAGAGACGCCGTACTGTAAGCAATACACTTCCTATATACAACACACTCCATTTAATTGTATATAATGAAGCTTACTTCGTTATATTTCTACTGTCACTAATGGAGCGAAATATCTTGACATGTTTTCAATATAAATATAGTCTTTTTACTCCCTTCACACTGTCTTAAAAGGGATCGCTTTTGGGGTAATATCAGAAGAAAGGGGCTTGGTATTCTACAGGGGTTAAAAGAGACGCCGTACTGTAAGCAACACACTTCCTATATACAACACACTCATTTTAATTGTATATAATAAAGCATACATTGTTATATTTCTACTGTCACTACTGGAGCGAAATATCTTTACATATTTTCAGTATAAGTATAGTCTTTTTACTTCCTTCGCACTGTCTTAAAAGGGATCTTATTTGGGGTAATATCAGAAGAAAGGGGCTTGGTATTCTACAGGGGTTAAAAGAAAGAGACGCCGTACTGTAAGCAACACACTTCCTATATACAACACTCATTTTAATTGTATATGATAAAGCATACATTATAATGCAAACAGCGAGTAATTTTAATAATACGTACTCAAAAGATCGACTACAATTTGCATGTCATAATAAAAAAAAGGCTTAAAGCAGCCTACTTACATAGGCCATCTTAGATTTTTTTACATTTTAGAATCAAGCCTAAAAGAATCTCAAAATTATGATGCATATATATTTGATATCTCGTTGAGTTTGTAAAACAACAGTTTCAACATATAACTGCGCAGACTAGTTTATCGCGCGCTGACGTCCTAGCGAGTCGCAGTCGACATCACACAGAATACCGAACAGCGAACAGGGGCGAAAGGATAAAAAGCCGGCCAGCTCCTTATGATCCAGTGAACAAATTTGCTTCTCTCCGGACAGCCCACAGGGTCGTTTTCTCATATTAACGAGCAATTCATTTCTTTATTCCCAGGTCACGATGAAATAAAAACATAACTTTCCTCATGCAATGGAAGGGCGGATACACGATACTAAATTTACGATTTCCCGATTAACGGTTATTTAATATTACAATTCCCAGTTCACGATTAATGAAAATCATTCCCAGTTCACGAAGAATTATTTTCCTCATCCCATGTTCACGATGAAATGAAAAGCCCAATCACGAGGAACGCAAATACCCTTTGCCCCCCGCCCCGCGTTTACTCGATTTCGTGTGCATTAAACTCGCCGCTCCAGAAAATCGTGGCTTGAGTTTCACAATGAGCTCTATGAACAAGCCAGTTTCGATTTTTTCTGTCGAACCAAGTAAAGAGACCAAAGAGCATTGTACGCTGAACAAGTCATTTGAGTGAGTAGAACATTGTGCCTTTGCTATTTATGATTTAAACTCTCAATGTACGTGTGTATGAGTGGGTTGTAGACGGGAGAGGGGGTAGTTATTGATCCTTCGCTCTTCTGCGCTTGCAGGCTAAAATTGTCTTGGTTTTTCTTATGAAATATCAATAAATGTATAGCAAATTTTCCTTTTCCAATAAAAACTTAGAGAAAATATTGGTTACGATTTCGGGGCCCATATTCCCGCCGTTTATGAAGTGCCCCACCTGGTGAGTGGGAAAAGAGCGCCACCTGCAATAGCCCGGGCACGCATGCGTCGTCAAATTTTCTTTGTGTTGTGTTCATGACGGTAAACGTTTTTGTTTTCAAACATCATCAATCAGTAACTATCTATGTCTATGCAATGATTTTCAAGAAGACAGCTTTGAATGCTGTACGTATGCATGCAGGGGTCTTTACGTTGTGCACATACCTTGCAAATTCCTGTTATGGCGTTGTAAATTAGGCAGGGCCTATGGCCAATTCAATTGTGTTTCAATTATGTTTAGCATGTCCATTGTAGCCTAATGTTAGGATCAGGTAAAACCATCAGGAAAAATAGTTCAAAGAAATAGATGTAAGTAGTAGTTCATGATATAATCTTACTTACTTACTAATATTTTTCATTATAATTATCTTGTTAATAATTAATATAATATAATTTGAAAAAATGTTATTTTAGGTCACTAGAGCAGCAACATTTGGACAGGCGTACACCTGCTTCAAGATGTATTTCTGTTGACCCATACAGCTAACAGGAGAGAAAATACCTTGCCAAGATGCTGTTGGCACACTGAAACACACAGGATACCTGTCAATTTTACTGGATACTTTCGAGTATAATTTCTTGGATCTAGACTGTTAAGTTATTGGGGCCGCCCGATAGCTCAGTGGGTTCGAGCGCTCGCTCGGACCACCTGAAAGCCTAATCACAGTGGATTGGTAGTTCAAGCTCCGCTGTTATGTCTGTGTGGTTGCAGGATACAGATACCGTATCTTAGTTTGCAAAGAGTAGGGGGATACCCCTGGGACATGGCTCTGCTCTTCCCTATCTTCTCCCATTGACCCGATATGACCACAAGTGGTTAAAGCGTCCTGAATATACAACCAACAACCATCTTCTATGTTCTTAAAGAAATAGGATACATGTGTGGTGCCCTGACGGATACAGTGTATATGCATATGAGTGCATATCTGCATATCTGGTCACACAGAGATACCAAAAGGATCAAGGACGCACAGGCAATTCAACAATTATGGTGGTTGCAATCATGTTGCAATCAAGTTTTAGGCCACATACAATCAAATGCGGAGCACCAGGCGTTTGGATATTATAATATAATATTATAAGGATGTGTGACCAATAACATGCCAGGATTTTAATCAGCAATATATTTTGACTTGAGCCGTATTTCAACTGTTTGAACAGCATAGTCATCACATGCTTCGCTCCAGATAACATACAGTAAGTATTGACCACTTTTTTTATTTTGTAATATTAGTGCTGTTGACCCCCCAACCTAAGTCGGTGCGTAGGAAGAGGAAAGACTATATTATTAAGACAATAAAAGCGTGGTCCGTGAGTAATGCGCTGACACAGAGATCAATTTGAAGACAATGGGCAAGATATGAAAAAGCTCTATACAAATGAAAGCGAGTGTTGTTCACAGTGTAGCGTGCCAAGGGTGTATGTGGGAAAAATCCCACCAAACCTGTAGCGTGCCAAGGGTATATGTGGCAGAATCCCACCTCTGCCACGAAAAATTGTAGCGTGCAGAAAGTGTATATTTTTGATGTTATGTCAAGAAGGGGGCATCTTAAGCCGCGATATAACAAAGCATTCTCGGTTGTCTCAGTGTACCCTAGCTTTAATAACCCGTAAAAAAAAATAAGGTAACAAGAAAGTAGTTACAATTGAGGTGATTTATTACGGGTTAGCTCAAACAATCGCTGCCACCACATACAAATGTATGATCAATCTATCAATATAACTAAAATATATACATGGCGTAAGTCTCTCGGTAAATAAACTGATAATTATATCTAAACCACCATGGTCACAAACTAAAATTATTACTGTATATACTGGATACACTCTCTCGTCACATTCAATATATCCTCTAGTTGCCTAATTGCTGGTCACATCAATCTCTCACAGTATTTCTCTTATCCCCAAGCAAATTCTTGATATTCCACTGCTGATTCCTCTCAATATACCTTCAATATACAGCTCTCTGTCCTAGACCTCTAAGACAACCTTATGCCCTCATTTTACTTTCCTGGTACTACATAGATACTTATGAATTAAAATAGCAAAGACTCGAAGAAAACAGTAAAGAGGTGTTGCTTATGCTGCGCTAAGAGGAGAAGGTAAAGTGGTGCACAGGTGATGTCCTAAGGGGAGAGGGTAAAGAGGTGTGGCGTTAAAAGGACAGGGTAAAAACATGGATGCTGCGCTAAGAGGAGAAGGTAAAGAGGTGAGCGAGTGCGGCGCTAAAAGGAGATGGTAAGGAGGAACACGGATGCTGCGCTAAGAGGAAAACGTAAAGAGGTGCGCGGGTGTTGCGCTAAAAGGAGAGGGTAAAGAGCGCAAGTGCCCCCAGGCAAGCCCGCTTACTATGAGCACAAAGGTGTCCATGCAAAGTTCATTAGACGCCAGTCAGGAATCAACTGTAGCCTTTACCATAGTGTGTTCGCGTACAATCATAGTGCTTACATATTCTATATACCTTATTTTATATTCTGACATCAAGAAAGTGAGTCAACACCAGGTTGTTTTGGTTATATTTACGCGAAGGAATGTTGGAGCACACAACTTTTCCCGAGAAATCGTCTGCCATTTTTATTTTTGGCGGATGCCGGTACCTGTGAATGCAGCTTGGTTCCGCGCTCCGTTAGCATATCATTCTCCACTAGAGGGCGTTGTCAGTTGCTCACTTTGAACTTAAAGACAACAGCAGCGCCCTCTGTCACGGGTAATTCACGGTCACAAAGTTTGGGACACAGGCTGGAAATGATTCAAATGATGGCGGGACTCGCCAGGTGGCGCTGCATACATATGGCAGTTAGTCGGGAAAAGACTATGCTCCAACATTTCTTCGCGAAAATACAACTGAACCAACATCGTATTGACACACTTTCTTGATGTCAGAAGATAGAACAAGGTATATAGAATATGTAAACACTATGATTGTACGCGCACACATTATGATAAAGGCAACAGTCGATTCCTGACTGGCGTTTAAAGAAATTTGCATGGACACCGTTGTGCTCCTAGTAAGCTGGCTTACCTGAGGGCACTTGCGCTCTTTATCCTCTCCTTTTAGCACAACACTCGCGCACCTCTTTACGTTCTCCTCTTAGCGCAGCATCCGTGTTCCTCTTTACCGTCTCCTTTTAGCGCAGCACCCGCTCACCTCTTTACCTTGTCCTCTTAGCGCAGCATCCATGTTTTTACCCTGTCCTTTTAACGCAGCACTGGCGCACCTCTTTACCTTCTCTTCTTAGCACAGCACACGCGCACCACTTTACCTTGTATACACCCATTCCAGGGACGCTAACTCCAGTGACACTATCCCCTAAGCGGTCAAAGTGGGCAAACACCAATTAAACAATGAGCGATAATGAAAGCAACTGTATTTATACACTTAAAAATAAGGCCAAAATGCTCATCGTTCTCCTTCAATCTACTGGAGAATCTTGCTAAACAACTTGCATAAAAAGATACATAAACTATTCATGAATATACTGGCGATAAATACTTGAATCCTCTAAATCTTTTAAATCCCGAACTTGCTCCTTCTTCTTTCCTGGGCCTTCTTTCCGGTCCTGGCGGCTGTTTACAACCCAATCTCTCCCATACGCCCCCTGCCGAGTAATCGTCCGATCGTTCTACTTCTCCTTACCGAAGCGCTGGTTCCCCTGTCCAAAATTAGCTACAACAGCAAATGCGTTGCTTGCGACAAGCAAAATGTTTTTCCTCTCTGTAACTAGCCCTCATATACTAAACGGTTATTTCGCTACATTTTAGATAGCGGAAAAGAAAAAAACAATGATTTGTTATATGACAGAAAAAGGAATATGTTGCTTACTGTACGGCGTCCTATTATTGTAACCCCTTTAGACTACCAAGCCCCTTTGTTCTGATATAACACAAAAATAGATCCTTTTTCAGACAGCGCAAAGGATGTGGAAAAGCTTTATTAAAAAGAAAAAAAAAATGTTTACGGGAAATGTGTGGCTTACAGGAAGCTAAAGGTTTTCACTCTCTTATATAAGATCCAGCCCAGATATAATAAACGGTTATTTCTCTACCTTAAAGACAGTGGAAAACAAAAAAAATCATTATTATTTAAAAAAAGGATTGTGTTGTATGCGAGAAATGTGTTGCTTACAGTACGTAGTCTTTTTCCTTTACCCCTATAGAATACCAAACCCCTTTCTTCTGATATTACCCCAAAGGAGATCTTTTTTATATTGAAAATATGTTAAGATATTTCGCTCCATTAGAGACAGTAGAAATATAACAAAGTATGCTTTATTATATACAATTAAACGGAGTGTTTTGTATATAGGAAGTGTGTTGCTTCCAGTACAGCGTCCTTTTCTTTTAACCCCTATAGAATACCAAGCCCCTTTCTTCTGATATTACCCCAAAAGAGATCCCTTTTAAGACAGTGTGAAGGGAGTAAAAAGACTATATTTATATTAAAAACATGTTAAGATATTTCGCTCCATTAGTGACAGTAGAAATATAACGAAGTATGGTTCATTATGGAGTGTGTTCTATACGGGAGATGTGCTGCTTACAGTACGGCGTCCTTTTCTTTACCCCTGTAGAATACCAAGCCCCTTTCTTCTGATATTACCCCAAAAGAGATCCCTTTTAAGACAGTGCGAAGGAAGTAAAAAGACTACTCTTATAATGAAAATATATAAAGATATTTCGCTCCATTAGTGACAGTAGAAATAAAAAAAAATATGCTTTATTATATACAATTAAAATGAGTGTGTTGTATATAGGAAGTGTGTTGCTTCCAGTACGGCGTCTCTTTCTTTCTCGAAGTGTGAAGGAAGTAAAAAGACTATTCTTATAATGAAAATATGTAAAGATATGTCGCTCCATTAGTGACAGTAGAAATATAAAAAAATATGCTTTATTATATACAATTAAAAGCAGTGTGTTGTATATAGGAAGTGTGTTGCTTACAGTACGGAGTCTCTTTCTTTTAACCCCTGTAGAATACCAAGCCCCTTTCTTCTGATATTACCCCAAAAGAGATCCCTTTTAAGACAGTGCCAAGAAAGTGAAAAATCTTTATAAAAATAAAATAGAGTGTTGCTTACGGGAAACTCTCTATATAAGGACTAGCCTATATATAATAAACGATTATTTCACCCCCTTATAGAGAGTGGGTAAAAAAAAAGCTCCACTATTTAATAGAAAAAGGAATGTGTTGCTTACGGGAAATGTGTTGCTTACAGGAATTTATTAACTCTCTATATAAGGACTAGCCCAGATACAATAAACGTTTATTTGAACCCCTTATAGACAGTGGAAAAAAAATTATTCATTATTTAATAGAAAAAGGAATGTGTTGCTTACGGGAAGCTAAATGTTTTAACTGTGTATAAGGAATAGCCCAGATATAACAAACTTTTATTTGACCCCTTTATAGACAGTGGAAAAATTAAAAAAAGCTTTATTATTTAATAGAAAAATGAATGTGTTGCTTACGGGAAATGTGTTGCTTACGGGAGGATAAATGTTTTTTCCTCATTTTATAATAAAAAAACGCGATATGCGAAACCTTTAATAATATGAAAAGGTGTTTATACGATCGTTTTTTGGTATTTATTATTTTTGTATTTTATGCTTTAACGGCTTTCCATATTTCAAGCGCTCCGCTTCTCTTCAAGCTTCACTGCTTTTTGGCTCCGAAATGTACGCGATGTCAATTTCAGCTCATTGCATTGGGCCTTATGGTAAGTGTGTTGCTTACGGGGGGCCAAGGGGCTACGGAGTGCTACATACATATAGCTAAGGGCGAACGGCGTCTTCGAGTCGACCAGACCGTCCTGCCCGTCACCCGTCAAACAGCCACACAATACTGTCACTGCTGCACGACTGACCTGCACCATCTCTATATAGCTATATAGCTAGCTTTATGGTTGTCACAAATAGGGTCGCATTCAGCAAGTCAAAACCTCACTTGACCCTGCGATTTGACACCTGGCTTTCCCGTAGCACGCTCTATGCGCCAGGGCCATTATACCAACAGAACCCGCCGGATAAATTTTTTAGGCAAGCACAGCAGTGTGTAGTGAGGACAATTTCTCACCAAGAAAACATCACTCGACAGATCTAGACGGAACTGAAGACGACGAATAGGCCTACCGACACTGCTTGGGGACCGCGAAGCTGCATGATGCACGGTGGGTAAACTGTCGGTACCATCTCAGACGACTTCGCAGATAGCAGTTCAGATTATTCCACTGTGAGGCGCTACTGCATGTGCTATGCATTCTGATGGGTCGGATCCAGACATGCTGGAACCGGGGGAGCCGGTTTCGAGAATGGCCTATCCTTTTGGTGTTCGTATGTTAAATTTCTCGGTATTAGTTTAGTCTTTGCGAGATGTCAAGATAGCGTCATCGCATAACAATTACTTATTCCGTCGACAATTAAAACCTACGATATTGTTATTGAAGTAAAGGAAACGTTATATCAACTGTATCTCAACTCAATATCATTTTATAATGCACGAGATTATGATTTATTTTACCATATACTTTACATTCTATAAATGTACCATAGATCTAACCTTTGGTGGATATAAGACATATACTGGCGATTTTACAAGGTAAATTTAGCAAAGAGATATAAACAAGTGGTGTACCTGCATCTCTCGCTGTATTGTAACCGGCGACATCGCCACCGCGCGCGGTATTATCGCCGGTACCATCGCCATCGCGCGCTGTATTCTCGCCGGCACCATCGCCATCGCGAGCTGTATTCTCGCCGGCACCATCGCGCGCTGTATTCTCGCCGGCACCATCGCCAGCTGTATTCTCGCCGGCACCATCGCCATCGCGAGCTGTATTCTCGCTAGCCCCATCGCCATCGCGAGCTGTATTCGCGCCCGCACCATCGCCATCGCGAGCTGTATTCTCGCCGGCACCATCGCGCGCTGTATTCTCGCCGGCACCATCGCCATCGCGCGCGGTATTCTCGCCGGCACCATCGCCATCGTGAGCTGTATTCTCGCCGGCACCATAGCGCGCTGTATTCTCGCCGGCACCATCGCCATCGCGCGCTGTATTCTCGCAGGCACCATCGTCATCGCGCGCGGTATTCTCGCCGGCACCATCGCCATCGCGCGCGGTATTCTCGCAGGCACCATCGCCATCGCGCGCGGTATTCTCGCCGGCACCATCGTCATCGCGCGCTGTATTCTCGCCGGCACCATCGCCATCGCGCGCTGTATTCTCGCAGGCACCATCGTCATCGCGCGCGGTATTCTCGCCGGCACCATCGCCATCGCGCGCTGTATTATCGCCGGCACCATTCATCGCGAGCTGTATTCTCGCCGGCACCATCGCGCGCTGTATTCTCGCCGGCACCATCGCCATCGCGAGCTGTATTCTCGCCGGCACCATCGCCATCGCGCGCTGTATTCTCGCCGGAACCGTCACCATTGCGCGTTGTATTATCGCCGGAACCATCGCCATCGCGAGCTGTTTTCTCGCCGGCACCATCGCGAGCTGTATTCTCGCCGGCACCATCGCGCGCTGTATTCTCGCCGGCACCATCGCGCGCTGTATTCACGCCGGCAACAGCGCGCGCGGTATTATCGCCGGCAACAGCACGCGCGGTATTATTGCCGGCAACAGCGCGCGCGGTATTATCGCCGGTACCATCGCCATCGCGAGCTGTATTCTCGCCGGCACCATCGCCATTGTGCGTTGTATTCTCGCCAGCACCACCGCCAACGCGCGCTGTATTCTCGCCGGCACCATCGCCATCGCGAGCTGTATTCTCGTCGGCACCATCGCCATCGCGCGCTGTATTCTCACCGGCACCATCGCCATCGCGCGCTGTATTCTCGTCGGCACCATCGCCATCGCGCGCTGTACTCTCACCGGCACCATCGCCATCGCGCGCTGTATTCTCGCCGGCACCATCGACATCGCGCGCGGTATTCTCGCCGACACCATCGCTATCGCGCCCTGTATTATCGCCGGCACCATCGCCATCGCGCTGTATTCTCGCCGGCACCATCGCGCGCTGTATTCTCGCCGGCACCATCGCCATCGCGCGCTGTATTCTCGCCGGCACAATCGCCATCGCGCGCTGTATTCTCGCCGGCACAATCGCCATCGCGCGCGGTATTATCGCCGGCACCATCGCCATCGCGCTGTATTCTCGCCAGCACCATCGTCAGCTGTATTCTCGCCAGCACCATCGCGCGCGGTATTCTCGCCGGCACCATCGCCATCGCGAGCTGTATTCTCGCCGGCACCATCGCACGCGGTATTCTCGCCGGCACCATCGCGCGCTGTATTCTCACCGGCACCATCGCCATCGCGCGCTGTATTCTCACCGGCACCATCGCGCGCTGTATTCTCGCCGGCACCATCGCCATCGCGCGCTGTATTCTCGCCGGCACAATCGCCATCGCGCGCGGTATTATCGCCGGCACCATCGCCATCGCGCTGTATTCTCGCCAGCACCATCGTCAGCTGTATTCTCGCCAGCACCATCGCGCGCTGTATTCTCGCCGGCACCATCGCCATCGCGAGCTGTATTCTCGCCGGCACCATCGCACGCGGTATTCTCGCCGGCACCATCGCGCGCTGTATTCTCACCGGCACCATCGCCATCGCGCGCTGTATTCTCGTCGGCACCATCGCCATCACGCTGTATTCTCACCGGCACCATCGCCATCGCGAGCTGTATTCTCGCCGGCACCATCGCACGCGGTATTCTCGCCGGCACCATCGCGCGCTGTATTGTAACCGGCACCATCGCCATCGCGCGCTGTATTCTCGTCGGCACCATCGCCATCACGCTGTATTCTCACCGGCACCATCGCCATCACGCCCTGTATTCTCACCGGCACCATCGCACGCGGTATTCTTGCCGGCACCATCGCGCGCTGTATTGTAACCGGCACCATCGCCATCGCGCGCTGTATTCTCGTCGGCACCATCGCCATCACGCTGTATTCTCACCGGCACCATCGCCATCACGCCCTGTATTCTCACCGGCACCATCGCCATCGCGCGCTGTATTCTCACCATTGTGGCCGTACGTTCTCACTTTTTACATTCTCACATCTCGCTATATTGCATTAGGCCTAAGGCCGAGGGTGGCATGCCAAAAACTAAAAGGATGCATGTGGGTTTGAGTGATTTGACTATGAATGCTAATGATCGGCAAGAGTAATTTGATGAAAGTTGCTTTTTTAACCCTTCAAATTTGTATCGTTGCGCTTCTGTGGCCTATTTCACGTGCATTGTCGGCTAAAATCGCCCGCCATTTACGTGGTAAAACTGCGTTCGTGATATCCGCCACTGAAGTTTAATTTGGACCGCTTTCTTTGCAAATGTATTTATAACCGGATACGCTTTCAAGACTTCCAATTGTGAACTTATACTTCAATTGTGTGCCCAGTGTCATGTGTAAACCGCCCCAATGTCACAAACGAGTGGGGTGAGGCCGGCCAATATCGATCGAGTTATAGAGATCTAGGGAGGCGGTCCAATGGTGGCTGTTGGATGAAATTTAACCAGGATGCGCGAGTGAACAAATGACACCACGTATCACTTACCTCAATGGGTCGCGCGTCCCCGGCGCAAAATGTCACATTTGATATCCGGATCAATAATGAAACTCTTGATCGTGACTACAAGACCTGCTGGCCCAAACGTGTTGCTCGACATAGCGCCAACTGGTCAGAGTCACCCGCGCTTAAGGTCAAACTATCTAGGGGGGGGGGGGCATCTAACAAAGTATCTGTTTGTGACAAATATCTATCTGCGACATCTGCTGAAAACATGTGCCGCCGGACTTAAAAAGGTCAAACTATTCATCACAAGTCAGTTCACAAGGGTGTCAGTAAAAATGATATAGAAACTGGTTGTGAAATCAGAACGCGTGGAAAAAAGGATGCAAGTCCTATGTGTATTCTTTATTGGTAACCTCGTTAAATAAATAACTTTTCAAGAAACATAACACGTGTCAGTAATCGATAGCGACAAGATGTCACGGTATTCGATCGTCTGCGCGGCCGGGAAGCTGGACGTTCAAGTGGTTTGGCCGTGGCGTCATATGTGGTTGAGTGGTGGTATAGTGCATGGTGTCCTGATGTGTGCGTGACGGTGTGAACAAAGACATGCAATCACATCGCAGCCAACGATCGATGAAATAGTTTAACGTACGTAAGCCGGGAGTCGTCAGAAACTTTATTTCTGGAAAGAAATGTTCTTGCTTCTGATTGAATTTGTTTTAAATTAAAGCAGGGGAAGAGGTTCATTTCCCTTTAAATTATTAAAACTTATACTTATGTCGTTGCAGGAAAAACGGTCGTTTCGTTGTGGATATTACAGAGGACAAGATATATACTCAATATATAGATTACTTGGTCGCCGCAGCTTATTAGATGGGACCGAGCGCAGCCGAGTTCCGGAACAACGGACAAAGCGTGCGCACCATGTGTATCGTGGTGCCGTTGTTACCAGTACATTAATTAAGGCAGGGCCTGGAGTCAAGATAGGCATGTTGGATGGTGCTGAGATACAAGACGTGGGAATGATGTCGGTGGGTTCAACATTAAATCGGAGGGCTGATAACCCTTGTAACTGTTCGCCCGCCAAGGTGAGTCTCATCGCTATAGTCGTGTTGAGCCTCGTGGCGACTTACATCGCCAACCTGTGGACTCTGGAGGTAGACTTCAACAAAAGGCACTCTGGTAGCAGGTCTTCACCGATAGAGGGCGCTGAAGGTCCAGGGCGCTTAAAAATCAAGGTCCATATCAAAACAGCCATTGGTAGCGATGATGTCATTGCGCCAGCCGATAAGGCGCAGTCTCCACCAAGTAACACACTAGTCAATTTGTTCTCAGAAAACGATGGGAGATTAAATCAGGAGGCAACGCCACCAGACGGCGGGAAGGAGCGCAACGAGTCACGTGTTTCCAAGCACGAACTTCTCCGACTGATACCGGATGTGACGTCACCTTACGTCAACTGTGCTCGGATATTCGCCAACGACATAAAGGAGTTGAGGAAGGCTGGAGTTTATAAACTGTCCCACCCCTTCATACCCGTCTCCGATCAGCAATACGTCCAACTGGCCAGCGACTGTGGAACCTTCCGCGCTGACCGGAAGTACTTCTCTAGTCCCGTATCCCAGGAGGAAGAAAAGTTCCCCATCGCCTACAGCATCGTCATGTACCGCGACGTTGAGCAGTTCGAGCGCCTCCTGCGCGCCATCTACCGGCCGCAGAACTACTACTGCATCCACGTGGACCTAAAGTCCTCGACGAGTACCCACAATGCTGTGCGCGCCATAGCCAAGTGCTTCGACAACGTCTTCCTCTCCTCGCGCGAGGTCCCCGTCGGCTGGGGCTCCTTCATGGTAGTGGAACCGGAACTCATCTGCATGCGCGACCTCTGGCGGCACAAGTCGTGGCGGTACTTCATCAATCTGACCGGACAAGAGTTTCCGCTCAAAACCAACCTAGATATCGTGAGGATATTGAAGGCGTTCAATGGATCGAACAACATCGAAGGAACTGTTAAAAGGTAAATTAATTAATCAACTGTTAATTAAGTGCACCAGGTTTTGCCATACTTAGCGACGTAGCCATGTTAATAATAAACCCCAGCTATAACCCAGTTATCCTGTCTGGCCCAGCTGGTAAGTAGGCTGGGCGGCAGAGGGTGTGGCTTCCAACCATGTTACATGTATTTGAAGTTTCACTGTCCCGGAATGTTTCTGGACCCAATCTAGCTTTCAGGTGTATAAAAGTGGCCTAAAAGATCAACATTTATTTTCGATGACATAGATCTATATACCTGCAGTGCTCCATATATTCTCAGTGGTGCCCTGTTGTCTTATATATCGATGACCATCTTCCGTTTGTTCCCTAACAACCAGGCGGAACCAGGAGCGCACCAAATACATCCACCAAGGCTTCGAAAAAACTAGCTTCGAGAAGGAGCCTCCCCCTGTGGACATCACTCTCACCAAGGGCTCGGTACACGTGGCCGCCACCAGGGGCTTCGTGGACGCCGTCCTCCACGACAAGGACGTCATAGCCTTCATCAACTGGGTCAAGGACACCGGAGTCCCAGATGAAACTGTCTTCAGTGCTCTCAACCATAGCCCGCAGCTGGGAATCCCTGGGACTTATAAAGGTGAGGATTCAACCATAGCCCGCAGTTGGGAATCCCAGCGACTTATAAAGGTACGGACTCAGCCATAGCCTGCAGCTGGGAATTCGAGGGACTTCTAAAGGTGAGGATTCAGCCAGAGCCCGCAGCTTGGAATCCCAGAGACTTATAAAGGTGAGGACTCAGCCATAGGCCGCAGCTGGGAATCCCAGGGATTTTTAAAGATGAGGACTCAGCCATAGCCCGCAGCTGGGAATCCCAGGGACTTATAAAGGTGAGGACGCAGCCATAGGCCGCAGCTCGGAATCCCAGGTACTTATAAAGGTGAGGATTCAGCCATAGCCCCCAGCTGAGAATCCCAGGGACTTATAAAGGTGAGGACTCAGCCGCAGCCCGCAGCTGGAAATCCCAGAGACTTACTTATGAAGATGAGGATATCTCTCGAAGATGCATATATATGATTCACGTTCACCACCCAGCCTCTCATATTACAGTCTTCACTTCATCTGCCATGTTAATGTCTAAATCTTTCCAGGGAACCCGGAGACAGACAACGACAAGTATCCGTTTTTCACGCGCTTTAAGAACTGGGGGTCGTGGCCCTTCGACTGGCCGTGCCACGGCAAGAGGAGCGGCCTGATCTGCATCCTCAGCGCCGGAGACCTGCCGCTGCTGGCAACGAGGCCCGAGCTGTTCGCCAACAAGTTTCACCTGGACTACGACCCAGTGGCATTGACCTGCATGGAGCAGCTGCACTACAACCGGACGCGACAGGATATCATGGGGACACGGCTTCTGGAACTCACTGTCTACCGGAAAGCCGACTTCACGTGGAACCATGTCTGATCTAGACATAACCGGACTCGATGTGGTGTATCTTGGACACGGCTTCTGGATCTCACTGTCTACCGGAAGGCTGGCTTTACGCGGAATCAGGTGTGATCCAGAAGCTACTACACATAGGCCGCATAATAATAACCGTGTCGTTCACAGATTTAAATGCCGATATATGCGCCGAAATTTAGTTGTATTATTTTGGGGAAGGAAAGTAAGGAAGGCGGTGACCAACATTGACGGATAAGTTAAAGCGTGTATTGTGGCGTTCGTCTTCCATACACTAGTAGTAACTTTATGAATAAATGTAGCAATTACATGCCTCGAGTAACACTGGAGCTATGACAATACCAAGTCCCGCCGACATGAAAAAGTAGGAATGGAATGTGGAACAAGTAGGAAAATAAAAGCAAAAGAGAACGAAAGTAGAAAAATAGAAGCAAAAGGAGGAAAATGGAAGCAAAAGATTTGTAATAATTTTGTAATAATACAAGCGATATGCACACTTTTACAGCAATTCAAATTGCTGCTGGTAAAGCAAATATCAAAAAGTCGGTATTCTAAAGAAAAAGAAATAACAGGATGGAGATGAAAAATTAGGATCATTGGACAGCCAATAACAGTACATCTGCACCAGATGAACCCTTTCAGCGGATAGAGTCGCGAATGGCGCTTGAATACCAGTCAACCATAAAGACATTTGAGGAAACCGACGTTTATTAAAATATTCGTTTTCTCATCTTCTGTTATATGAGTTATCTCTTTTTGTCGTTGATACATGTGTAATCCTTCCTATATCTATACGATGTGAGTTTCTAACAGTAAATAATTTAGATAGGTGCTACCTAAAAAATGCGAGCGTTTATTTATTAATATATTCCGAGAGGATACATCTAGATTAATATTCAAAATTAATCTTTCTTCGGCTTGCCATAAAGAATATTTTTGGCGGGATGACGAATGCCATGCACGTGCTTGTCATATCATTCGGTTACTTAGGTACTCCCATTGTGACGTCATGTTTATAACATTTTGATGTCACAACCACTCACTATGACAGCAGCCGATGGGCGGTCACCAAGAGCGCTCTGCTTGGCAAGACATTGTCATTTAGCTCGTCGTTTATAAATTAACTTTTATTTGAAGTATACATCCAGTGTTAACATTGAATAATTTATTCGTTAATTTTGTGGGGCAGCTGATTTAATTATTAAAGACATGACATAATAGGCTTCGACCTCTCTTTGCTTGAATACATTTATGTACAGCTGATATTTACCCCGAATCCGAAAACGTCTCATGGGGGCTGTTACGCGAAATGAAAGTCCTAAGCCTATGCTTTAAATGGACTGAATACGCATGCATGTTACCTTAAGAGCTCGCTTGCGCTCGCTACAAACATGTTTGAATGTAAACGAAGATAATAATTCTATGTGTAGGCATACGCATTTTATATACAATGGGGTCTGTTTTCCTATTTGAATACAGCTGAAGGGCATCATATAAGTAACTACCGATTAAACATGAATGCACCCACTCTGGTCTACCATAATTCAGAGGAAATAAGTCCGATAACCCAACAACACAATATGATCAGGTCTAAACTATGTCCAGCTTCAGGCTGTATTTACTGTCTCACTGACAGCAGGCGTAGCGGACCAGCTTCTGTCCCCGTATTTCCCTGGTCCTGGTACAGTGTCTCAGGATGGTGAGGATGGCCCGGCCCGCCCGGTCCAGCTTCAGGCTGTATTTACTGTCTAACTGACAGCAGGCGTAGCGGACCAGCGTCTGTCCCCGTATTTCCCTGGTCCTGGTACAGTGTCTCAGGATGGTGAGGATGGCCCGGCCCGCCCGGTCCAGCTTCAGGCTGTATTTACTGTCTCACTGACAGCAGGCGTAGCGGACCAGCTTCTGTCTCCGTATTTCCCTGGTCCTGGTACAGTGTCTCAGGATGGTGAGGATGGCCCGGCCCGCCCGGTCCAGCTTCAGGCTGTATTTACTGTCTCACTGACAGCAGGCGAACCGGACCAGCTTCTGTCCCCGTATTTTCATGGTCCTGGTACAGTGTCTCAGGATGGTGAGGATGGCCCGGCCCGCCCGGTCCAGCTTCAGGCTGTATTTACTGTCTCACTGACAGCAGGCGAACCGGACCAGCTTCTGTCCCCGTATTTTCATGGTCCTGGTACAGTGTCTCAGGATGGTGAGGATGGCCCGGCCCGCCCGGTCCAGCTTCAGGCTGTATTTACTGTCTCACTGACAGCAGGCGTAGCGGACCAGCTTCTGTCCCCGTATTTCCCTGGTCCTGGCACAGTGTCTCAGGATGGTGAGAATGGCCCGGCCCGCCCGGTCCAGCTTCAGGCTGTATTTACTGTCTCACTGACAGCAGGCGTAGCGGACCAGCTTCTGTCCCCGTATTTTCATGGTCCTGGTACAGTGTCTCAGGATGGTGAGGATGGCCCGGCCCGCCCGGTCCAGCTTCAGGCTGTATTTACTGTCTCACTGACAGCAGGCGTAGCGGACCAGCTTCTGTCCCCGTATTTTCATGGTCCTGGTACAGTGTCTCAGGATGGTGAGGATGGCCCGGCCCGCCCGGTCCAGCTTCAGGTTGTATTTACTGTCTCACTGACAGCAGGCGAACCGGACCAGCTTCTGTCCCCGTATTTCCCTGGTCCTGGCACAGTGTCTCAGGATGGTGAGGATGGCCCGGCCCGCCCGGTCCAGCTTCAGGCTGTATTTACTGTCTCACTGACAGCAGGCGTAGCGGACCAGCTTCTGTCCCCGTATTTTCATGGTCCTGGTACAGTGTCTCAGGATGGTGAGGATGGCCCGGCCCGCCCGGTCCAGCTTCAGGCTGTATTTACTGTCTCACTGACAGCAGGCGTAGCGGACCAGCTTCTGTCCCCGTATTTTCATGGTCCTGGTACAGTGTCTCAGGATGGTGAGGATGGCCCGGCCCGCCCGGTCCAGCTTCAGGTTGTATTTACTGTCTCACTGACAGCAGGCGTAGCGGACCAGCTTCTGTCCCCGTATTTCCCTGGTCCTGGTACAGTGTCTCAGGATGGTGAGGATGGCCCGGCCCGCCCGGTCCAGCTTCAGGCTGTATTTACTGTCTCACTGACAGCAGGCGTAGCAGACCAGCTTCTGTCCCCGTATTTCCCTTGTCCTGGCACAGTGTCTCAGGATGGTGAGGATGGCCCGGCCCGCCCGGTCCAGCTTCAGGCTGTATTTACTGTCTCACTGACAGCAGGCGTAGCGGACCAGCGTCTGTCCCCGTATTTTCATGGTCCTGGTACAGTGTCTCAGGATGGTGAGGATGGCCCGGCCCGCCCGGTCCAGCTTCAGGCTGTATTTACTGTCTCACTGACAGCAGGCGTAGCGGACCAGCTTCTGTCCCCGTATTTCCCTGGTCCTGGCACAGTGTCTCAGGATGGTGAGGATGGCCCCGCCCGCCCGGTCCAGCTTCAGGCTGTATTTACTGTCTCACTGACAGCAGGCGTAGCGGACCAGCTTCTGTCCCCGTATTTCCCTGGTCCTGGCACAGTGTCTCAGGATGGTGAGGATGGCCCGGCCCGCCCGGTCCAGCTTCAGGCTGTATTTACTGTCTCACTGACAGCAGGCGTAGCAGACCAGCTTCTGTCCCCGTATTTCCCTGGTCCTGGCACAGTGTCTCAGGATGGTGAGGATGGCCCGGCCCGCCCGGTCCAGATTCAGGCTGTATTTACTGTCTCACTGACAGCAGGCGTAGCGGACCAGCGTCTGTCCCCGTATTTTCATGGTCCTGGTACAGTGTCTCAGGATGGTGAGGATGGCCCGGCCCGCCCGGTCCAGCTTCAGGCTGTATTTACTGTCTCACTGACAGCAGGCGTAGCGGACCAGCTTCTGTCCCCGTATTTCCCTGGTCCTGGTACAGTGTCTCAGGATGGTGAGGATGGCCCGGCCCGCCCGGTCCAGCTTCAGGCTGTATTTACTGTCTCACTGACAGCAGGCGTAGCGGACCAGCTTCTGTCCCCGTATTTCCCTGGTCCTGGTACAGTGTCTCAGGATGGTGAGGATGGCCCGGCCCGCCCGGTCCAGCTTCAGGCTGTATTTACTGTCTCGCTGACAGCAGGCGAACCGGACCAGCTTCTGTCCCCGTATTTCCCTGGTCCTGGCACAGTGTCTCAGGGTGGTGAGGATGGCCCGGCCCGCCCGGTCCAGCTTCAGGCTGTATTTACTGTCTCACTGACAGCAGGCGAACCGGACCAGCTTCTGTCCCCGTATTTCCCTGGTCCTGGTACAGTGTCTCAGGATGGTGAGGATGGCCCGGCCCGCCCGGTCCAGCTTCAGGCTGTATTTACTGTCTCACTGACAGCAGGCGAACCGGACCAGCTTCTGTCCCCGTATTTCCCTGGTCCTGGCACAGTGTCTCAGGGTGGTGAGGATGGCCCGGCCCGCCCGGTCCAGCTTCCGACTGTATTTACTGTCTCACTGACAGCAGGCGAACCGGACCAGCTTCTGTCCCCGTATTTCCCTGGTCCTGGTACAGTGTCTCAGGATGGTGATGATGGCCCGGCCCGCCCGGTCCAGCTTCAGGCTGTATTTACTGTCTCACTGACAGCAGGCGAACCGGACCAGCTTCTGTCCCCGTATTTCCCTGGTCCTGGCACAGTGTCTCAGGATGGTGAGGATGGCCCGGCCCGCCCGGTCCAGCTTCAGGCGGCTGAGAGTTAATAAGTCATCTTCTACCACGAAAAACAAACCTGAAGCGAAACAAACGTATTTAGTTACCTCACCATTACCAACGAAACCTTCAAGAAACCAGCTCATGATTATCAAATACGCGTACCGGTTGATTATGGGGATTTGGGTCACCAAACTGTGACATTCCAAGCTAAATCCACAGCGGGATCTAGGAGATACCAGACCCGTATATTTACATGTACATATATTTGGTCTTCACCATCGTTAGACTTGTGTCCTCTTATTAATAAGGGGAATGACGAACCTTTTGTGTCCTTGTTTGCCTGTTGTTTGTAGGCATGAATTCTCTGGCGTATCTGGTCCGTCTGTTTAGACTTGGGCGTGGCCATGAGCTTGTACTTGGCGGCCAGTGCTGTGTTGTATTCCTCCACACTATTGTTCACCTGTTCGTACGTCAGTCGACCCTTCAAGTACCTACAACCGCAGAGTACATTTTGACCAGACGCCCACAGAATTTCACTTTGTGATGTGCTGCCAGACATATCCAAAATTTGAATAAAATAAGTGTTATATTACCAGTAGGGTAATAGAATGCTTTAATGTATTCAGGTCAAACTGTTTGTTGAAGTAACGTCTTTAGCCAGTACGGAAGAACAAAGGTATTTAGCATATTTCATCTATAAAACAGAAGCACGGAGACGAGAACAACCGACGCCAGACAGTTTTGTTCCGCTTATAATAGGATTACCGTGTTAGTAATTCTGAGATGTCATTTGATGTCCAGATACCTACTTGGGAACCTTGTCAAACTCGGCCACTGTCAGTATCTCTATGGACGGTACGACCAAAGGCTTCTTCCGTGTGTTGGCTGTAGGTGTCGTCCGCCCAACAGACGGACCCGCCGGCCGGGAGTTGTCTCTCGTAGGCGTCGCCGACTGCCTCACACCTTCTGCTTTAGGTGAACTGTCAACCGTACGCCGTCATTACAACCAATCTCTTGGTTCCATACCCCATCATTACAACCAATCTCTTGGTTCCATACCCCATCATTACAACCAATCTCTTGGTTCCATACTCTATCATTACAACCAATTTCTTGGTTCCATACGCCATCATTACAACCAATCTCTTGGTTCCATAAGCCGTCATTACAACCAATCTCTTGGTTCCATATGCCATCATTATAACTAATCTCTTGGTTCCATAAGCCGTCATTACAACCAATCTCTTGATTCCATATCCCATCGTTACAACCAATCTCTTGGTTCTATACGCCATCATTACAACCAATCTCTTGGTTTCATACGCCATCATTACAATCAATTTCTTGGTTCTATACGCCATCATTACAACCAGTCTCTTGGTTCTATACGCCATCATTACAACTTATCACTTGGTTCTGTACGCCATCATTACAACCAATCTCTTGATTCCTTACGCAGTCATTACAACC
This sequence comes from Arenicola marina, assembly GCA_964019135.1. Lineage (NCBI taxonomy): Eukaryota > Metazoa > Annelida > Polychaeta > Arenicolidae > Arenicola > Arenicola marina. The sequence continues at coordinate 33,459,797 of OZ025255.1, forward strand.
AATCTCTTTTGTTCCATACGCCGTCATTACAACCAATCTCTTGATTCTAAACCCCCAGATGCATGTATTGCAAACGTCTGCAAATATATATCCTTTTGGGCTCTCGGTCTAGTAACTACGGAACTCGAGTACCATGGGTAATTGGGAGTGAACCAGAGTCAGATTCATAGACCAGGAAGAAAAACTGGGGACACCCAATGATATGAAGTGTCCTACCTCGTCGGTTGAACTCGTGGCGGGCTCCGCTTTGGCAGATGTGCTGGCAAATTCCCTTCAGCATAATCCACTCTTGCTTGAATTCCCAGCACCTCATGTCCTAAACCCTGCAAGAATTAAAGAAAAACAATTTAACAACTAATCCTATTCTTAAGTTATATGAACACAAGTACAAATAATCCTTAATTGAATGCAAGTACAAGGAACCTGCCATAGTTACCCGACCCCAACTTGATATGACCTTAGATATCACATGACATGTACATGTAATCTTGTGTATTATATAGAGATGTAAACCTTGAGTACCTGCAGTTGTTGTGTAGCTTGCCTCTGCCTCTGGAGCTCTGCCCGCACCATCGCCAACAGACTCTCCACCTCTATCAGCGCACCATCCATCTTCCCCAGCAGCTTGGTGCCAGACACAGAATCCTTACTATGTGTGGCCAGGATGAGCTCTTGAAGATAACTAACTCTATTCTGGAAGTGATCTGCTAATGAACCTACTGCAGAGCAGGTGCCTGCCATCTGTTGTAAGAGAATAGAGTAACATCATTATATCTTTCCTGTAAGTTTAGGTAACTAAGTTACCTGAGGTAAACACTGTTTCGACGCAACTTGTGCATTCGGTTGCCACGACAAGTCAGACTGAGTATTAGTTGAGAATAAACCAAGTGAAAAACAACAAAAAGAACTCCGGTTGCGAAAGTTTGTCCTATAGGACGAGTGCAAGGAAGTGTCTATACTTGTTGGACAGGCAAACTCACTTGTCCAGGACAAGCATTCATGTCTAGCCCTGTAGAGGAAAGTGCCACATATTCGGTTGGCATCCGTCTGTCTGCGAAAGTTGATCGATTTGCAGCTTTGTTTTGGTCTAAGTAACAAGGCTTCGCTGCATTCGCGCTTATGACTAAATAAGCCTATCTGTGACCGACATAGCTTACTGCGTCGATGACATGTTGCTAGGTCTTCGTTATTACTAAATAAAGTGTTGCTTATATGCAAAACTAGGGCACACACAAACTTCCGACACCTCTTTCGCACTGAGCACATCACTCCTGTCATTGACAAGCTGGCCGAGAAGGCTAGTGAGGGCACAACCAAGGACTTAATGAATTACGAACAGAACTTTATTATGTCACTTCAAGGCCTCAGGCCCATAGTACACAAAAACGTCAGTTAATGCAGTTCGGTGTTTCGCGACGCGTACAGACGATAAATATAGTTCTGGTTCCAGCTAAGATTTATAAGTATAATATGAAGATAACTTTGACATGCCCGTTAACATGGCGTTCCATTCTTGAATAGTAATGTCAGCTACCCTTTTGTTTAATTCGGAAACAAATAATTCTGGGTTTCCTACTCCTCGGCATACCCAAACATGTCCAAATCCATATTTAAATAATAATTCCTTGGTATGATACGCCCAAGTTTCTTTCCCATTTTTACAAAGCTGGAACAGGCGGTAGTAGCAACTATGATTATATCGATGTTCGTCAGTCTGAACCAATCGAAGCCAAAACTTGATACATCTTGTCATGTAGAGAACACTTAATGGTTTTTGCCCACATTCACCTAAAACTGCACAATGTTCAGAGATCACTGCCTGGTCATTAGTCAGGCATCAGCCTGGCCATCAGGACTAACAATGACGTGGAGGCATGGCATACTCGTCTCCGAGGAGAGGTGAGTATGCCATTCTACCTTCTGGTGGAAGTCCTCCACAAGGAACAGAGTCGATCCCCATGTCTATTCATCTCCCGTCATAGGGGAAACTGTCGGATGCAGTGAAAGCGCTTTCAGGCAAACAGAGGGCAAGCATGGCCATGGGTATCTAGTCAACTCAACCCCAAACCTGCTTGACCCACTAAAGCTCAAACCCAACCAACTTGACCCTGGCCAACTTGAGCTAACCGCCATTCGTTTGCGACCCTGTAAGCCTTTACAAATTTACAAAATCCTGTAAGCTTATTACACATATTTACACAAAAATGGTACCGTTATTAAATATAAATTTAAAAAAAATTGTAGGGGTAGACTTATTCGCTTAAATCACTATCAAGGTGTAATCTTTCATTGGGAATTAAGCAGAAAACGCACATGTTGCCTGTGTCATATGTGGACAGCTCTGGGCTGGTGGCTTAATTCTTACAAAAGGAAGGGTGGGTTGAGGGGAGGGCTACTGCCAATAACTGCAGCTGCAGGCTTAAAAAAAGTATAAAGAAAGATGGTGACGCAAGGGCTTCAACCCCATCATCTGAAACATGGCGGCATCGATATCAGCTCCAACGGAGAGAAGACAGGGTTGGCCTTCCAGGGGTCCAATGAGCTGGCTGCCTGCCTGGAGTAGCGAGACAGGGTATCATTCTCCAGTCACATAGGAGGCCTACACCCCCTTCCCCTCCACACTTCAATTATCCACAATCAAATTATCCAGCAGTCAAAATGGGCCTGCACCACCAGGCATAAATTCTGGTCCACCTAGTCTTGCAAGCAAGCCGCTGTGACTACCGCCAACAGTGTCATAGTTCTGCAACTAGACTTATATCAGGGTGGATTATTACGTTACATGACTATGAAACTATGTTCCACCCTGCTTATCTCTAAATAAGTTTAATTACTCTTTAAAACCAAAATCATGAACTGCCTATAGATATGGCACTTGTGTGGAGCCAAAATTGTAACAAAGGGAATTATATGTATAACCACCCTACCACTGAATCCCTACGCCCCGCCCATTAGCATGCAATGACAATGTAGAATTGTAGGCCTACTGTTTGCCGATTTACGCTTGTTTTTTATCAATAGGCAACTAGTGTATATATGTTAAAGTTGCATGTGGAGCTCTTTCCCGCCAAAACTAAACAGGTCAAAATACGAATAAGAATCAGTCCTTGAATCATTCAAGATTGGTTTTGTCTATACTCCACCCATGCCAGACTGCCAAATAGTGTCTCTTAGCCTTGCCCGTGATATCAATTTACCAAAAAATTTAATTTCAGAGGTAAATGTCATCAGTTTGTAAGCTTCGCGATGCTTTGTTATAAGTAGCAGTGCCGCGACAGAGTGCTGTGGTGTCGCGGGATAGACACGTTTGCCACACCACAGCCGAAACGGTGAGGTTCATCAGGTTTCTGAATTTATGGAATGGAACAATCGAGTTTTCTGCAAATTTTGATATAAATTTTGCCTGGACTTAGTTTTGGCGGGAAAGAACTCGACATGCAACTTTAAAACCCTCAGGCATAAATCCATGACGAGTCATCGCATTAAATAAAAACCTCATAAACTTTCAACGTGGCATTAATCAAATGGTCAGTAAAGAGTACATCATACATATCTTGTTTATATCAGGCTACATGTTTAATCGCTACACTGATATATTCTACAGTAATAGTATCATGATTGTTACATATGTACGGCCTAGTATGTATTGCATATAATAGAAAGACAACGCCCCCTCTCAGGCATGCACTGCATATAATAGAAAGACAACGCCCCCTCTCAAGCACCGCATCTAATATGCGGTGCCTGAGCGGGGGCGTTGCTTATTTACTTCAGGGGTTCTGTCAGCAGATCTAAGTGCCTGTGTATTGCAGTATCCACCTTGGATAAAAAAAATGTTCATGTCTGACTCTGCATAGGAGGCAGTTATACTGGCTATAGACAGCCACCTTCATGACCAGACTAGGGCTTATCCCAAAGATCCCCCACCCTCTCAGCCAGCAAACAAATAACAACCACGAGCATTCTCTAGGCTAGTTCCATCTCCGAAACCTAGTGGCTCCACACGCTACAAGTTGGCGGAGCCACTATAGGTTTCGGAGATGGAAATAAGCTTATCCCTAGTCTAGCTAAGTAACTGTAAAAAGCTAAAAGGCGTAAGATATTAGCCTCTGTTGACTGGTCCACGTAGGCTGTGGCCGCCGGGGGGGGGTTGAGGTAGCGGGAAGGGGCAGGGGCAGTGGGGGGGGGGTGTCTGGGGATTAGTACTGACTGGCGCGGCAGGGTGTTATCTAATAGCACTAATCTGGGCTCGCGCTAGGATATTTTTTTCATTAGCCAATTTGGCTAATTCTGTGGAAAAGCATTAGCCAAAATTAGCCAAATATATTGGTTATAAATCTCATAATTGGAGATGAATGTAGTAGATCTACCATGTAATGTGTTTTCCAGGCACATCTATGCCTCGATAGCCAGAGGAACAGTTGATAAATGGGGTTTGTAGTTGAAATTTTATCTTCGCCATTTTGGCGAGTGTCCAGGAAGTTCTTATCGCCAAATCCCAAATTTTCTCGCCAAATGGCTATTGGCGAATGCTGACGAGAGCCCAGCTAATCGTGTACCCTGTTGACTCCCCACCCACACCCACGATTGAGGCGCCTGTGGTTGACTGTGTAAACTGGTAAACTGAAACTAAAATTGCAGATCATTATGACAGCACAGCGAGGTAAGACAACTGATAATTTTTCTTTACAGATAGCTTAGCGTGAATAACCAGTGATACTTTGACAACTCCGATAACTTACACTTGTTTTTCAACTCAGATATGATAAACCGTCGAAAATCCCGCTTTTCCTGTCACGAACATTCCTACATAGCTGTTTATCTTGTTTTAACTGTTTAAGCTTCCCAACGCACGTCTAATTGCCGAAAGCAGATTTGTTTAACCCCTTGGACTCCATAGCCAGATATCCAACCGATTAGATGTTATACTAATATAAGTTTTATTACTATATAATGCCAGTTTTTGACTATCATTTTTACTGTATATATAATAATGATTTCCATCAGACTAAATGCAACAATTTACATTAGAGGATTAATTTTAGCCTTGGCGGTGTCCATAATTGGTTCTTATTGGTTACTATGAAATCACCCTTATAGGGTCGGATTAAGTGGATATATATGTCAGTCAATTAATTAAGGCTTAAAATCAGTGGGCATTACACAATATTAGCTATGCGCAACTTCAACAAAAATATGCAGTATGGTCATGGTTAGCAAATGGGATACATATCTAAGCTGGAAACAGCCCCTATGCAATTACAGACGAAGCTGGAATTAACCCCTCCTGTGATAAATAGTTTTATCGTCGAAAGGCAACGGCGGAAGAATTCCACCGTTCTTTTCCATGGACCTATACTAACCAGCTTGCCTAGGAGCCCATTCAGTTTGATACAGTCTTTGGGGACGGGAAACATATATATTTACTTTTATAGTTTAATATATTTATTTTTTCATCGATAGTCTATAAACAGATAAATAAGGAAGCCGTTAGTGCCAAGGAATGACATGACTTTCTTTAAAAATTATCTGGCGGCCGCCACATATTTATCTGGCGACCGCCACATAATTATCCGGCGGCCGCCACATAATTATCTGCATAATGGGCTAGGCCTGGATTAGCGGCCTCGGCTAGCAGCCTGGGCTAGGCCTGGATTAGCGACCTGGGCTAGCAGCCTGTGCTAGGCCTGGACTAGCGGCCTGGGCTAGCTTACTGGGCTAGGGGCCTGGGCTATGGGGTCTAGCTGAGCTAGCGGCCTGTGCAAGCAGCCTTGGCTATGCCTGGGCTAGAGGCCTTGGCTAAGTCTGGGCCAGCTAGGATCGAGCCTGAGCGAGCGGCCTGAGCTGGCGGCATGGGCTTGGCCTAGGTTTTGCACGGGCCTGGACTGAGTCCCTGAGCTTGCGCCATGTGCTAACAGCCTGGGCTAGGCCTGGGCTGCGCCAGATAAATAAGTGGCGGCCGCCAGATAATTTTTAAAGAAAATAATGTCATCCCTTGTCACCAACGGGCTTCCGTAGATAAACGCCTAGTGTAGCTAGGTGAAAATAACGAGGTTGTGGTTGCTTGGGTTTGGGTAGAATAGGTTAGGATTGGGGTTGGGGTAAAATAAGTTGAGGTTGGGGTAAACTAGGTAGGGGTTGGACTGAAAATAGCGCTCTACAGGTCGACGGGACCGCGTGTAACGTTACTCGTTATGCCTGAATATTCAGTAAGCTTATAAATGTGAATTTCACCTGGACTATCTTCAAAATGGCGCTGACCATACAGTACACAGCCCATGGCAACGACGAACGCATTTATATCACCCCATACCATGAACATCGATAGCGAAGTTCACGGTTGTATATATGTTATTGAAAAGGGCTTGCTCGAACAAGTTACAACCGACGACGAACATGCCTAGCGTATGTTTTGAAGTTAAGGGTTAGAACCAAATATACAGCGTTTGATGTGGGGTTCTATTGCGCACAGTATATTTACTTCTCCATAGCGACTGCATCGAGCTGTCGACGAAGTAAGTAAATAGTCTATGTTATCTCGATTTATTTTGAGCAAGACGGACATTTAAGTCATTATTAACGCTCAAAACAGTTTACGTGGCATGCACCGAGTGTCAGGCGAGTGTTATATAGTTACTGGATCCTAGGTAATCGCTCTAGTCACAGGATTTTGGGGGAAACTTTGAGTTCTTCCTCTCACTCTCAGCCGTAGCCCCATCAGATGGCTTGTTATGGATTTTATATTGTTCTATGTCCATAACAGCCACACCGTAGGTCCCCATGTTTGGTCCCAATCACCGTGAGAGGTCCCTTTATAAGTTGCTAGAGGTTTATATACAAAACACTAACCTTTAATTCTTACTTTTTTAGGTTCCAGAACATTATATTCCAGGAGTGTCTGACAGAAATAAGTTTCCTGCTACTAATACTCACTCAATTCTTGTATTTAGTCCGTTAACAACTTTTGCTGACAAGTGTTGTTGTCTTGTGTTGTGTCGTCTCACGAGACCGCAGGATGTCACTCGTTTCTTCCGGTAAACTCCCTCTGGCTAACTGGCTGCGCATTTCCCAAAGACCTGGTTCCAACACTCTTTCTGTTTATTAACAGTGACACATGTTTTTCTGTCAGGTGTACAGAAAACAGGTGAGTAGACACTTGTCACTGTTGATAAACAGAACGGGAACCAGGTCTTTGACAAATGCGCAGCCAGTTCGCTAGAGGGCGTTGACCGGAAGGAACTAACGACATCTAGCGATCTCGTGGGACGAGACAACACAAGAAGACGGCAACGCTAGCCAGGAAAACTTGTTAGTGAACAAAATGAATGAGTTGAGCTAGTGTTAGTTGCATCAAACGTATTTCAGTCAGACACTCCTTAAGGATAATGCTCCTGAACTTAAACAACTAAAAATTAGAGGTGAGTGTTTGGTGTCAAAACCTCCAGCAACTTGTAAAGTGGACATCTCACCGTTTTTTAGACTGATTATGGCGACCTACGCCGTGGCGGTAAGGACGGCCTATCAGTCTGCCGTAACCATTAACGTCATCAAACGGGGCTATCTCAGCCGCTGTCTCGAAGCTGTCTCAGACGTATACTCGAATTCATTAATGCCGTTCACACTCCTTTTTGCCGATATCTTCGTTAATATTGGAGCAATCACCGAGATACTTTCTGACTGGCTGCACTGAACTAAGACCCAACAGATTTAGACTTACTTTCCTCTCTTTGCGAATTATTTCTTTCTGTGTTATCCAAAGAAATATTCCATATGATGAAGCTCCATTGACCACAAACGTCTGCCTCTTAATAAGCTAAAAGGAGGAGCACGTGACGTGTACTGTATCCATTGTCTCAATTGCATCCAATGGCAACCATTGCCAGGCAACGCTTCACGCACGCTCCTTGTTTTAGTTTGTTAAATGGCTGACGTTTGTGGTCAATGGAGCTTCATCATATGGAATATTTCTTTGGATAACACAGAAAGAAATAATCAGCAAAGAAAGGAAAGTAAGTCTAAATCTGTTGGGTCTTAGTTCAGTGCAGCTAGTCAGAAAATATCTGGGTGATTGCTCTAAGATTAATGAAGATATCGGAAAAAAGGAGTGTTAATCATGCCAAATGTATTGTCAATGCAACTTCTTGTAATTTGATTTTGAGGAAGTAGATCTAACAAACATCTATTGCCAACAGTTTAGTGAATGGCTGAAAATGTTAAATATGATACATGCCAGGTACAGGGTTGGCGCAAGTGCTCTGAGGCAAGCCCGCTTTCTAGGGGCACAACGGTGTCCATGCAAAGTTCTTTAGATGCCAGTCAGGAATCGACTGTAGCTTTTATCATAATGTATGTTCATACAATCATAGTTTTTACGTATTCTATATACTTTGTTTTATCTTCTGACATCAAGACAGCGTGTCAACACTAGGTTGTTTCGGTTATATTTTCGCAAAGAAATGGTTGAAGCACATGACTTTTTCCCGACCAACCATCCGCCATATTTGTTTTTGCCGGATGCCGGTACCTGTGAATGCAACTTGGTTCCCCGCTCCGTTAGCATATGATTCTCCGCTCCGTTAGCATATGATTCTCTGCCAGAGGGTGTTATCAGTCGCTCACTTTGAACTTAAGGACAACAACAGTGCCCTCTGTCACAGGTAATTCACAGTTACAAGTTTGGGACCCAGGTTACAAATGTTTCAAATGATGGCGGGACTCGCCAGGTGGCGCTGCATATACATGGCGTTTGGTCGGAAAAATACTATGCTCCAACATTTCTTCGTGGAAATATAACCGAAACAACCTTGTGTTGATACACTTTCACAAAAATATGAAATAATGAAAAGAATGTGTACAGCAATAATGAAATAAAATGAAATTTTATATGATTTTTTTTGGATTGTATTTCAACTAGGTTTATCTTCCAATTTGCTGTATATAGCTATTTTATTAGCGAATATAGTGGTTGAAGGCAAAACCCTTAAAGGATAAAAGAATTATCATTATAAGTCACTATGGGCATAGCTATTAATGTTAATTAAAGCTAAAAGTATAAACCATTATGTTATAACCTGTAATATTTTTGTGTTTTTTTGTAGCAGGTCAATGATAATCAGTTCAAAATGATGATTGCAACAAGACAAAGGAGGACCAGAGAGGTCACTGGCCCAACTCCCCATTCTGTAGCTATTGTAAGTATTGGATTTAAATGGTGTATCAAGTGGCCTAATATTAAATTGTAAGAATGTTATCTTTGCTTAGTGGTGTAATCTAATATTTGTCTTTGTTAAATTTACAAATATTTGACATGAATATATATTTAATCTATCTTTACAGTTTGCAAGACCCACAAACAAAAGGCCACCAGAGCACTTGATTCTTGAAAGAAGGAAGCATGAAGAACAAAGACAACGAGCAGAGGAATTAACAAAACATAATAAACTGCATGATCTGAAAAATGACTGGGAGAGATGGACAGACCGGAAGATACAACTAAACACAGTAAAGAGGAGAGTTGATGACCTGCTGAAAGCCAATGAGTTTGGAATCGAGGACCGAAGAGAAAGGTATTTCTGTCTAGTTCTAGTGTGAAATATGTTACATATACCTAACTAATAGACCAATACCAGTTAGCTTTGACTAGAGTCATAAAGATTTTTGAGGTATAGTTTACTGCATTTCTGCAGTTGTATGTGCAAATTTGTGTCCTTTATTTTTGCACAATGTGTAATTGTAACTGTTAGTATTATTCTGATTTGAATTGTATATTTTGATCAAGCGCTTCACTTCTATACATATTTCATCCATGACAGATTAAGGAATCTACTCCAACAAGAAGAGGCTGAGTACCTACATGAGATGGCGTCCAAGGAGGAGACTGTTCTTGAACGACAAGCTAAGATGAGAGACCGTGCCAGAAGCCTGAAGGAGAAACGGGAGGCCGAGCGTCAAGCCTTTGTCAATGAGAAGCTGGAACAACAATTTAGGTGCAGTTCAGCTCTACCTGTGCACACTTTTGTGCAAGATATAGATCCCATATTCCAAAAGATTTGTACATTAATCATTAATTCTCAAATAATCGTCTCAATTAACCCTTCATATTGTAGTCACATCACCTTTCAGGTTCCTCCCCCTAACCAACCCAGTCTAGATGACGTAACGCTCTGTCCGTAATTTTATCGACGTAGATGCTGTACCTCAGTTGGTAAGCAGGTTGAGCTGCAGATCGTTCCGCGAGATTTCTTGACCCAATTTTAGCCTTCAGGTGCCCAAAAGCGGCCTAAAACACCAACATTTCATTTCTGTAACTATTCGCTTTCTCCACGGCGTCTCCAGGGAGCAGTGTGAGGAGCTGCGGTCGACCCAGTCCAAGCGCCACCAGGACGAAGTGGCCGTGGAACGACTGGAGCAGCTCCGCATCAAGTCTGCGATGGAGAGTCAGCAGAAGGAGGAGGACGACATGTACGCAGAGATGTGGTACGCCGACATGCGCGCCAAGAAGCGGCGAGAAGAAGAGGATGCACTCAAGCAGAAGACGGCCAACCGCGAGGTAGTCGACGTCCTCCTGATGCAGATGAAGGACTTGGAGGCCAAGAAAGAGGAGGAAAAGGAACTCATCGCAGAGGAGGCGGAACTACTGGTAATTCACTGAACAACATACATAGTCACCTGGTCCTCCTTCTTGGTGTATGTGTCCTGGAAATATACAAAATTAGGGAGGGACATGGCTTTCAAAGGCTACGGAAATGATGGTAACTATTCAGAAGAAATATCATTTGGAAGAACTTGGAATTAACTTAATATCGATAATAAATCAATAGGTCTCTGTTGCTATCGATGTAGAGATGAAGGAGCTTGACGAAGAGAGAGGAGGCAGGATTGATGAAGCTAGAGGAATAACGTTTCTTACATATCTATTCAGAGGGAGGAGGCTCGGTTGATGAAGCTCGAGGAGCAGCAGGCTGTGGAGAACAAGCGCCGCAAACAGCAGGAGGTGCGCGAGATGTACGGCCAATCGCTACAGGTGAAGCGAGACAAGCAGGCCCGGGAGATGCAGGAGCAACTCGCCTTCGACCTCAAGATGCTGGAGCAGCTGCTAGAGGAGTCCAGAGAGGAAGCTAGGGAACAAGCGCAAAGAAAGGTAAATAACGCCGCCAATATGTTTCATGCTGCTTGCCGGGCCTTTGAATATGTGTCTGCGTAATCAAACATTAAAAAAAAAACGATAACCTACATGTAACCAATGCTGACAAGCGTGTTGTATGAGCCTCGTAAAAAGTCTTCACAGGCACTGAAGCGCAGATTGACATGTTAAGTTGCGTGGGTTTCTTTCAGCGTGAGTTGCGGGAAGAGGACCGCCGTTATCGCGAGTATCTGCAGCGCATGAAGGAAGAAGAGAAACGACGGGAGGCGGAGCTGGAGAGGGTCTGCGACGCCGAGGTCGAGAAGATGTGGGACAAGAAGATCAAGCAATGGAGGATGGAGAAGGAGGCTCGACAAAAACTCATGGCAGACGTTATGGCTTCCCGCAGGCAGCAGGTGCAGGACAAACGTAAGTTAATTAACCTCGTCCCGTACCATCTATCCTTTTGGCCTCACTTAAATTATGTGACTAGGGGATCCCAGCAATCATAATTCACTAGACCAGAAGTCACCTGGGAGAGATTTTTCCAGCATGACTATGGTAATGTGGTTTTAACAACAGTAATCTACGTGTTGAGTAAAAGAGTTGCGTTATATGCTAACATTGAATGTAGAAATATAGGTGTGTAAGTTGCACCACTGGTAGCACGACTTCAGGTTTGTGACGTATATGGCTCTTCCGCCGTATCCGCTTATTTGGAGAGTAGCCTAGATAGCGCGTTCTGCTATTGTCGAGTGTGCTACGCTGGGCCAGCCTAAGCCGCCGGTGCTGGGTTCGAGCCCCACCGGTGCAAATGTCCCAAGTTTGTGCAAGATAAAGATCATGCCTTTCTTCGCAAAGTGCAAGGGGTTATACTCCCGGAGACCTGGCTCCTTTCCACCTTGACTCTTCCCAATTGTCGCGTTACGACACACCGAGGTTAAGGCGTACAGCCTAGTTAAACCCACCAACCGCGGCCCACGTGGCTCTCTATTGATTGTATCTCCGGGGCTGTGTTTCAGTGCTGCTCAACGAGCGCCGCCAAGCGGAAGCCCTCGTGGAACGCACGGAACTCCTCCAAAAGATCGAAGAGAACAAGCGGCTGGAACGACAGCAAGTCGAGCAGCTTCGCGCCCAGAACGAGGCTCACCAGACCGACCTCGTGGGCCAGATCGACTACAACCGTCGCCAGAGGGAGCTGGAGGCGGACGAGGGGGAACGCATGTGGCAGAGCGAGCAGGACGCCGAGCTAGAGTATCGCCGCAAAGTAGAGGAACTGAGAGCCAAGCCCGTCCTGGACAAGATGCACCCAATGAGACGTCGCCATCACCAGCCCCAACCCACAACCGGCCTGCTGGGCTGAGGACGTATGCTGTCGGACAAGGCTACCGCTGCATGCAGGGAAGTCTTAATAGGGAACGTGATTTGTGTGAGAGCGATATTTGTGTTAGTACGTACTGTGTTTTAAAAAAATCGCTAAACTTACGCATATAATTCTAAACTATATACATTATATATGACGTACATAAATTTATCACCCCGATGAATCGTTGCGTCATCAAATTATAATGTAAAATTATTCACCTTTCGATTAAAGCTTAAGGTTAAGAAAACAATCCTATCTGGCCATATGCATAATGGTGTACATGTACTCCTTCAAGTCTTATAACAGAAATTTCTCTCTTTGGACGGGCTGCAACTCCAGTCAAATTGTGTACACCAAAAGCGCTGAATTGTTATACATGCAATACTTTAAAGATTGTCGACGTATATTATCCTTCAGGGAGAGTCTTAACTGCTGCAATTTAACGTCCTTACTAATGTCCAAGATCGTTCTGGATTTTTGCAAGTACTTATGCAGGTATCGTATCTTATTCCGTCCAGATTCGTCTACCGGTCCTTCAAATTGTACAACTATATATTGGAAGATACATTTATCGATGTTTATTTCATGGTCCATGCTTGATTTATTGTGTCCCGATTCTCTGAACGCTATCTGAATGTATATGGTTGTATGGTACTTTTATCGATGTTTATACTTCAATCGTCCAGGCATCTTACTGTGATAATGACCGCCTTGATATACTGGGTATAGAGGCTATACTGCTGATGCGTTATTTTTCAGCACTTTTTTTATGCAGCACCCATTTTGATTTTGCTTACTGCTGAGTTTACTGGTCTGGTGTATTAATCTACGTCGCTCTGAGACGTTACTTGCCATTCTGTGGCGTCCTAGATAGTATTGGATGGTGCACTTGGCTTGTGTCAGATTGGACGTTATATACGCATGTATATTTCTATCTACAAATCCCCAGCGGGACCCCGCGAACATGCAGATGCTTGCTTTGTCAGAGGTAATTCGCTGACCAATTTGCGTCGGTGTACGGAGACCGCTGGTTGGAGGCAGGACTGTCGTCATTTCTATGTGATCTCTCTTAGTCTTCTACCGCTGATGGGATGTGCAGAATTTGTTTGTAAACTGTTTGTAATATATTGCCGTGTGTCAAGTGAGGCATTAAAGGAGAAAAGAACCGCGAGCATGATATTGCGTCCGGTTTATACACTGGGAAGACCAGTAACCGTTTACCCCCAACAGTGATAACTTGTCTTAAAATTCACAGCTGTATTACAGTGTTATTGTAAAATTTAATAAAGGCGTTAAAACAGCGGGAATGAATAATTGAATCATCGTATCTTCTTGTAGAGGAGCGATGGTGTGGCGAGTTACCACCACACGTGTGCCCCATGCATTGACCCCACGAACCGTCTTCGCGTGTCAATCCTGTACTTGGGGGCCGGCGCGACAGCTCAGTGGGTTAGAGCGCTTGCATTGAGTGCTCTGGTCACCTGAGAGCCTAACGGCACGTGGGTCGGTGGTTCGAGCCCTGCCGTGGCCATGTCTGCGTGGCCGCAGGATAAAGATCCCATGTCTTTCTTCGTAAAGAGTAGGGGGTTACCCCCGGGGATATGGCTCAACTCTCTCTTCCTTCTCCCATTGACGCGATATGACCGAAAGTGGTTAAAGCGTCCTGAATAACCAACCAACCAATCCTGTACTTGTGTGAACACCATATGATCTGTATTGTCGACACGATTAACGTTTTGATCAGTGAGGTCTCCCTGCAGGGTGAAGACGATTACTGAAGAACAAAAGAACAATTTTCGTACGATGACACAACAGTGTTTATTGGTTGGCAGTATGGCAGCACGGGACAGCAGAACGATATATCATGCAAAACGAGTTGACACCCAGACAGCAATCTGTAACTCGATATCTTAATCTTAAAACTGAAAACAGCTTTAACTGCAATACTCACTCAACGGACAGGACAGGTTGATAATTTCGATCACTTTCTCCGCATTATATCCTTACACTCAGAGATAGCCAAAGAAACGGCTGTTCATACAGCATTTTGGCACATCAACACATTCTAGCATTATTCAATTGCAATAGTCTATTTATTTATTATTGCATGAAGTCAACGTTATAATGAACTAAATGAAATAATGTTTGTCCCCAGACTGGTGTCGGCATAAGCTACAGTATGTGGCGTACTACGCAAGCAACAGACTTGTTTCTGCTTTGTCTTTTGTTTTAAATGATAAAGCATACATTGCGTACTTAATTACAAATAAGAAGGCTAAGCGATATGGCCAGTAAATGTACGCTCAAGAACATTACACAATTTAAAATGCTGCATGAAGTTTTTTAAATGAGCGCATATACAAATACAATATAATTTCTCGTACATTAAAACCAACATTTCATTTATATTCCTTCAATACAATACAAAACGTATAGGTAAATAAGCTGATCTTATATTTGCACTCAATCGACATTCCGATAAGTCTTACGAATAATTATAAATAAATACAAAGAATATCCTTCGAGATGTAAGCAAAGAACACGAAAGAAAATGTAAAATAATCCACGCATATTTTTGCATTTTTAGTTTCGAATGTATCAGTATTATGCCAGTTCAATATATCTGCAGTACAATAATCCACATTTAAATTCTAAATACGATACATGGTATGAGCAAACAATGTTTTGCGATAAACCGCAAGAATAGACAACGCCAATAAACGAAGACTAGAGACACAGAGTAAACCGAGATCATTGAACAGTCTCGTTGGACTGAAATATTCCATATCGTTTACCTGAAACGCAAGATCAGCCGATCCAAAATAACATAAAATTACTATAACCGTGTCACAACTAGATACTCACTTGATATGATAATGATAAGATCAATCACAAGTAGCCCATTCCAGCTCATAAAAGTCTAGTCGGTTGACTAATATATTTATCGATTACTGAATGCAGCCATCAACCTAGTTTAATCTCATCAAGAACAAATAGATATGGGAATTTGTAAGAGAATTACCCGTGTTACACCTGGATGTAGTAGATATTGGTTTCGATGAATTTGGAATGTGTATGCAATGATAGGGAGTGAATATGTCTAGCTGGCAGATCCAACGGGAGAGTGCCCTCTCAATATCGCTCACATCCAACGGGAGAGTGCCCTCCCCAATATCGCTCAGATACAAAGGAAGAGTGCCCTCCCCAATATCGCTCAGATACGACGAGACAGCGTCCTTTCCAATATCGCTCAACCATACTCGCTTTCAACCGTGTAAGTTTGGATATGAAGTCTTGACGATCTTGTGTCAGCGGTTCAATACGGAAATGTAACTCGCAGTCACAAAGCCATCCAGCGATGATACTCATCAGTAAATAGATTCATGTCAATAGGTATTCAACACTGTCAGGGCTTTTAAATCGTACAACACGTGAGAATTTGATTGGTTTTTGAACGCAATGGCAAAGACCATCATATCCGCTTCAAGCTGGCAGACCTTGTTCTTGGGACAACGAGCATAAAGATATAGAATATGAATAGTAATTGAAGGAAAGAATAGAGCATTATTAGCGTCTTGTCAATAGTGACTTTCGGCTATACTACTAACGCTCCACTAACACAACAGGTGGGCCTGTTCGTCCTCCACCTCGTACCCCACATCCACCGGTTCCCCGACAGGTGTCGCTGCATCCTCCTCATCCACCACGCCCTCAACGATGACTTCCTCCGCGTTGCAAGACAACAACTGTTTGGCTTCATCTGTAGTGTCATCGGCGTTTGCCCTCGTTTCCTTGGCTACGGCTACCGGGAAGCAGTCCCCGGCGGCGCAGTACTCGAAGGGGACGCCGGCGGTGAAGTAGGACTGGTGGCCGCCACGGAGCCCCGGGTGCTGTCCGGCGGAATACGTGATGCCCGACTGTGACGTCAGCTGCACTGTCGGGACGCCTGTCAAGTTTGTTAAAAGGAAAAATAAACACGTGAAGGAGGTGGCGGGTGTGGGAAGGGTTATCAACAAGCGCAGTAATGGTAAATAGCGGGGCAGGTTACATATATTGACACACTGTACTTTGGCCTACCTTACTGTAGACAGTATGGGAGCAGGTTGTAGATTGATCCGCTGTACTTTGGCCTACCTTGCTGTAGATAGTAGGGCGATTATAGATGGACACGCTGTACTTTGGCCTACCTTGCTGTAGATAGTAGGGGGGCAGGCTATATATTGACATACTGTAGTTTGGCCTATATTGCTGTGTACATTGGACTACCTTGCTGTAGATAGTAGGGGGCGGGATATATATTGACATACTGTAGTTTGGCCTATATTGCTGTGTACATTGGACTACCTTGCTGTAGACAGTAGGGGGCAGGTTATAGATTGACACTGTACTTTGGCCTACCTTGCTGTAGATAGTAGGGGGGCAGGTTATAGATCGACACACTGTATTTTGGCCTATCTTGCTGTGTACATTAGAGTACCTTGCTGTAGATAGTAGGGGGCAGGTTATAGATTGGCACTGTACTTTGGCCCACCTTGGTGTAGACCGTATGGCAGAAGGTTATAGATTGACACTGCACTTTGGCCTACCTTGCTGTAGATAGTAGGGGGGCTGCGCGCCGTTCATGTTGTAGAGGAATGTGGACTGCGTGGTCGGTGCGCTGGTGAAGAGGACAACGTGCTGCCCGTCACCGCCAGAGATGAACTGGGTCACTCCGAGGCCAGACGGCAGCCGGGTACTCACGTGACCAAACTGAAACAAACACACCGGGCGTAAGTACGTCAACATGTTAACTCCGATCTGGAAAACCGACGGAGGTGAGCGCTCGTGGTTCCAATCACCCTCTCGAGGATATGACCCTGCACAATTATTGGATATAATTATTGCATTTTCACCAATGACCAGTACCCTTTAATACAAAAAGCAATATGTATTCTGGGATATGGTAATGATCTTCTGTGTCCCTTCGCGCACGAATCGTACCAAAAACCACAATCTTTAATCATACAAAATCCATAAACTACAAAATCAATATCATGGAACAAGTCTTCATCATAAAGTGCACCATTAAAAAGCCGAATTATCGCCCTTGCACAACCACAACTTCTACAATCGCACTGCCATTGAGGAGGCACCATAAAACTCGTGTTTCGGGATGACTGTTGGGAGTTGCTTCGTGCGCCAGATGGTTGCCTTACCGTGACATTGGGGCAGCAGATGGTGGCCTTACCGTGGCATTGGGGCTGCAGATGGTTGCCTTACCATTGGGGCAGCAGATGGTTGCCTTACCGTGGCATTGGGGCAGTAGATGGTTGCCTTACCGTGGCATTGGGGCAGCAGATGGTTGCCTTAACGTGGCATTGGGGCAGTAGATGGTTTCCTTACCGTGGCATTGGGGCAGCAGATGGTTGCCTTACCCTGGCATTGGGTCAGTAGAGGGTTGCCCTACCATTAGGGCAGTAGATGGTTGCCTTACCGTGGCATTGGGGCAGCAGATGGTTGCCCTACCATTAGGGCAGTAGATGGTTGCCTTACCGTGGCATTGGGGCAGCAGATGGTTGCCTTACCGTGGCATTTGGTCAGTAAATGGTTGCCTTACCCTGGCATTGGGTCAGTAGAGGGTTGCCCTACCATTGGGGCAGCAGATGGTTGCCTTACCATTGGGGCAGCAGATGGTTGCCTTACCGTGGCATTGGGGCAGTAAATGGTTGCATTACCCTGGCATTGGGGCAGCAGATGGTTGCCTTACCATTAGGGCAGTAGATGGTTGCCTTATCGTGGCATTGGGGCAGCAGATGGTTGCCTTACCCTGGCATTGGGTCAGTAGAGGGTTGCCCTACCATTAGGGCAGTAGATGGTTGCCTTACCGTGGCATTGGGGCAGCAGATGGTTGCCTTACCGTGGCATTGGGGCAGCAGATGGTTGCCTTACCGTGGCATTTGGTCAGTAAATGGTTGCCTTACCCTGGCATTGGGTCAGTAGAGGGTTGCCCTACCATTAGGGCAGCAGATGGTTGCCTTACCGTGGCATTGGGGCAGCAGATGGTTGCCTTACCGTGGCATTTGGTCAGTAGATGGTTGCCTTACCCTGGCATTGGGTCAGTAGAGGGTTGCCCTACCATTAGGGCAGCAGATGGTTGCCTTACCGTGGCATTGGGGCAGCAGATGGTTGCCTTACCGTGGCATTTGGTCAGTAGATGGTTGCCTTACCCTGGCATTGGGTCAGTAGAGGGTTGCCCTACCATTAGGGCAGTAGATGGTTGCCTTACCGTGGCATTGGGGCAGCAGATGGTTGCCTTACCGTGGCATTGGGGCAACAGATGGTTGCCTTACCGTGGCATTGGGGCAGCAGATGGTTGCCTTACCGTGGCATTGGGGCAGCAGATGGTTGCCTTACCGTGGCATTGGGGCAGTAGATGGTTGCCTTACCGTGGCATTGGGTCAGTAGAGGGTTGCCCTACCATTAGGGCAGTAGATGGTTGCCTTACCGTGGCATTGGGGCAGCAGATGGTTGCCTTACCGTGGCATTGGGTCAGTAGATGGTTGCCTTACCCTGGCATTGGGTCAGTAGAGGGTTGCCCTACCATTAGGGCAGTAGATGGTTGCCTTACCGTGGCATTGGGGCAGCAGATGGTTGCCTTACCGTGGCATTGGGTCAGTAGATGGTTGCCTTACCCTGGCATTGGGTCAGTAGAGGGTTGCCCTACCATTAGGGCAGTAGATGGTTGCCTTACCGTGGCATTGGGGCAGCAGATGGTTGCCTTACCGTAGCATTGGGGCAGCAGATGGTTGCCTTACCGTGGCATTGGGTCAGTAGATGGTTGCCTTACCGTGGCATTGGGTCAGTAGAGGGTTGCCCTACCATTAGGGCAGTAGATGGTTGCCTTACCGTGGTATTGGGGCAGCAGATGGTGGCCTTACCGTGGCATTGGGGCAGCAGATGGTGGCCTTAACGTGGCATTGGGGCAGTAGATGGTTGCCTTACCCTGGCATTGGGTCAGTAGAGGGTTGCCCTACCATTAGGGCAGTAGATGGTTGCCTTACCGTGGCATTGGGGCAGCAGATGGTTGCCTTACCGTGGCATTGGGCCAGCAGATGGTTGCCTTACCCTGGCATTGGGTCAGTAGAGGGTTGCCCTACCATTAGGGCAGTAGATGGTTGCCTTACCGTGGCATTGGGGCAGCAGATGGTTGCCTTACCGTGGCATTGGGGCAGCAGATGGTTGCCTTACCGTGGCATTGGGGCAGCAGATGGTTGCCTTACCGTGGCATTGGGCCAGCAGATGGTTGCCTTACCGTGGCATTGGGTCAGTAGAGGGTTGCCCTACCATTAGGGCAGTAGATGGTTGCCTTACCGTGGCATTGGGGCAGCAGATGGTTGCCTTACCGTGGCATTGGGGCAGCAGATGGTTGCCTTAACGTGGCATTGGGGCAGTAGATGGTTGCCTTACCCTGGCATTGGGTCAGTAGAGGGTTGCCCTACCATTAGGGCAGCAGATGGTTGCCTTACCGTGGCATTGGGGCAGCAGATGGTTGCCTTACCGTGGCATTGGGGCAGCAGATGGTTGCCTTACCGTGGCATTGGGGCAGCAGATGGTTGCCTTACTGTGGCATTGGGGCAGCAGATGGTTGCCTTACCGTGGCATTGGGCCAGCAGATGGTTGCCTTACCGTGGCATTGGGTCAGTAGAGGGTTGCCCTATCTTTAGGGCAGTAGATGGTTGCCTTACCGTGGCATTGGGGCAGCAGATGGTTGCCTTACCGTGGCATTGGGGCAGCAGATGGTTGCCTTACCGTGGCATTGGGGCAGCAGATGGTTGCCTTACCGTGGCATTGGGGCAGCAGATGGTTGCCTTACCCTGGCATTGGGTCAGTAGAGGGTTGCCCTACCATTAGGGCAGTAGATGGTTGCCTTACCGTGGCATTGGGCCAGCAGATGGTTGCCCTACCAGTGGGGCAGTAGATGGTTTTCTTACCGTGGCATTGGGCCAGCAGATGGTTGCCCTATCATTAGGGCAGCAGATGGTTGCCTTACCGTCGCATTGGGGCAGCAGATGGTTGCCTTACCGTCGCATTGGGGCAGCAGATGGTTGCCTTACCGTCGCATTGGGGCAGCAGATGGTTGCCCTACCATTGGGGCGACAGATGGTTGCCCTACCATTGGGGCAGCAGATGGTTGCCCTACCATTGGGGCAGCAGATGGCTTCCTTACCGTCGCATTGGGGCAGCAGATGGTTGCCTTACCGTCGCATTGGGGCAGCAGATGGTTGCCTTACCGTCGCATTGGGGCAGCAGATGGTTGCCCTACCATTGGGGCGACAGATGGTTGCCCTACCATTGGGGCAGCAGATGGTTGCCCTACCATTGGGGCAGCAGATGGTTGCCCTACCATTGTGGCAGCAGATGGCTTCCTTACCGTCGCATTGGGGCAGCAGATGGTTGCCCTACCATTGGGGCGGCAGATGGTTGCCCTACCATTGGGGCAGCAGATGGCTTCCTTACCGTGGCATTGGGGCAGCAGATAGCCTGGCAGCAGACACCGATAGACCACGTTGCAACAACAATCTCGACGGTGGCAAACACCAGCTGACAGATGGGCATCTGCAAATCAAACATGCTATAATATGTACCACACTTATGCTGAGTGTGCACGTCATCACATTAGGGAGAAGTAATGACATATTATTAAAGATGTCTTGCAGATCATATGTTGTTAAATAGGAGGAAAGGCACTATACAAGTAGTCGGTATATTGATAGGTAGATCAACGTTGAAATTTGTAACTACAATGGTCTCAATCCGCAAAGTATAACAATAGCAATGGCTATCGACAAACACATCATGGTGAAGTATATCATGTTTGAAATAGTACTGTTTTTCTATACAAAAACTGTTTTCATTCGACCAACTGGTTCGTTTAAAGTAGGTTATTAAATCAGCTGCGCAAGTAGTTCTTCCATAAAATACATAGCATAGATGAATATCAGTTGGCAGGGAAGCATTCACGGTACATACCAGTAGGCTGTTGTCATCCAGCATAGAACTTGTGGCTCCTACGATCCCAAGCACCATAGGAAGCAGAGCAAACATTGCCGCCAGGGCTGACAAGACCAGGAAACTTGTGATCTGCATCGGAAAGCAAGAGCAAATACAGTAAAAGTCTGCGGAATGTCTGAATGACAACATTGGGTATATCAACATCAAGTGGTTCTGTCATTATTCCACTTTTTGGACTTCTTTTCAACAAGGCCACGACCCTTGCAACACCTCATATGGTGATAATGTAAGGACTAATTGTGAAATTACGATTCAGTGCATGTTGCATTGAAGCTCAGTGTGCTATCATTCAGAGCAGTGGAGGCCCCACTTTGCAAAATAAGACCAGCAAGTCCTACCATGGTGGTTTATATGATGGTACTTACCATGCATCTGGTTTTTCTTTTGGAAGATACCATTCCCAACACACCTGATGCCAAAATCTGGAGAAAAAAAATACCACTAAGATGAGTAATTCATACAAATTTCAAGGAAACATATTGGAAATATCCCTCAGATAAAGAGTAGATAATATAATAAGTCAATTAATGCCATCTGCACTACAAATGATGTTCAATGCATTACTTATATCATTTACAACATGTTATGCCTTATATCCTGTCAAATATTCTAGAATTACACCATTGCACTTTGCTAAAATGGAAGCAAAAAATACCATAAGACAACAGTGTACAAACAATTATCGAGTGCACAACTTCATTTCCCTAAGGCTGAAGACTTCCTTACCACACTTCCAGTGATGAGGCCAACGCCTATATAGCGGATAAAGTGTGAAGGGGACTGGCAGGTGAAGTAGGCTACCATGTAGAAGACCATGCATGAGACACCGATCACCATCTGTGTCACCCCTAGGGCTGTTGTCATCTTCACCCAGAAGTTGATGCGGCATACTGTGCCATAGACCACCGCAGGTGGCTGGCCCACTACAGCCTGCATCTTGCCGGGTAGCAGGTTACCTGCTACAACAAATCAAATGTTATCTTAATGCTTTTCTTGAATGAGTCAGACCTAAACATTTTTAAACTGCTAATGCTTTTCTTGAATGAGTCAGACCTAAACATTTTTAAACTGCTGTTGCAGGACTACTGATCTATAACGATAAATCTTGCAAGATAAAATGCATGCATCAATAATTATGCATCAGATCAGTTTCCTACAAACCACAATGCTTTAAAATGGAATTGCAGATTAAAAGATTGGTTGACAATGGATTTCCAGCTTAGTTATTGTAATTGGAGTATTTTGATTTATTTTATCTTTAATCTTATCTGAGACAGGTAGAACTTCGTCATGCTGATATCCTGCTGCTTGACTCCTAGTCTGAGATTTCATGATTCAGTTTTTAAATCAGATACAGTAAGCATGGTAAGAGAAACATTTAGTTCCAATTAGCCAGCAGATAAGTCAGAATTTTCAAATGCTTGATATATTTCACATATATATTCACACTGTATACTGACACCCCTTTAAAGCTAAAAAAATTAAGAATATTATGTACTGTAATTGTGCAGATACCTATTGTATATATTTTTAGACATTCTATATTCTGATTTTTTGGCTGTATTGCTCTTATTTATGGAGAAAAATGTCAATTCTGTGATTCAGCCATGACCACTAGATATTGATGCCGATTTAAGCAGTTATGTTGGTTGAAAGTGTGTGATATTGTCTCCCCAAGCTTTGATCAATTTCACAGAAGAAAACTGTTAGTTCTTAAGATAGCTAACAAATGAATATTTTAGTCAAGATGTGAAAGTAGGTTTCTTGAACAGGGACCAAGTTTGAGGGGTTCACACAATAGGTGCTCTATATTTACACCAGCCACGCGCCATGGCAAATATAGGGCCTTTCATTGTCTGTGATTTAGTCTATTTGCGACAAAGTGTCTGTTGGCAATGGAGTGTCAGCATGGAGAAATACTATTTGTGTCGAAAAAAAGGATAACCTCGCAGTACACACGTAAGTTTGGCATCATTAAAATTGCACGTGTTGCTTTTCTCACGTCATACCTATGAATAGGATGACCAGACAAGCATGGTCTTACCTATGAGAGTATGCGTGTGCGCGCTGGTGGGAAAAAAAAATTGGAATTACATGAATAGTTTTGTATGTCGCTTAATTAAAAGACATCATCATCTTCAATTGGTCACACTTGACTTACGCGCCAAGTTGTTTCAATTGTCACGCGTCCAAAAGCCTGTGAATCATCTAATATTACGCGAATTTCTTGTTGCCTTCATGTGCCGTAGTCCTATCTCCTTTAGAGAGCGTTTCCGGTGTATAAGCGCTACTAAAGTGAGGCGGTCGAAAAAATTTATGCCGATGACATTTCATATCTTAAAACTGACTCACGGGTTCTATTTCCGGTTTAGGTCTGTTGGGGACCAACAAAAAAACATGTGCTCTTAGAACGAGTGCGCATCACGCTGGTGCCTTGCTGCAACTGCGTGACTCGCACTCATTGTAGTCAACATTTTAGTGTTGGGAACCGGCGGGCTGCGCGGTTTGTGCATAAAGAATCGAGTGGGTGTGAAACTACTTTTTGTTTGCTTTGGTCCAGGCATGGCTAACTATAAAATCATAATATAATTCAAGATAAGACATTTATCTCTCCATAATGCATGTGGTCCATTCGATGAGACTGTTGGAAGTGTTGTATTTTGAGCCAAATCTTCGATGTTTACAGTTCTACGACAAACGGAGCACCATTGTTCTCACCTGCTCAGTCCATATAAGGAGCGTTGTTACTTAACCATAGATACCGCGAGCAGACACGCGCATCATGATTATTATGTCATATGACATGGAAAACCCCGCGCAGCACGTTAGATCGCCTGACACTGACAGTCACTCACGAGACAACCGCATTCAGGTTTATCAACTGCCTAACCGCTCATACATTACATAAATCTACTCGGATGGTTATAATTCGGATATGCACATAACTTCAGTGGTTATTTGTGCCTCCAAGGACAGCTTTAGCCGATCTTCTGTGTGAGGCGAGTGAAGGCAAACAACCGTAAGGTAGGCAGCACGTACAGGCCGTTGATGCTAGGCATTGACATAGAGCACAGGTATCCCTAGCCTCGGGAGACCTACTCTGTTCCACCGTTGGGTCTCGGTTCCAGCCTGGGTTTTGCACGGGACTTTTAAACAGAATAGGCGCATTTGGAAATTCTGAATTATCTGGAGGCACACTGGGGCTAAATATCATATTTTTGTATAGATTAATCTTTTACCTATCAAATTCTTCCAAACAATCAAAAAGATTGATTATCTGTATCTGTGTCTGCAAGATGATTTACGAAGCACCAACGTCCGAACCGGGTGCCATACTTGTTTTTGGTGCGTGCTGGTGCCTGTGAATGCAGTGGAACAGAGTGGGTCTCCCGAGGCTAAGATATCCCTGTCTCGTGGGGTCTCGATAAGATCCCGAAGTGACTGTACAGCCTTATTGAACCGTACTTTAACAGACATATTGCCTATCTGTTCAATGATGTAATGTACTTCGATTGTACCGGTAATTGAAACAAAACGATAACTTCAATATGTATTTAATTTCCATTGTTAATATATATGTATCTGTTATATGACTATTATTAACAAATAGATCCCTATTTTTTCCTCCACTTTGGAACCACACTTAATTATGTCATTATTTTAATTTCAGAAAAGTTTCCCTGGCTAAAACATTATTAGTTTTGCGTCTTGTCGATTGCATGCTGTGCTATTTAGTACAACCCATCCCTCGACCAAAAAAATACTCATGCGTTATACTACCTTATTTGGAACAGCTTCACTTATATAACTTTGTGCATATGCCGTTCCTACTATTTTGCGATATGTCTGCTGAGTTATGTGACATCGATTGTAACCCATCCCTTTCTAAAAGAGACTACTCATTCGCTAACATATCTTATTTGGTGCAGCATCACTCAACTAATTTGGTCCATATTTATATATTTTCTCGGCATGAATTTATTCGACCTCCTCACTTTGGTAACACTTATACACCGGAAACGCTCTCTAAAGGAGATAGGATTACGGCACATGAAGGCAACAAGAAATGCGAGAAAATATTCGTGTAATATTAGACGATTTACGGGCTTTTGGACGCGTGACAATTGAAATAACTTGGCGTATAAGTCAAGTGTGACAAATTGAAGATGATGATGTCTTTTAATTAAGCAACATACAAAACTATTCATGTAATTCCAATTTGTTTTTTTCCCACCAGTGCGCATACGCATACTTTCATAGGTAAGACCATGCTTGTCTGGTCGTCCTATTCATAAGTACTCACGTCAGTGATTTTTAGAGCGATTGCAACAAATTCGTGGAAAATATAGGCCGAAATGACACGCTACAGCATTTATGACTTTGACTTTAGACGAAATTGCATCGACGTTGAGCTACCGTATCCCTGTCTCGTGGGCTCACGATCAAATCCCACAATGACTGTGTAACCCTATAATCATATTTTGTGGCCAGATTATCAGATTATCGCCCACTTCGCAACAATAACGCGCACATTCAGGACATTGCAAATTACACCACAACTCAAAGATAAGGGTATTGACACTTTGATCTATATGGCATTATACATAGCTAAACAACAAGTCGTCCTAAAAAGGTTAGATATATGCAATTAATTCGTCGCGTGATTAATATCATGATCTGCAGTTGGAACCCACCTTCTTCCAAAATAAATTATGTTCTCAAAAATTTACGCAGACCGGAGCCGACGTTTTCTTTAGACAGGGTTGGGTTGCGGAGCACGGTCGATCGCCTCAGCGTCAGTATTCCCGTATCACAATATGCAACTCCGGACGACGATTCTTTTGACATACGTGGGGATAACCCGTAAATATCGATGCATAATAATAATTTTTCATTTATCAATATTTTACACTAATCAGAATGTGCTGTTATTTCCAAATTAGGGTTACCTATTATCTATCTTATGTAGCTATCATAATGGCACCGTGCGAATACATTGAGCGTAGAGGGTCTCAATATCATATATTTTGGATAAAGGGGACAGCTGCGCATGGGGGGACACTTCGGCATGCCACACACTTTTCTAAAAAAATATGTCCAGACCCCCCTTGATTTACGTCAGTTTGCGGGGGGGGGGGAGGTGGGGAAGGGGGCCGATTTTGGGATGGTGAGGGGAGGAAGGGGGGAGGGGGGGGGGGGTCAGTGCGAGCCCGCCGATCCGCCCAACGACCCACCACGTACTCAGTCTCTCAACAGCACAGGTCTAAAATTCTACGTCTTTCAACAAAATTCGTTGAGAACCAGGTTGTCAATCAATACGTCAAACATGCCCGGCTGACGACTTATGCTACGGGCATGATTTTGGCTGCAAAGAGCTCTTTAAATAGCTGTACGCGTTATATGTTTCATAGTTTATCTTGCTATGATATTGTGAACGGACTATAATTGTGTTTTTGTTGTAGCGTTCTTCTTCAAAAGGGGGGTGGGGGGTCCATTGAAAGGGGTCTGGATAGGGGGGGGGGGTCCGGCGTCCAGTGTCAATTTTCAAAATTGCCATCAGGAAAGTCGAGTTTTTACGATGTTCTGTGTCGCTTTTTGGCTAAGTTCAGTGTCGTTTTTTCAAAAATATGTGTCGATGTCGCTTATTTAGATCCTCAGTGCCGGAATTTGGGGGTCAATATCAAATGTCGATTTGTCAAATATGCCTGTGTCGCGTTTCGCCATTTACCCCCTTTCGGACCCCTACTGAAGACTTGCGACCGGGGATCAAGGGGGTCTGAACAAAATTGCGCCCACTGACTTTTTTTCGACCGAGGTGGGGGTGGGGTCTCTGATCAAATTGCGCTGCACGTTACGTACTATTTGCACACTTCATAATCGTTGGTAAGAAAGAACACATAAACTACGAAGCTTGATGCGTAGTGATATCCAAGGAGAGGCCAGGTTATTATGTTTGGAAAATTACAGCCATCCCAATTATTATTGCCTTTGGGCCAGTACCTGGTATACCCAACTTCTGGACGCGCCGATAGGGGTGACAATGCCCGGTGCATTTAGGAGGAAAGGAACCAGCCAATAGTCTGTTATTTTTGAGTCAGATTATCATCTGAAAATGAAACGAATGTTCCGTGCTGTTATGAACAAAAGACGATTGGCACGCCGAATGACAACTCGACCCGGGTACAAGAAAATGTTGGGGGTGGTATACCGATGCGTAATGCGCGCATTCGGTTTACATTGAGGATACACCCGGGCCACCCAACAAATGCACTGTTACACGGAACTGCTGATGATGTGCAACTGATCAGCTGCATGTCTCCGTGTACATGATCTGAAATCCATTGTGTTATCGCCCGTTGACGTCTTGTTGCCCGATCATATTTTCTGTGATATTTGTGTCGTATGTCGTGAAGACATGTTAAGCGAAAGCGAAAAGAAGGGCGTTGAGCGGCTTCTGTCCTTTTTGAGTGAAGATGAATTGCTGTCATTGTCGAAAACAGTCACCAACAGTCAAATAGTAGTTGCAGATGCGAAAGGTCAGTACCGTCTGTCTGAAGATCGGCGCAATGGGCTGATGCAGTGAACAGGTGAAGGGGGGAATGCATAATGGCCGAACGGCATAACGGCCGAGTCGCTCTCACCACCCCTACCATAGGTGGAGTGGGGGGTGGTCGAGGTTGGTTGAGCCGCCGATTAGTCCGCAGCGACGATTGAGGGGGGGGGTTGAGGGGATTAGCCTGCAGCGATTGGACTGTCTGTTGTTGTTTGCGCCGTCTCCCCGGAGTGACCGCGAGGCTATTGCGGAGTTGTATACAATTGTATGGAAGAGGGTCGATGGGATTAGCCTGCGGCGATTGGACTGTCTGTTGTTGTTTGCGCCGTCTCCCCGGAGTGACCGCGAGGCTATTGCAGAGTTGTATACAATTGTATGGAAGAATAGGCTGTGAGAGATTTATAGAGATTTAACAACAAATTTATTTAACAGATCAACAACTCCTTTTACACCTAATTTATCCATGATATCCATAATCAACCAATTGGTTGAATTGCTGTACCGAAAACCTTTAGGCAGGTAGACAGTGACAACCGCTAAGAACAGCTTTGGCAAAGAAGAAGCTAGGATTCAATTACATGCCAATGTGACTATGGAGTTGTTATCAAAGGGCTACCAGTTCCAGACGGCAGGGAAGTCGAAATAATTTAATAAGCCGGCAAATTTAACAAGTTGTTATCAAAGGATATGGCGTTGTATTGTGGATTGTTATAATGCTGTTCTCAATTGGCCAGATATGGCAGTTATCCACCAGTAAATGGGTGAAAAATACAAATTAAATGAGTATTCATTATCATAAATGAAAGTGCATGAAATTCGGGCATCATGAATATCTATAATAATCCATGCTCTACACCCTCATTGCCAATAAAATCTGCATTATCAATGCTCATTATGGGGCTCCCCACAGTAAATTGGCCGTGCGCAAGTACCCGAGTAAATATCCGCAAAAATCCATGCTCTACACCCTCATTACCATTAAAATCCGCGTTATCCATGCTCATTACAGGGAATTAAGGGATTGCCCCAAAAATGTGCAAAAATTGATATTCCCTCAAGAAGCCGACCCGACCACCCACTCCCCACCCCCACCCTCTCCCAGCTGGCCAACACCAAATCGTCGAGGCGTGCAGACTAATCCGCTGGCACGCTAATTAAGGGATTCCCCCAAAAATGTGCAAAAATTGATATTCCCTCAAGAAGCCGACCCGACCACCCACCCCCCACCCCCACCTTCTCCCAGCTGGCCAACACCAAATCGTCGAGGCGTGCAGACTAATCTGCTGGCACGCTACATCCCCCCCACCCCATCCCCCCCACCCCCCTTAAATCCTTCGGCCGTTTGGCTGTTCGACCATTATGAGTGTACACCGATGGGGGCATTTCTTTGGCAGCCTGGTATCTCCTTACCATGCTTACCAGGCCTGTCTCTATGGTCACATGGTGTCTACTGGCACACATGCTGCTTAGGGGCAGGCCTGGTAAGGTATCTCCCAGAGCAGGGTATTAGCCAGAGACCAATCTGTTTCAATATATTTTCGAAAAAGCTACTTTTTTTGTTTACAGAATTGTAAATTGCGAGCTCAAAATGCGACCTGATTGGCTGGCACAATGTTGTGTGTGTACAGTTAATACTTTTTATTTAAAAAAACAAAATAATAGCTAATACCCTATCCCAGAGGTAACTAGAATTACGCGTATTATGTATCAGTGTATCCCCTGTACCGGTTTGGTAGGGAGCGCATTCAATTGGCATGCCGATTGTTAGCATTATTAGGCTTATTCTACTGACACCTCAGAACTCTGTCCCAGCACTGCTACTTATAACAAAACATAGCGAAGCATACATAAACTTATGACGTTTACCACTAAGTTGACCTCCCCCCACTTAAGGATCACTCGAGGACCTCCCCCCACTTGAGGATCACTCGAGGACCTCCCCCCACTTGAGGATCACTCGAGGACCTCCCCCCACTCGAGGATCACTCGAGGACCTCCCCCCACTTGAGGCCCACTCGAGAACCTCCCCCCCCCCCACTTTAGGCCCACTCGAGGACCCACCCCACTTGAAACCCACTCGAAGAGCTCTGCCCCTCCACTTGAGGCCCTCTTGAGAACCTGCCCCCACTTGAGGCCCAGTCGAGGACCTCCCCACTTGAAGCCCACTCCAGAAGCTCCACCCCCCACTTGAGGCCCACTCCAGAAGCTCCACCCCCCACTTGAGGCCCACTCAAGGACCTTCCCCCACTTGCGGCCCACTCGAGGACCTCCCCCCACTTGAGGATCATTCGAGGACCTCCCCCCACTTGAGGATCACTCGAGGACCTCCCCCCACTTGAGGATCACTCGAGGACCTCCCCCCACTCGAGGACCTCCCCCCACTTGAGGACCTCTCCCCACTTGAAGATCACTCGAGGACCTCCCCCCACTTGAGGATCACTCGAGGACCTCCCCCACGTGGGGACCACTCGAGGACCTCCCCCACACTTGAATCCCACTCAAGAAGCTCCCCCACCCTTCCTCTGCTTGAGGCCTCCCTCACCCCACTTGAAAACCACTACAAGAGCTCCACCCCTCCACTTGAGGCCCACTCGAGGGGCGCCACCCCTCCACTTGAGACCCACTCATGAACCTCCCCCCCCCCTCCGCTTGAGGCCCACTCGAGGACCTCCCCCCCCCCCACTTGAAAGCCACTCGAGGACCTTCCCCCTACTTGAGGATCACTCGAGGACCTCCCCCTTTTTGAGGATCACTCGAGGACCTCCCCCCATGTGAGGATCACTCGAGGACCTCCCCCCACTTGAGGATCACTCGAGGACCTCCCCCACACTTGAAGATTCCCATTCAAGAACCTGCCCCCCCGCCTCCCTCCGCTTGAGGCCCACTCGAGGACCTCCCCCCACTTGAGGCTCACTCGAGGACCTTCCCTCTACTTGAGGCCCACGCGAGGACCTTCCCCCTACTTGAGGATCACTCGAGGACCTCTTCCCACTTGAGTTCCACTCCAGGACCCCCCCCCCACTTGAGGCCCACTCTAGGAGCTCCACCCCCCACTTGAGGCCCACTCGAGCACCCCCCCCCCCTCCTCCGCTTGAGGCCCACTCCAGGACCGCCCCCACTTGAGGCCCACGCCAGGAGCTACACCCCCTACTTGAGGCCTACTCGAGAACCTCCCCCCCCCCACTTGAGGATCATTCGAGAACCTCCCCCCACTTGAGGCCCACGCGAGGACCTTCCCCCTACTTGAGGATCACTCGAGGACCTCTTCCCACTTGAGTCCCACTCCAGGACCCCCCCCTCCCACTTGAGGCCCACTCTAGGAGCTCCACCCCCCACTTGAGGCCCACTCTAGCACCCCCCCCCTCCGCTTGAGGCCCACTCCAGGACCGCCCCCACTTGAGGCCCACCCCAGGAGCTCCACCCCCTACTTGAGGCCTACTCGAGAACCTCCCCCCTACTTGAGGGTCACTCGAGGAACTCCCCCCCCCCCTCCTCCGCGTGAGGTTCCCTCGAGGACCTCCCCCCACTTGAGGATCATTCGAGAACCTCCCCCCCCCCCCCCTCCGCGTGAGGTTCACTCGAAGACCTCCCCACCCCACTTGAGACCCACTCCAGGAGCTCCACCCCTCCACTTGAGGCCCACTCGAGGGGCGCCACCCCGCCCCCCTCACTTGAGGGCCACTCCATTGTGCTACACGCTTTGGCATGCATATGGATGATCAAAACCTCCTCACACAAAGTGAATGTATTGTTGTCAAAGCTAAGGTTAAGCTAGCTCATGAAAGACCCTTCTGAGATATCCTACGTATAAGATATCATTACTGGCACTGTCATTAGGCCCAGTAAACCCTTACCAAGCATGAAATCACTATTGACACTAAGGTAAAGCTCGGTTTCGACCTCGTGAGTCCCGTTTCTCAGCGGCCCACCATTGCTTCAATTTAACTCAGGTTAAATACTTACTCAAACGATATCTTCCAGACAATATCGCCCGAGGGACCGCTTCTTATTGTGCATTTATCCCTCAGGATGGATATTTTCCTTTAGGTAATTGTGGATCTCGTGGCATTTCATTTACCACGAGACTCACGCTTATGTTCCCGACTCTCCCATGATCAGTGAGTCCCTAATGATGAAAGACACCCGGACGAGTTATCACAGCACGCGGTATTTGCATCGGATGCGCATGCGCTGCGCACGCGCATTAAACCCCCGGACACTATCACGCCGGACGGATTATCATGCCAGACCGGTCGTATAACGAGCCAAAATGTCGGTCGTAAGTCGCGTTAGCGAGGGAGTCGCATAATAAAGGGGCTTTAACATGTAAAAGAGACCGGATAACGGAGGGCGTCGTATACTGGAGGGACCGTATAATGCAGCGACCACTGTACTGGTAATATGTAATTCATTAATGTATACAATGGCAAACAGCAAAGTGTATTTCGTGGAAAATATCATACAAAACCATGAAAGAGAAAATAGTCTATGTGATAGAGGCATTAGCAATATGAAACAAAAAAATCTCGGAATGCGTAAAATTTCTGGCAATTAAATAGAACAAGGAAGGAATAGCTGTAACAGCTTTGAATAGTTGTGACATCTACATGGCTATATAATATATAGCTGTCACATACCTTTACGACCAACAGCTCCATGAATTACGAATTGACTGGTTAACATCGGTCGTACTATAACCCGAAATTCCTCGAAATACCGGGATACATCCATAAATACATGTGAAAAAAGGCTTGCCATGGTGAACTAATGCGGTGCACTAATTATTCATAATATTTATGTACGTTTGGGAACTATTTGCTATTTTGTGAACGAACGATATTGTGGGGCCTCATGCCAGTTACTGTGAGCACTTAACGGTTGCGTAATGACAGAATAAGCGTCCGAGAGTATTAAGCCGGCCAAATTCGAACGCAAACTACAGGCATGTGGTACCGCTACTGCGATTACACAGTAATATTTGCGGCAAGTACAAGCGCAAACTTCACTCCGATCAAATTATCCACCAGTTTTCAGCCAGGATATAACACAAGGCATCGATATCATTCGTTTTAATACTGTTAATGAAAATCTTAATCATTTGTGTTCAGAATAATTAGTAAATTGTATTACTGCTTCTATTTCTGAATTATATTCCTGTCCAAGACCTGGTATTTCGGTGTGTTTTCCGAGTATGGTGGGTTATATTACGACCCGGATAAAATAGCATTCATGTGTTCATAATGATAAAGGTCACACTGACAAACAAGGTTTTGACTCATAATTCATAACTTATCGAGATCTAATAAATACGTAAATAGGCAACAAATGGGTGAACAAATTTTTTTTATTTAACGAGGTAACCGATAATGAATACACATATAAACGTCCACCTCAAAAGGTAAATTAACATACCATTGAAAATTGTGTTCAGCTCTATGGCTCCACTATATATGAGGCTAAGTAATATGTAACCAGCCCTTCACTTGATGACTCAGCCGAGTAACGATGTCTTATTTTCACCTCTCATTATTTCTATTTAATACACTACAGATGCCGTCAGATCCATATCATCATATACGGAGTGTCCAGCGGAATTGCTGAAGAGAAGACGTTTGAAGAGAAACGTCTTGTTCCAATATCTCCATGCAGAGGGCGTGGTGGTCAGCAGCAAAAGCGAGAAACATGTGTTGGCGGCCCGTATTATGGCGCACTGGGGCTCGGACCCCGTGCAGAGCGCCAACCTCATGGAGGTAGCCGTCTCTATTATCGCTCATCGATTCGGTTACTGGGAAGCAACTTAACGTTACCATACATATTTATCTTGGTAACCGGGTTTGTCATGTGTACTTCGTCATCAAAACACAGACGTTACCGCGGCTTCTTCTGGGTTGAAAAAAAATCGATAAACGATAGACTTAACAGATCTTAACACGATTTTAAAGAATATGCATCCTGACTCTCTGAATACCACCCTCTGAATATCGGCCCTTTGAATACCGACAATTTCAATACCGACACTTTCAATATCGACTCTTTCAATATCGACCCTTTCAAAGCCGACCGTTCGATGGTTGTATATTCAGGACGCTTGGACCAATTCTGGTCATATCGCGTCAATGGTCGAAGGAACGGTGGAGCCATGTCCCCGGGGGTAACCTACTGTTTGCGAAGAAAGGCACAGACCACACAGACATGACCATGCACCGCTCGAACCGCCGATCTACGTGCCGTTAGGCTCAATTCGAGCGCTCTAACCAACTGATTGATCGGGGCGGTCCTCCGACCATTCGAATCCCGAACCCTGAATAACGACGTCTGAATATATTGACACCCTGGATACTGACCTCTTAATACTGACCTCTGAAGACTGACCTCTGAAGACTGACCTCTGAAGACTGACCTCTGCATACTGACCTTTGAATACTGACCTCTGAATACTGATCTCTGCATATTGACTCCCTGGATACTGATCTCTGAATACTGACCTATGCATACTGACCTCTGAATAATGACCTAGGAATACTGACCTCTGCATACTGACCTCTGAATACTGATCTCTGAATATACTGATCTCTGAATACTGACCTCTGAATACTGACCTCTGAATACTGACCTCTGAATACTGACCTTTGAATACTGACCTCTAAATACTGATCTCTGAATATACTGACCTCTGCATACTGACCTCTGAATACTGATCTCTGAATATACTGATCTCTGAATACTGACCTCTGAATACTGACCTCTGAATACTGACCTATGCATACTGACCTATGCATACTGACCTCTGCATACTGACCTCTGAATACTGATCTCTGAATACTGACCTCTGAATACTGACCTCTGAATACTGACCTATGCATACTGACCTCTGAATACTGACCTCTGAATACTGACCTCTGATTACTGACCTCTGAATACTGATCTCTGCATACTGACCTCTGAATACTGACCTCTGAATACTGACCTCTGAATACTGAACTCTAAATACTGAACTCTGAATACTGACCTCTGAATACTGACCTCTGAATGCCGACCCCGTGAAAAAAACGACGCTTTGGAAACCGACCCTTTTGAACACCGACCCTTTGAACACCGACCTTGCGAACACCCACCCCTGAATACCGAGCTTTTGAAACCCGTTCTTTTGAATACCGAGCTTTTGAAACCCGTTCTTTTGAATAACAACCCATAAATATCTACTCTCTGAATACTGACCTTTGGAATATCGACCCATTGAATACCGAACCTTTGAATAGCGACCCTTTGCATACCGATCTTTTGAATACCAACCCTTAAATATCGAATTCTGAATACCGACACTTTTGCACATTGACCCTTTGAACACCGACCCCTTGAATACCGTCCTTTTGAATACCGTCCTTTTGAATACCAATACCAATCCATAAATATCTACTCTCTGGATACTGACCTTTTGAATACCGACCCTTTGAATACCGACCCTTTGAATACCGACTCATGGAATACAGACCCCTGAATACCGACCCCCTGAATATCGACCCCCTGAATATCGACCCTTTGAATACCTTAAAATATCTACTCCTCGAATATCTACACTTTGAAGATCTACCCTTTGTATATATGCCCTTGGAATAATTTGAATATCGAGCCTTTGCATACCGAATACTGAATATCGACCCCGACCTCTACTTTGAAGACCGACCCTTTGAATACTGACCCTTGAATTCCGACCTCTGAACGCCGATATTTTGCATACCGTCACTTTGTATACCGACCACTTAAATACCAACCCTTCAAATGCCCACCCAAGACAACCGACCTTTTGAACACCGACCTCTTGAGTGACGACGTAAAGGTTGAATGCCGACCCCCTGAGTACCGACCTCTGAGTGAATACCAACACTCTGCATAGGGTCTGTTAGTGAACCATAAGTCGCTATAGAACACGGCCCGTCAGCAGTACAGGGACTCAAACATAACCACCCTGCGTTTGTGCACGTGGTTTTTATTTAAGATAAGTGCATGAAACCGGGGGCTTGACATGGTCTGGACTTTGGACGTATACGGACCCGCCAGTAGGCTAGTTGTACATCATAGTGTTATTTTTATATAATATGACAATAGCGCGACATCAAGCTGTAACAGCCCGCCTAGCGGCCTCGGGCCGATAATGAAAATGAAGGGCTGCTACAGCTTGATGAAGGGCCAATAAAATGTCTAACGCCATGCAAAACTCGCGCTATTACTATTATTACGAGTTGAATCTAAATTTAAGGTGTTGACTTGTCTCTGCTTCTTTGGTTTAATTTCCGCATGCAACAACCAAAGTAAAGCATTTTGGGACTTTCCGTAAATCGCAAGCCTTTCCACATATAGTGGGCCAGTCGCCTTTTCATACCATATATATCGTTGCCAAGAAACATGGCACGTGCAACTATAGGCATGTAAGCGGGCCATATAAAGCTATAACTACAATTCTTTTGTGCGTGACGTCATGTTTCATTGTTCTATGCAGTGTCGCTATGACAACGATTGTCGTTTGCATGGGCGGTTCGGGTCAGAATACAGCATTTTAGCGGCCTTCAGATGTAATGCTATTGTACTAATTAACATGACCACCAACTCGTAATAATAAAGCGTTTTCCTCATCATCACTCACAGCTGTAGGTAAACATAATGCGGGCTGATGTTACGCTGTACGCAGTCATGCATCGATCCAGATTCTTGGGAGGACTTGGCATCCCAAAAGAGGGGATGGGCACGTGTCGTGCGTGACGGAATGGCCCACCACGACCCACTATGGTTTGTGAAACTGGGCTTGAAACGCCAATCTAGGCGTTCACCAGCGAGCACAAACCAAGATCTATCGACAGGTCACCGTTGCGATGACTGCGGAAAGCTCTGTCGATCACAGATAGGCTTACTCAGTCATCAGCGTAAATGCCGCGTTACGAGTCGTATAACTTAAACCAAACAAAGCTGCAAATCCATCGTCTTTCGCAGACGGACGGATGCCAACAACCAGTCATGCTGGGCGGCGTTGCTCAGCCTGGCCGGGTTGTGGTTGTATGTGTGTGGTGTGTAGCGAATAATGCCTGGTGGACTTGCCCTTGTGTTTGGTGTGTAGCGAATAATGCCTGGTGGACTTGCCCCTGTGTTTGGTGTGTAGCGAATAATGCCTGGTGGACTTGCCCCTGTGTTTGGTGTGTAGCGAATAATGCCTGGTGGACTTGCCCCTGTGTTTGGTGTGTAGCGAATAATGCCTGGTGGACTTGCCCCTGTGTTTGGTGTGTAGCGAATAATGCCTGGTGGACTTGCCCCTGTGTTTGGTGTGTAGCGAATAATGCCTGGTGGACTTGCCCCTGTGTTTGGTGTGTAGCGAATAATGCCTGGTGGACTTGCCCCTGTGTTTGGTGTGTAGCGAATAATGCCTGGTGGACTTGCCCCTGTGTTTGGTGTGTAGCGAATAATGCCTGGTGGACTTGCCCCTGTGTTTGGTGTGTAGCGAATAATGCCTGGTGGACTTGCCCCTGTGTTTGGTGTGTAGCGAATAATGCCTGGTGGACTTGCCCCTGTGTTTGGTGTGTAGCGAATAATGCCTGGTGAACTTGCCCCTGTGTTTGGTGTGTAGCGAATAATGCCTGGTGGACTTGCCCCTGTGTTTGGTGTGTAGCGAATAATGCCTGGTGGACTTGCCCCTGTGTTTGGTGTGTAGCGAATAATGCCTGGTGAACTTGCCCCTGTGTTTGGTGTGTAGCGAATAATGCCTGGTGAACTTGCCCCTGTGTTTGGTGTGTAGCGAATAATGCCTGGTGGACTTGCCCCTTGCTTTGCGAACGCTCCCAGATTTTAACCTGTTGTGTCGCAGCGACCCGAGGCAGTACACTGGATGCACGACGTAACGCGCGCGTGACATTGTAAGTTAAACCAAACCGTGGGACCCAATAAGCACCTCCCCCTCATCCACCCCCCCTCCCCCACCCTTCCCATTGGCGCCGTGGTACCCTCAGTGCAGTTTGTACATGTATATCACTATAATTATATCTATATTAATTATATAGCCTAGACCATCGTTCATTCTGTGATATCCAACTGATCATTTTACGCCAAGCCTTGCCTTATCGGGTTATGAAGGTTTCACTGCATTGTCTCAAACGTATAATCCTAGGCTGTCTTTTATTTCAACCATTGTGTGCCGTTCACTGCTCCGCTATCACTCTGATGGGTATTTAGTAGGCGTGTGAGCCATGATTCCGTCATCCAGCTAGTTACAGTTTATAACAACTACACATCCCGTCATTACTGACAAATGTAAATTGTCTATGGTAAATCGTGATAGATTGCTCTAGGACGCTTGGTTTGGCCGCTAGAGCGCTCGCCAGAGGTCCGCCCTCCTTGTTGAGGCTCCCATTATGAGTCAACGGCGATATCGACCGGCACTCCTTCGGGTTGCGATGGCCGCCGTTCGCTTAATAGCGACGCTAGAGAGTCGGGACTGGTTGCAACAGACAGGCAGACTTAGGTTAGGAATCCGCGTTCGCTCATAGCCTAGCACGCTTAGATTCGGCACCAGAGGAATCCGTAATTTAGCAATGATGAGTCTGAGAGCGGGGATTAGGGCGTCACCAAGCACACGTAGAAAGTCGGGATTTGGACGTATTCACTCGAAATGGCGCCCTCTATCTGGGAAAATAGCTCTCGTTGAATAGCTGCCGTTAGATTGTGTTCATCCAGCATCCGGATCCTATGGGTCCAATTTGGACTAAATTGCGCTTTAAGCCCAAATTGTTCCTTGAATGAACTGTTTAGCCCCCATCTGCTAAATGAAGATCTCGTGTGGCCAGCATGAGGCAAGGGAAGATTATAGTATATGTGTTTTTGCATGTCACCGTCTGTACCATAGTTTCGGCGCATAAATGACACCACTGACGTGTGTGTCAAAGGTGACGTCACTTCTGTCAGTACCTCAGCCTACGGCTGTCTTGTTTTAGTGTTGCTCAGTTTTCCGTTGAACACTCAGAGTTTGCTTTGCTGGTGGATTTTTTTTGCATAATTTTGTCCTGTTTCAATCCTTTTTTTATGTGGCGAACTTGATAATAATTAAATAAATAAATGTTAAGCTTGCAATAACTAACCGAAAGGGTCCGGTGCAATGTAATATCTAACTGATTATTATTTTATTCTAGAGTTTTATTAATTCTTTGTGTTTCTGTTGACTTTGCCCACCAGGTGGATGAGGAAGAGGACGCAAATCCACCGGCCTTGCCGTACTCTACCGCCACTGGCTGGGGGGCCCCTCTCCCTTCCGTTACCTCCCCTCCTCTCCCCTTGGCGAGCCACCCACACACTGATGCCTCGGGGTGCCAGGGTCGGGATGGCGTGCAGGCCGGCGCCCCTGCCCTGCCGCCGCGACCGGCCGCGGAAGTGGCGCCCTCCGGTGTCCAGAACGATAGCCAAGCCGCCCTGAACGTCGAAGACCACGAGATGGCGCTGGCGTTTGTCCGCTGGTTCTACCGGATGCTCAACTCGAGCCACCCGCAGGCGCCGCCACCGACGGACGGGACTCGGGAATCCTTCGGCCCACAACATTTCTACCCAGACTGCAATCTCAAGGTGCTCAACGCCACCTCGCGGCACATGGAGGAGGTATCGGGCGCCGAGGGAGTGGTCGGGAAGCTGCTGAGCTGCGTGAGAGACGATCTCGTGTGCTTCAACCCCAATCTCGAGACGGGCGGGGTGCGGGGGGTCCTCGAACCCCACGGCCTCAGGGTGGTCAGTGCCTGTGGCACCCTCCACAGGGTCAGTGATGTCATCGGGCTGTTCGAGCAACAGTTTGGTCTGGTACGGGATCCAAGTCAGGAGTACAACTGGCGGATCAAGTTCATGAAGTTGCGTCTGCTCCTAGGTCCGGGCGTCCCGGCCCCGACCTTGGAGTACATGAGCTCGCTACCCGGGACGTAGCGTCAAGGTCACTTGTTAAAGGCGTTATCAGCTTGTTGGCATTTCTTGTTAAAACTGCATTTGGCATCTATATGTTATTGCAGGCTAATGGCGTGCCAAGTACGGGCGGGTTTTACGTAGCTCTGACTTGAAAGGACCACTTGGTGATTCTATTAATGTTGCAGTTTGTGATCTTCAACAGAAATGAAACGCGATTTAGTATCGGTTCTTGCTTTTGATACTTGTTTATATTTCACATGTACTTTCTCGGTCACGTTTTCATATTGCTGTCCATTCCCGTGCCGGTTTCATTTCTCCTCCTCAGTTTAATTGCTTTGTGTTTTTCAAATAAATGTAGCAGTCAAGAGCTTTTTAGTTCATATGTAATGACGTGAATTGAGATTCGCTTGGCTCTGGCCCATTGTGGGCGCATTTCTTTGGGCCAAGACCGGTGGGCCGCCCGGTATACTCAAGCTCTTCCGGGCCTACCGGTCGGGCTACGCCAAATGCCAATGAAATGTTCACACCGGTCATGTCAGGTACGTTAAGTGCCAGCGGAACCAGCCTACACAGTCACTTTTCAATCAGCCGCCATCGTCTACCGAATGGCTCGTGCAGTTTTAAACGAGTCACATCGGCATACCGAATGGATGCACGCACCCGACACGGGTGAAAGAAACGGGAGGTAAACCGATGCGTAATGTGCGTATTCGGTCCACCATAGGGATATACCCGCCCATTGCCTCCACAGGGCGACTG
The DNA here is from genome assembly GCA_964019135.1 of Arenicola marina. Classification (NCBI taxonomy): domain Eukaryota; kingdom Metazoa; phylum Annelida; class Polychaeta; family Arenicolidae; genus Arenicola; species Arenicola marina. The sequence continues at coordinate 33,500,570 of OZ025255.1, forward strand.
GTTACTTCTTTGGCTGTGGCCCATTGTGACACCAGGTCCGAGATAAACCCATCCCGCACGGCGCGACTGGTTACTTATGTGGCTGTGGCCCATTGTGACACCAGGTCCGTGATAAACCCATCCCGCACGGCGCGACTGGTTACTTCTGTGGCTGTGGCCCATTGTGACACCAGGTCCGAGATAAAGCCATCCCGCACGGCGCGACTGGTTACTTCTGTGGCTGTGGCCCATTGTGACACCAGGTCCGTGATAAACCCATCCCGCACGGCGCGACTGGTTACTTCTGTGGTTATAGCCCATTGTGACACCAGGTCCGAGGTAAACCCATCCCGCACGGCGCGACTGGTTACTTCTGAGACTGTGGCCCATTGTGACACCAGGTCCGAGATAAACCCATCCCGCACGGCGCGACTGGTTACTTCTGTGGCTGTGGCCCATTGTGACACCAGGTCCGTGATAAACCCATCCCGCACGGCGCGACTGGTTACTTCTGTGGCTGCGGCCCATTGTGACACCAGGTCCGTGATAAACCCATCCCGCACGGCGCGACTGGTTACTTCTGTGGCTGTGGCCCATTGTGACACCAGGTCCGGGATAAACCCATCCCGCACGGCGCGACTGGTTACTTCTGTGGCTGTGGCCCATTGTGACACCAGATCCGTGATAAACCCATCCCGCACGGCGCGACTGGTTACTTCTGTGGCTGTGGCCCATTGTGACACCAGGTCCGTGATAAACCCATGCCGCACGGCGCGACTGGTTACTTCTGTGGCTGTGGCCCATTGTAACACCAGGTCCGTGATAAACCCATCCCGCACGGCGCGACTGGTTACTTCTGTGGCTGTGGCCCATTGTGACACCAGGTCCGGGATAAAACCATCCCGCACGGCGCGACTGGTTACTGTGGCCCATTGTTGACACCAGGTCCGGGATAAACCCATCCCGCACGGCGCGACTGGTTACTTCTGTGGCTGTGGCCCATTGTGACACCAGGTCCGTGATAAACCCATCCCGCACGGCGCGACTGGTTACTTCTGTGGCTGTGGCCCATTGTGACACCAGGTCCGTGATAAAGCCATCCCGCACGGCGCGACTGGTTACTTTTGTGGCTGTGGCCCATTGTGACACCAGGTCCGTGATAAACCCATCCCGCACGGCGCGACTGGTTACTTCTGTGGCTGTGGCCCATTGTGACACCAGGTCCGTGATAAACCCATCCCGCACGGCGCGACTGGTTACTTCTGTGGCTGTGGCCCATTGTGACACCAGGTTCGTGATAAACCCATCCCGCACGGCGCGACTGGTTACTTCTGTGGCTGTGGCCCATTGTGACACCAGGTCCGAGATAAACCCATCCCGCACGGCGCGACTGGTTACTTCTGTGGCTGTGGCCCATGGTGACACCAGATCCGTGATAAACCCATGCCGCACGGCGCGACTGGTTACTTCTGTGGCTGTGGCCCATTGTGACACCAGATCCGTGATAAACCCATCCCGCACGGCGCGACTGGTTACTTCTGTGGCCCATTTTGACACCAGGTCCGAGATAAACCCATCCCGCACGGCGCGACTGGTTACTTCTGTGGCTGTGGCCCATTGTGACACCAGGTCCGTGATAAACCCATCCCGCACGGCGCGACTGGTTACTTCTGTGGCTGTGGCCCATTGTGACACCAGGTCCGTGATAAAGCCATCCCGCACGGCGCGACTGGTTACTTCTGTGGCTGTGGCCCATTGTGACACCAGGTCCGGGATAAAGCCATCCCGCACGGCGCGACTGGTTACTTCTGTGGCTGTGGCCCATTGTTGACACCAGGTCCGTGATAAACCCATCCCGCACGGCGCGACTGGTTACTTCTGTGGCTGTGGCCCATTGTGACACCAGGTTCGTGATAAACCCATCCCGCACGGCGCGACTGGTTACTTCTGTGGCTGTGGCCCATTGTGACACCAGGTCCGTGATAAACCCATCCCGCACGGCGCGACTGGTTACTTCTGTGGCTGTGGCCCATTGTGACACCAGGTCCGGGATAAAGCCTTCCCGCACGGCGCGACGGGTTTCTTCTGAGAAAGTACCATTTTGTTGTAACCTTAAGGGTTGTAACTGACTATGCGATGCGAGGAAGTGCCTGTGACATCGCTTCTCGTACCAGATACGTTTATGTTAGCACTAACTTCCTCAGTCAGAGTCAGTACTCGTTTATTTGACCAAGAAATGTAATACATATCATACAGAACATAAATATACGGGTTGGCCATGAGACTCCCATTAGGACACAGCTAGGTCGCTATCATGGGAGCCACCTTAATACACAAATATATAATAATTCTGATTAATCAGAATTTACTTTATGGCTGCTCGGAGAATTATTGGAGTAAGCTTACTACATTATGGGAATACGTGTTGGTGGGCGCATTTCTTTGGGCCATGTTCGGTATCCCGCCCGGGACCCGCAACACGTGACAGGGAATATCCGGCTGTGCCGACAGGGATATGCCTATTCCAATGAAATGCACACACCGTGAGGCACGCCGTTCACATCCGGTGCACGTAAGGGGCACCGGAACCAATCTACTCTCATCACCTTGCAATCAGCCGCCATCTTCTCCCGAATGTCCCGTGCTGTTTTGAACGGGGCACATCGGCATACCGAATGGATGCGCGCGCACCCATGCCCGGGTGAAAGAAGTGTCGGGCGGTTTACCGATGCGTAATTTGCGTATTCGGTCCACCCGGGTTACCAAAGAAATGCGCCCTGTATCACCCCTTAAACGATTGTACGAAGCTGATGTCGTCCTCGTCGTCATTACTGGTAATAATTGTGTTGACGAAACGGAAACATTGCCTATATTCCGTGATAGTTCAGCGGCTAAACGACAAATTAGGTCGAGTTGTGCATTTGGTGGTAAAAGCATGAAAGTTATCACACTTGTCCTTAATATGCTTGTATTTAAATTTAGCTAATGTCAAGTCGACTATACCCCTGGCGGCTTTGGACGGGCAAAACTACCCAAAAAAAAACTCAATATCTTGCAAATCGACGATCAAACTAATATTTTATGTTTATGCATAGGTTTTCGGGGTCGCTGAATTAAACAGAAGATATTTGTGTGTATCTAGGTGCAACGCATCCTTTAGTTCCACGATGGCGGACAAAGGCCAGCAAACATGCTCAATATCCTAAAAACTAAGAGGCGCAGGGTCCCTATATAGGGAAATGGCTGATGCGTTGTTCTTGAATATCCAGTAAGGACTTGTTTTACCTTTGCTTACACAAAAACCTATGGACAGACATCAAAATAACAGTTTTATCCTTCTTATTGTGAGTCCAAGATATCGCTTATAATTGGTGACATCCTTTTACCACAAAATGACATGACATCCTGTAGTACAATTCGGTAATACCCCATGTGTTTAATGGTCAGCTAGAAAAGATCTAAAACACACGTTCATTATGGAAATGTAGTATTGGAAAGGATTGAAGACGGACGGGTACGCACGTACAAACGTGTGTAACTGTTTTCTTTCTTTTTCATAATTTAAAACGCGTGGTAAGGCGTCTGACACCTACCCGCAATCTCGAACTTGATCATGTTCATATACTGTCTCCTCTCCGCAAGGTCTCACGATTAGTTGCATTCATCAGTGATTAAACTCCACTTTGGCTTTCCATGGTTTCGAGGTCAGACCCCCCTCTTATACGTCAGCATATGTCGTAATTAGATATTTTCTTAGATAAATTACAATGCGAGGTTTCGTGAAGGTATATAGAAACACTTATGAAGTGCAGCATGGGAACATCAGTTATGTTTTTTAAATTTGGCGACTAAGGAAAAAGGCCGGAATTCCGGCCCTTTCTAAAATGGAGGATACCCGTGACCAGCGGTCTGTTTCGGACAGGCAGGCTGGTTCCCAGCGAACCAGACAACGCGGATTGTTTACCGATTAGCGTCAACCGCGAGACGATGTAGCGGCAGTTTACACGGGGGTTCACTTGATTCTCAACCACCAACGAAATAAACCACCTCCTCCACACCGCCTCCACTTTGCATCAATGCGAGTCAACAGGGTCTGAGCATAATTTCATAAAATGTCTGCTGATAATAGGTCATTAAGTTTAAGCAATAATAATACGGTATGCAACTAGCTAGATGAGATGTGCTTACGAGCCATTTAAATATCGTATATAATCATTGTATCATTAAGCCGTATTGTTATTAGTATTACAGCATATGCGTGTGGATAATTTCAGAATTGTCTGCTGAAAGGAGTTATTAGGTTTTAACATATAATACACGTTGAAATGTGATGACCCGTATTTACGAGTCATTTATATATCGTAAATAATGATCTTTATATCACGTCTTATTGTAATTTGTATCTTGGCATATGTATTCGGATAATTTCAGAAATATCTACTGAACTAAGTTAAGTTTAAAGAAATAATTCATAGTAAACTATGATGATCCCTAGATCAGTGATTTCCATATTTGTATGAGGCGTTTGTCCCCTCACCTTCCCTGCTATGTATGAAGGCAACCTCTATTTTCATATAGCCTTTCATAAATATCCATATTGGACTGCATAATGTGGTATATCTATATATATATCAATAAGTATCCATTAATATTTACCTGTCTAACATCTGATTGCCACAGATGTGTATTACATTTAATTCTCAGTGACAATGTGTTTGCCACTAGGGGAACATGGGGCAAAATGACCCATCGGGGTCAAATGGCCCACCACAATATCGCGCACTTGCGGTGCTGCCACATGTATTGAAGCGTTTTATATTTATTCCTGCTTGTTACGTGATACCTTAGCAAATCTACATGGGCGCTGAACCAGATAGCTGACCTTCCTTACCGAAGTAAAAGATTCTGGGCTGTTTCCATCTATGGTAAACACTGGAAGAAAGTAGAGCTCAGTGGATACTAGCTTGGGGGAACATTTTGATAAATTAACACGATAAGTCCAAGTCAAGCCCCAAACGTAATTCAGATGCGGAATATACTGCGCCGTATTTTTCATACAGCGGTCAAATGTTAAAGCGGGTGTCCAACCTAATTTAATCGCGATCTGCACCGAAAGTTTACATCTTAAAGTTAAATTGGCGAGTGTTAACGCTTCTTTTCGGCCGACTGGAAAGGAGAAAAAATTAAGGCAACCCGCCCCCAGCAATGTCAAGCAGAGCGCCATTTTGCCGGGAGCACTGACGCATATTGTGACTATTCATATGGCGCCGCCTTACGTTATAACTCGCGGAAAGATAGATCGGGGCCGCGATTTACAGATGAACAGCGGCAGTTCCGACCCTCGCAGTAGCTCAAGATCTTAGTGTTTCATGGAAAAGTATCATTCAAACAAATTGCTACACGTCTTGCGACGATTGACTCCGCAACAGTCCCATGATTGGAGTTAGAATCGCAGCTATTTATATTGGCGATTATCACGCGCTCTTGTTTTGCTCACACAATAGGCGCAATTTCCGTTTTGAATAAATTAGAGTATCGTCTCTTGATTGGTCAATCGCGGACACGCCTCCAAAAAGGGCTGCTGCCTGGGTAGGCGGCGAAATCGTGCCTGGCGGTCACTTCGGAGCCGGAAGCGTTGATAGAGGCAGAGCCAGGCGGCACGCGACATCGTGTCTCCATTCGATACATACAGCTCGTGAAGATAAAACGCCGATGGGGAGCTGAGGGGGGGGGGGGGGCACTATTATACAAATCTGCAAATCTGGTGGGGGGGTTGCGCGGGTGCCTCGATGCCTGAGAGAGCGGATATTTGTGATGAAAAAGATACCCCATATAGAGCGGACATTTATGATAAAGATACCAATATAGAGCGAATATTTTAAAACTTGCGATCGTGGGGTGGGGGGGGGGGGTGGCTTTGAAAATGTGCGTTCATAGAGCGGATTTTGGCGGTTGAAAAGGGGGGGGGGCTTTACCCCGGAACCCCCCAACCCCAGCAATGCATTTTTTACCCCCGCTCCCTAAATCCGGGGGGCCGGTTTCGGATCCAGATAGGCTTAATAGGGGGCCGGTAAATGGTATAAATTATATGCATTTCCGCCCTTAATAGGGGGGCCGGGGCCGGGGCCGGGGCGGCCCCCCTTGGATGAGCTCCTTTCCCGGGTCTGTTCAACAGTAGGACTTCGCATGAAAGCTGAGTTCCTCGCCTCAGATGGCCTACATTTTGCACTGAAAAATGGCAAAAAGTGGGTAAAGAGGGTGTCCCCCCCCGCCCCATCCGCCTCTGCTGAGTAAAACTGTTCCAGAGAGCTTGGAGTTTGCTTTCTTAGGCTGTTCAGTTCACTCATTAACATGCTGAAATAATGTGCTGACCATTTTGCCCCATTAGGGGGGCAAAATCGCCGACTGTGACATAAAACATGTTTTTTGTGCTAGTAAAAAATTTGTTCGTGTCACTCGCATGTATCCAAGCTATGTTATTCACAATACTACTGTTGTCAGTTTACCAAAATTTGGCTCTTTTATAGCATCGCTTGTCCTTCAAAAAATACAAAGAAAGTTAAGGTGGTCATTTTGCCCCATGTTCCCCTACATTTGTCATTAGCGATGTGTCTTCGCCTCACCATTTTGCTTGGCGATATGTTTTCCGCCAAATGTTTTTCCATTTGCGATGTGTTTTCCGCCATATGTATATTAGTGGCGATGTGTTTTTCCGCCACATCTTTATTAGTGGCGATGCTGTTTTCCGCCACATGTTTATCAGTGGCGGTGTGGTTTTTCCGCCACTGATAATCTTGAACCTTGTATTCTCGGCAATAAAGTTGCCCTATCCAACAACTTACATAACTCTTTGTGTTATTCCATTACAATACAGGGAACGAGCTGCGGGCGAGCCAGCTATATCACCCTTTCGTAGCGCAAGACATAAATATATATGTATATATACCGGTAAATATAAACAGTTGACAAGGTAGGTTGAGACTGCTGCTAATTACAAGCGTTTTATAGGCGAAAGAGATGGGGAGCTATATTTAATACATTAAGTAGCGGAGCTAAATAATAATTAGATTCTTTCTAATAATGGTTAACAATGATCAATACTATTATTGGAACCTTTTGATGAAATTGACATAATATTGCACTAGTATAAGGCAAGGTAAAATATATCACAAATAGAGTTCTTTAAATAAAGGACGATGGGTGTCCAATATATAGCCGAGAAGATAAAAGTATTATCAATAGAAACCATTGAGACAATAGATGTCCAGTATATACCATAGGTTGCAGCGTCCAGGCATCAATACTGATTTTACTCGTGAACGTACATTGTAAGGATAGTTGAACGTGTGCGCGTCTTTTTTCAAAACCAAGTCCGTTTTTTTTTTCTCCAGCAATGGGTAATGGGGAAAAGAGCGACGTATAAATGTGAATATTTGCTGCTGTGTCAGTTTGCTTACACCTAATCAGGCTTTAGCTTCCACTGGAATGGCTTCTGCATAAAAAACACACGCGGGGTACATTCGGGGTTTACAGAAGAGACGACGTCGCGGGCTGGGTGACAAAACAGGCAGAAGATGGATCGTGTTTTGCGTCTCGCTACATTAATTATATTGGCGTAGTTTTCAAGGAGCTGCGGCACAGAAGTAAGCGAGGCACTTGAAGATCAGATATTGATGCAGCTGCACCTGTCCCCCCATTACCTTCCCTCGTTACCCCTTCCCCACTCCCCCCCCCCCGTGAGCCACCTGCGTCACCCACCCGCGTCATCCACCCTTTTCACTCACCCTCGTCACCCACCTCGTCACCCACCCTCGTTACCCACCCTCGTCACTCACTCTGGTCACCCACCCTCGCCACCCACCCTCGATACCCACGCTCGTCACCCACCCTCGCCACCCACCCTCGTCTCCCACCCTCGCCACCCACCCTCATCACCAACCCTCGTCACCCACCCTCGTCACCCACCGTCATCACCCACCCTCGTCACCCACCCTCGTCACCCACCCTTGTCACCCACCCTCGTCCCCCACCCTCGTCACCCACCCGCGTCACCTAACCTCGTCCCCCACCCTCGTCACCCACCCTTGTCACCCAACCTCGTCACCCACCCTCGTCACCCACCCTCGTCACCGACCCTCGTCACCCACCCTTGTCACCCACCCTCGTCCCCCACTCTCGTCACCCACCCGCGTCACCCAACCTCGTCCCCCACCCTCGTCCCCCACCCTCGTCACCCACCCTTGTCACCCACCCTCGTCACCCACCCTCGTCACCCACCCTTGTCACCCAACCTCGTCACCCACCCTCGTCACCCACCCTTGTCACCCACCCTCGTCACCCACCCTCGATACCCACGCTCGTCACCCACCCTCGCCACCCACCCTCGTCTCCCACCCTCGCCACCCACCCTCATCACCAACCCTCGTCACCCACCCGCGTCACCCACCGTCATCACCCACCCTCGTCACCCACCCTCGTCACCCACCCTTGTCACCCACCCTCGTCCCCCACCCTCGTCACCCACCCGCGTCACCTAACCTCGTCCCCCACCCTCGTCACCCACCCTTGTCACCCAACCTCGTCACCCACCCTCGTCACCCACCCTCGTCACCGACCCTCGTCACCCACCCTTGTCACCCACCCTCGTCCCCCACTCTCGTCACCCACCCGCGTCACCCAACCTCGTCCCCCACCCTCGTCCCCCACCCTCGTCACCCACCCTTGTCACCCACCCTCGTCACCCACCCTCGTCACCCACCCTTGTCACCCAACCTCGTCACCCACCCTCGTCACCCACCCTTGTCACCCACCCTCGTCACCCACCCTTGTCACCCACCCTCGTCCCCCACCCTCGTCACCCACCCGCATCACCTAACCTCGTCTCCCACCCTCGTCACCCACCCGCGTCACCCAACCTCGTCACCCACCCTCGTCACCCACCCTTGTCACCCACCCTCGTCACCCACCCTTGTCACCCACCCTCGTCCCCCATTGTCGTCACCCACCCGCGTCACCCAACCTCGTCCCCCACTCTCGTCACCCACCCTCGTCACCCACCCTCATCACCCACCCTCGTCTCCCACCCTCGCCACACACCCTCGTCACCCACCCTCGTCACCCACCCTCGTCACTCACCCTCGTCCCCCCCCCCTCGTCACCCACCCTCGTCACCCACCCTCGTCACCCACCCTCGTCACTCACCCTCGTCACCCACCCTCGTCACCCACCCGCGTCACCCACCCTCGTCACCCACCCTTGTCGCCCACCCTCGTCACCCACCCTCGCCGCCCACCCTCGTCACCCACCCTCATCACTCACCTTCGTCACCCACCAGCGTCACCCACCCTCATGACCCACCCTCGTCACCCACCCTCGTCACCCAACATCGTCACCCACCCTCATCCCCCACCCTCTTCACCCACCCTCGTCACCCACCCTCGTCACCCACCCTCGTCACCCACCCTTGTCATCCACCCTCGTCACCCACCCTCGTCACCCACCCTCGTCACCCACCCGCGTCATCCACCCTCGTCACCCACCCTCGTCACCCACCCGCCACAGTCAGCCTCGTCACCCACCCTCGTCACCCATCCTCGTCACCCACCCTCGTCACTCACCCTCGTCACCCACCCTCGTCACCCACCCGCATCACCCACCCTCGTCACCCACCCTTGTCACCCCCCCTCGTCACCCACCCTCGTCGCCCACCCTCGTCACCCACCCTCATGACCCACCTTCGTCACCCACCCGCGTCACCCACCCTCATGACCCACCCTCGTCACCCACCCTCGTCACCCACCATCGTCACCCACCCTCATCACCCACCCTCTTCACCCACACTCGTCACCCACCCTCGTCACTCACCCTCGTCACCCACCCTCTTCACCCACCCTCGTCACCCACCCTCGTCACCCACCCTCGTCACCCACCCTCGTCACCCACCCTCGTCACCCACCCTCGTCACCCACCCTCGTCACCCACCCTCGTCACCCACCCTCGTCACTCACCCTCGTCACCCACCCTCGTCACCCACCCGCGTCACCCACCCTCGTCACCCACCCTTGTCGCCCACCCTCGTCACCCACCCTCGCCGCCCACCCTCGTCACCCACCCTCATCACTCACCTTCGTCACCCACCCGCGTCACCCACCCTCATGACCCACCCTCGTCACCCACCCTCGTCACCCAACATCGTCACCCACCCTCATCCCCCACCCTCTTCACCCACCCTCGTCACCCACCCTCGTCACCCACCCTCGTCACCCACCCTTGTCATCCACCCTCGTCACCCACCCTCGTCACCCACCCTCGTCACCCACCCGCGTCATCCACCCTCGTCACCCACCCTCGTCACCCACCCGCCACAGTCAGCCTCGTCACCCACCCTCGTCACCCATCCTCGTCACCCACCCTCGTCACTCACCCTCGTCACCCACCCTCGTCACCCACCCGCATCACCCACCCTCGTCACCCACCCTTGTCACCCCCCTCGTCACCCACCCTCGTCGCCCACCCTCGTCACCCACCCTCATCACCCACCTTCGTCACCCACCCGCGTCACCCACCCTCATGACCCACCCTCGTCACCCACCCTCGTCACCCACCATCGTCACCCACCCTCATCACCCACCCTCTTCACCCACACTCGTCACCCACCCTCGTCACTCACCCTCGTCACCCACCCTCGTCACCCACCCTCGTCACCCACCCTCGTCACCCACCCTCGTCACCCACCCTCGTCACCCACCATCGTCACCCACCCTCATCACCCACCCTCTTCACCCACCCTCTTCACCCACCCTCGTCACCCACCCTCGTCACCCACCCTCGTCACCCACCCTCGTCACCCACCCTCGTCACCCACCCTCGTCACCCACCCGTCTCAGTCAGCCTCGTCACCCACCCTCATCACCCGGCATTTTCGTCCGACATCTTTACCAACCCGCTTGGTTAGACATAAGGTTGGGCCTACACTCATCCCCCCCCCCCCACACCCCCCACCGCCTGGGAGTGCCCTGGGTCGGCCACAAAGCCCCCTCTGGCGGTCGATGTGTGAAGGGAGTGCCGATGATGCCGCTTTGTCTTCCGCTGAAGTGGCGATATCGAGTGATGCAATGGGGCGAACCCAGTCTCCTAATCGTGACGTTACGGCTCCATGACTTCTTTCACAGTGGTCGCCCTGCCGTGAGCCTCCTCACACCGCCTGAGGGGTCCCCAGGTCACAGGTGTGGCTCTGGGCGGGGAGTGTGTGTGTGGGAGGGGGGGGGGGGGTGGCTCACGCCTCTTCACCCACCCACACCCACGCCACCCCACCAACTGGTCAACAACACATTAGCCACGCACCATTTAAATTCAAGATGTCGCCATATTTTAGAGGAAAAAATCACCCAAAGATGCCCCTGTGTTAAACCATTTTAATGTTTTCTCGTATATTGAATAAAAAGAAGAGCAAATTGATATATGTCTCCGGTAGACTGATATAGTTTGCATCGATCAATGCGTACGAACTTTGCTCTTAATCTAAACACCATGTTCAGTCACCCAGGGGTTGAACTTCCTCGAATAACCAAAGTTTTTGGACGCTCGAACAAATTTGTTTGAAATATTATGCAGTTTACTTTTTGTCAAAGGGTTACAACGAAATACCCTGAATATATTTATAGATAATGAATTTTAGTGCGGTGTATGATATAACAAACATATCTTTTCTTTATTTAATAATATATTATAACAAGGTGAAGTATCAGCCCTTTTTGTTCTTCAGTGCTTTCGTATGCAGTATAACTTCTTTTAATAATTTTAGTATAGTCTTTTAATACGGCGCAAATTTCATATTTCATACACTGATCTTCTGTAACCACGCACATATAATACACATTGTCTTTTGCAATATAAAAAAATTACAACAAATCATACATATTGTCTTTTGTAATATCTCAGTAAAAAAAACATGCACATTGCGCAGTGTGAAATGGCAAACAAAGTCCTTGTACCATGGGAATTCTGTCATTATAAGCCAACGGCGGTTTTACGTAAAACAACATTTAAATAAACGCCATATACATGGTAACTGTGAAATATGTAATAAATCATAAATTTTATTTCTGCTGCCCCGTCAGCTCATACAATGAATAACTGTGAGGGGGTGGGGGGGCGCGGAGGGGCTCAACACACATCCGAAGGCCACAGGGGTGGGGAGTTGGGGGTGTGGGGGGGGGGGGGGCGGGCGGTTGGAAGGCGTGTACACCGTCGGATGTTCGGTCAGCACTTTACGCTAACGGTTACCGGCAAGTTTTCCGGCAGGAAGGAGTGTGATGGCGAAATATTGACTGAAGCAGGCACTTGCCATTCAATCAATATTAGAAAAAGGCCACTAAAAAAGTGTGAGCACGGGTATCGGCGGGCGGGCGGAGGTATGACGCCTCATTACCCTGACGGCGCGGTGTGGCCATCGATTGATGCCCCTGGTGGCGCCTAGGAGAGGAAGTGGGTATTTCAAAATGGCCGAGGGGAAGCCCAAGGATGGGTGGGGGGGGGGGGGGCGGGCGTCATCCTGGCCGAGTGGGTTCTCTCGTAGCCGCGGTGTATGGGCATTTGGAGCAAACAAATCGTCTATAGGGGGTTGGGCGGGTGGGGGGGGGGGTGCAGACGCAGGTAGGTGGATGCCAACTGTATGGCAAGATAATTATCAGGGGGTGACGGTAGAGGTGGGGTGGGGGTAAGGTATGGGAGGATGGGGGGGGAGGCGTCAGACGGGATGGGCGTGGCACAGACGGGTGGTACCCAACCACGAGGTGAGATGGTGACCAGGATGGGTCTTCTTTCCGCCAGGTGGCAGCACTTGGGTCAGTCTCAAGTGACGTCATGGTTTGACCCCTCAGCAAGCGCTATATAAACAGTTAAGCGGCAGACCACCTTTGTCAGAACCAAGCCAGCTCAACGGAAGGGTTTCACTTATCCGGAAATTGTTTCTGTGGTTTGCATGCGGTGATACATCACAGAACCTCACAGGCGTTTTAAATACTCTTTTTCAACTTACTAATTTGCCGCTTGGGTTCGAAAAATAAGTGTACTTGTATGCATGTATTCTTTGTTCGCGACAGGAACAACGAAACGATTATCACTAACCTGGACATAGTTAACAATGGCATTTGGAAACTCCTTTCTAAACTGACTTTGCTGAAGTGTTTAATTTTTTTGTTTCACGCACCCGGAAAGAAAATTATGCAACCCTAAGGTAAGTAACGACTTGTACACAAAACCGTCCGCAGCTAATTTATATAAACATTTGGTTCACATTACATTCAAGTAACGTCTAACATCAGATATATAGCTTCCTATTCCACTTTATAGCTGTGTTAATAATATTAATAGTGATAAAATATGTGTCAATATTAAGATTGGATACATTGATTTTATGGACGCCTTTCAACTTACTACATTGTCTTGTCAACTATACTAAAGTTACGTATGTATGGATGTGTTTTTGCATATATGTACCGGATATAATTTTTAAATGAAGTTTAATAACTATTGTGGTGGATGCCTAGTTTATATATATATATGTGCATTATCGCCATGTTCTTTAGAAACTTATGTTTGCTGTAAATATTTGAGTTTATTTTGAATGTATTTGTGTGATGTGACCACATGTATTGCGTCGGCTCTGGTCCAGGCTCATACAGGTGAGTGTAGCTAACTCGCGCCCTAACTGGCCTCAATGCAATGGACCACATGTATACCACCTGAACCGGTAAGGCTATCACTGTCAGTGCAACGTTTTAAAGCTCCGTATACGCGTATATTTGTCTACTATAATTATGAACAAATACTGCTTAGTTAAATGTACCGATATTTGTAATATTAATGTCCACAGTTTATGGCCAAATACCAGGCGGCCATGTGTTTACGCATATAACTGGTCAAGAACCTTCAACATACCATCACCTCTCAGTTAGGAAGAAAGCGACAAGAACAAAATAGCATGACTAAATTGATTATAATGCGCTAAGTTAAAACGATGTGTAAATTGCTTCAACAAATGGCAAATATCCCGGATAACATCGGGCAATCCATCAAAGGCTGTTCAATTTTGTGCTCTTTATCATATGTATATATATTACCAAATATTTTGCGATAACTTGCTGGTACGCAAATTGGGGCCTTACGCCGAAGGTTAGCGGGGGGAGGGGGGGGGAGGGTGAGAGGGGTTAACAGCTGTATGCATATATATATATATATATATATATATATATATATATATATATATATATATATATATATTAACGGCTTCATCGTGCGTGCTCCCCCCCCCCCCTCCACCTGACAGATGCCCTGCCCTGTGAGTGCACCGTGCGGGGAGACCCCCTGGTGAACACCTACGACAACCAGCTGGTACTGATCACCTCGGAGCAGAAGACGCTGCTGTCTCGCTGGGATGTGGATCCGGTCGACCCCTGCAAGTTCCAGAGTCGTCTTCAGACTGATGACGACGCAGGCAGCGTGGCCATCGACTGGGTCGCCTTCTCCTTCGGCATCCACACCAAGAAAAACACCAAGTTCCACAGGGCCCTTCAGTTTGGCTGTGTGCGCAGGGAGATCAGAGGTCAGGGGGTAAGTAGAGATAATCGAGCTTACAGCGAGGATCGGAAATATATCAAGATGTGTTTTAGGCCCATATTGTGCGTACGAGTGAAAAGAAATAAAGGTATGTCATAGTGGGTGTTTGTATATATATTATATATATTCAGGGGCGGATCTAGAGGGGGGGGGGGTTACGGGGGGTGCACCCGCCCCCCTTGGGAACCTGAACATACACTGTTAAAGTCGGCTTTTCCGAGCATCTACCCCGCCCCCCCCCCTCCCCGGTCGCAAGTTTGTCAGAGAGCACGCCCCCCATCGGTCGCAAGTTTGCCGCACCCCCGGTCGCAAGTTTTCAGAGAGCAACACCCCACCCCCTTGGCAAATTCCTAGATCCGCCCCTGATATTATATATATATATATATGTAATTTTCGGGTAGGATTAACGGTCGTTAAGAGATTGGTTGGTTTGAAAAGGGAGATTTAAAGATGTTACAACAACATATAAATATGCGAACCGATGGAAAAGCATGAAGATATGCATATGATATTCGAGATTTGGGCTAAAATAAACCCATATCGTACGAGAAGCCATGTCATATGCATTTTCTCGCAGAACCGTAGTCGCATTTTACCTCTGATGGTGAAATTTGACTACTGGTTGTCGCCATACCCGGTGTCACAATGGGCCGAACATCCCCTACTCAGTCGGAATGTCAAGTTTTTGACAAGATTTCGGTTTAAATTCGTCACTATGAAACTATTTCGTCATGCACAAACGGATTATCACAGATTGAAATGAAATAAGGAAATAAAACGTCCACCTTTTTCTGACTCGGGAAATGGAAAGAGCTAGTCCCCGATTGGTTTATACACAATGTAGGACTAATAACCGTGAGACATATAGTTCGGTCGTACAATAATGACCGATTATCGACTACCCCCATAAATACGTTTTAACATTGCAAAACGTCTTATATTGTTGTCACATGAAAACCGTTCCCGCGTACTCCATCCAGCGCTGCCACACTTGGGAATGATTATTCCTAATGTAAATCCCCGGGCGCATTTATTTCTAAGAACTATTTTATATACTCTGTCATTATATACGTCTCCACCCCTCCCCCCCCCCCCACCACGCCCTCCCATCCCACCGACAGTTCGACGGCCCAGACCCCCTCGATCTGACCGTCCAACCATATGAGTACAACCAGGCTGGCACCCATGTGAGGGTGGTGGACGATAATGGGACGATCAAGCTGCGTAGCAACACGTGCCAGTGGGAGCTGGATTTCACATGCCAGGGCGATGACGGTCTGCCCCACATCCGCCTGGCGGTCGGTGCGAAGTACCAGGACCAGAACATGAGAGGCATCTGCGCCGACTGCGATGGCGTCACTGACGACTTCCGCAACTGCTTCACGCTGGAGGACTACAGCGGCGTGGAGCCCCCTGCGGCCAAGTACAGCCTCATCTCCGACAGCTGCGTCGATGGCGCACACCAGCACCAGGACTAGGGACCCCCGGAGACGCAATGCAAACCGTCATATGGTCGCATAACATACTTTGATGGACCTGGGTGGAGAGGTGTGTGAACGGCAGATCCTGCGCGCTGTGCTATCGCTGTACAATGGGCAATCTCTCTGTCTGTCCGCCAACAGTAAAGTTGTCAATAAAAACACTTCTTTACCCCTATTTATCGCTATTTGTGAGATATGGGTTTGTTTTTCACGTTATAAATGCGACCTTAACATATGTATACTTTCAATATTCATGAATGCAACAAGTTAACCCCCTGTCGGTTAAGTGTTGGCAGACATATACATGTACATGCATGACACTAACACTCAGACACGCTAACACTCAGACACGCTAACACTCAGACACGCTAACACTCAGACACGCTAACACTCAGACACGCTAATACTCAGACACGCTAACACTAAGACACGCTAACACTCAGACACGCTAACACTCAGACACGCTAACACTCAGACACGCTAACACTCAGACACGCTAACACTCAGACACACTAACTCTCAGACACGCTAACACTCAGACACGCTAACACTCAGACACGCTAACACTCAGACACACTAACTCTCAGACACACTGACACTCAGACACACTAACACTCAGACACGCTAACACTCAGACACACTAACTCTCAGACACGCTAACACTCAGACACGCTAACACTCAGACACACTAACACTCAGACACACTGACACTCAGACACACTAACACTCAGACACGCTAACACTCAGACACGCTAGCACTCAGACACGCTAACACTCAGACACGCTAACACTCAGACACGCTAACACTCAGACACGCTAACACTCAGACACGCTAACACTCAGACACACTAACTCTCAGACACGCTAACACTCAGACACGCTAACACTCAGACACGCTAACACTCAGACACACTAACTCTCAGACACGCTAACACTCAGACACGCTAACACTGAGACACACTGACACTCAGACACGCTAACACTCAGACACACTAACTCTCAGACACGCTAACACTCAGACACGCTAACACTCAGACACACTAACACTCAGACACACTGACACTCAGACACGCTAACACTCAGACACGCTAACACTCAGACACGCTAACACTCAGACACGCTAACACTCAGACACGCTAACACTCAGACACGCTAACACTCAGACACTCTAACACTCAGACACGCTGTTCCTCAATACAACTTTCACTGGTACCACAGGGTGAGGGGGAGTGGTGAGGAGGGAGGTAGAGGTCTATAATATCTATCTTATAAGTCTATTCAAAACCAATGTCATGCAATATCATTCTATTGGGCATTTAGAAAATTAGAAACTGGTTATGCATATTTAGAAACTTACTTGATGTGATCTGGTTTTATGATTCCACCTATTCAGAAAACTTGAATAGCAGCCTTGGTTCAGTATCAAAGACACTGTGTGTCGAATACCAACATGCTTAGCACGCTGGGAATATGATTAGGATATGTCAATAAAAGTCTGGGTACTGCCTTAGGCCTACCTTCCGGTACTGTTTAGAAACCGAAGTGCATATTTACGTAGTGAAAGTTTTTCTGCGGATGGGGGTTAGTGGCCGCATTTTCTTGGTCTCTATTTAAAATAAGTGCCCCCCCCCACCAGGTCGTCCAAAAAAAATGGTCCCCTTGGTCGCAATTTTGTCAGCCCTCTCCCCCCCCCCCCACGGTCGTTATTTTTTTTGCCCCCCTCCCCCCCCCCCCACCGCTTGCAAGGATTCCTGCACACGACCCTGTTGGGTAAATACTTTTCCATTTGGAACTCGACAACCGCTCGGCAAATGTTCCATTAAGCGCTAAGTAGATTTGCCTGGCCTAAGTGTGGTTCACGAATACCGCCCCAGTGATCTACGCTTCGCGCTTCCAGTGGCAGTCGAATGCGACACTGGCCTATATTGCTTGACTGTGCTCTACTGCAATACCGATCAGTCGAATGCGACACTGGGCTATATTGCTTGACTGTGCTCTACTGAAATACCGATCAGTCGAATGCGACACTGGGCTATATTGCTTGACTGTGCTCTACTGCAATAGCGATCAGTCGAATGCGACACTGGCCTCTATTGCTTGACTGTGCTCTACTGCAAAAAAAACGATCAGTCGAATGCGACACTGGCCTCTATTGCTTGACTGTGCTCTACTGCAAAAAAACGATCAGTCGAATGCGACACTGGCCTCTATTGCTTGACTGTGATCTACTGCAATAGCGATCAGTCGAATGCGACACTAGCTTCTATTGCTTGACTGTGATCTACTGCAAAAACCGATCAGTCGAATGCGACACTGGCCTCTATTGCTTGACTGTGCTCTACTGCAATAACGATCAGTCGAATGCGACACTGCCCTCTATTGCTTGACTGTGCTCTACTGCAATAGCGATCAGTCGAATGCGACACTGGGCTCTATTGCTTGACTGTGCTCTGCTGCAATACCGATCAGTCGAATGCAACACTGGCCTCTATTGCTTGACTGTGCTTTACTGCAATAGCGATCAGTCGAATGCGACACTGGCCTCTATTGCTTGACTGTGCTCTGCTGCAATACCGATCAGTCGAATGCAACACTGGCCTCTATTGCTTGACTGTGATCTACTGCAATAGCGATCAGTCGAATGCGACACTGGCTTCTATTGCTTGACTGTGATCTACTGCACAAACCGATCAGTCGAATGCGACACTGGCCTCTATTGCTTGACTGTGCTCTGCTGCAATACCGATCAGTCGAATGCGACACTGGCCTCTATTGCTTGACTGTGATCTACTGCAATACCGATCAGTCGAATGCGACACTGGGGTCTATTGCTTGACTGTGCTCTACTGCAATAGCGATCAGTCGAATGCGACACTGGCCTCTATTGCTTGACTGCGCTCTACTGCAATACCGATCAGTCGAATGCGACACTGGCCTCTATTGCTTGGCTGTGATCTACTGCAATAGCGATCAGTCGAATGCGACACTGGCTTCTATTGCTTGACTGTGATCTACTGCAAAAACCGATCAGTCGAATGCGACACTGGCCTCTATTGCTTGACTGTGCTCTACTGCAATAACGATCAGTCGAATGCGACACTGCCCTCTATTGCTTGACTGTGCTCTACTGCAATAGCGATCAGTCGAATGCGACACTGGGCTCTATTGCTTGACTGTGCTCTGCTGCAATACCGATCAGTCGAATGCAACACTGGCCTCTATTGCTTGACTGTGCTTTACTGCAATAGCGATCAGTCGAATGCGACACTGGCCTCTATTGCTTGACTGTGATCTACTGCAATACCGATCAGTCGCTTGCAACACTGGCCTCTATTGCTTGACTGTGCTCTACTGCAATAGCGATCAGTCGAATGCGACACTGGCCTCTATTGCTTGACTGTGATCTACTGCAATACCGATCAGTCGCTTGCAACACTGGCCTCTATTGCTTGACTATGATCTACTGCAATACCGATCAGTCGAATGCGACACTGGCCTCTATTGCTTGACTGTGATCTACTGCAATACCGATCAGTCGCTTGCAACACTGGCCTCTATTGCTTGACTGTGCTCTACTGCAATAGCGATCAGTCGAATGCGACACTGGGCTCTATTGCTTGACTGTGCTCTGCTGCAATACCGATCAGTCGCTTGCAACACTGGCCTCTATTGCTTGACTGTGCTCTACTGCAATAGCAATCAGTCGAATGCGACACTGGCCTCTATTGCTTGACTGTGATCTACTGCAATAGCGATCAGTCGAATGCGACACTGGGCTCTATTGCTTGACTGTGCTCTGCTGCAATACCGATCAGTCGAATGCAACACTGGCCTCTATTGCTTGACTGTGCTTTACTGCAATAGCGATCAGTCGAATGCGACACTGGCCTCTATTGCTTGACTGTGATCTACTGCAATACCGATCAGTCGAATGCGACACTGGGCTCTATTGCTTGACTGTGCTCTGCTGCAATACCGATCAGTCGCTTGCAACACTGGCCTCTATTGCTTGACTGTGCTCTACTGCAATAGCAATCAGTCGAATGCGACACTGGCCTCTATTGCTTGACTGTGATCTACTGCAATAGCGATCAGTCGAATGCGACACTGGGCTCTATTGCTTGACTGTGCTCTGCTGCAATACCGATCAGTCGAATGCAACACTGGCCTCTATTGCTTGACTGTGCTTTACTGCAATAGCGATCAGTCGAATGCGACACTGGCCTCTATTGCTTGACTGTGCTTTACTGCAATAGCGATCAGTCGCTTGCAACACTGGCCTCTATTGCTTGACTGTGATCTACTGCAATACCGATCAGTCGAATGCGACACTGGGCTCTATTGCTTGACTGTGATCTACTGCAATAGCGATCAGTCGAATGCGACACTGGCCTCTATTGCTTGACTGTGATCTACTGCAATAGCGATCAGTCGAATGCGACACTGGGCTCTATTGCTTGACTGGGCTCTGCTGCAATACCGATCAGTCGAATGCAACACTGGCCTCTATTGCTTGACTGTGCTTTACTGCAATAGCGATCAGTCGAATGCGACACTGGCCTCTATTGCTTGACTGTGCTTTACTGCAATAGCGATCAGTCGCTTGCAACACTGGCCTCTATTGCTTGACTGTGATCTACTGCAATACCGATCAGTCGAATGCGACACTGGGCTCTATTGCTTGACTGTGATCTACTGCAATACCGATCAGTCGAATGCGACACTGGGCTCTATTGCTTGACTGTGATCTACTGCAATACCGATCAGTCGAATGCGACACTGGGCTCTATTGCTTGACTGTGATCTACTGCAATACCGATCAGTCGAATGCGACACTGGGCTCTATTGCTTGACTGTGATCTACTGCAATACCGATCAGTCGTTTGCGACACTGGCCTCTATTGCTTGACTGTGCTCTACTGCAATAGCGATCAGTCGAATGCGACACTGGGCTCTATTGCTTGACTGTGATCTACTGCAATACCGATCAGTCGAATGCAACACTGGCCTCTATTGCTTGACTGTGCTCTACTGCAATAGCGATCAGTCGAATGCGACACTGGCCTCTATTGCTTGACTGTGCTTTACTGCAATAGCGATCAGTCGCTTGCAACACCGGCCTCTATTGCTTGACTGTGATCTACTGCAATACCGATCAGTCGAATGCGACACTGGCCTCTATTGCTTGACTGTGCTCTACTGCAATACCGATCAGTCGCTTGCAACACTGGCCTCTATTGCTTGACTGTGCTTTACTGCAATAGCGATCAGTCGAATGCGACACTGGCCTCTATTGCTTGACTGTGATCTACTGCAATACCGATCAGTCGAATGCGACACTGGCCTCTATTGCTTGACTGTGCTCTACTGCAATACCGATCAGTCGCTTGCAACACTGGCCTCTATTGCTTGACTGTGATCTACTGCAATACCGATCAGTCGAATGCGACACTGGCCTCTATTGCTTGACTGTGCTCTACTGCAATACCGATCAGTCGCTTGCAACACTGGCCTCTATTGCTTGACTGTGATCTACTGCAATACCGATCAGTCGCTTGCAACACTGGCCTCTATTGCTTGACTGTGATCTACTGCAATACCGATCAGTCGCTTGCAACACTGGCCTCTATTGCTTGACTGTGATCTACTGCAATACCGATCAGTCGCTTGCAACACTGGCCTCTATTGCTTGACTGTGATCTACTGCAATAGCGATCAGTCGAATGCGACACTGGCCTCTATTGCTTGACTGTGATCTACTGCAATACCGATCAGTCGCTTGCAACACTGGCCTCTATTGCTTGACTGTGCTCTGCTGCAATACCGATCAGTCGCTTGCAACACTGGCCTCTATTGCTTGACTGTGATCTACTGCAATACCGATCAGTCGCTTGCAACACTGGCCTCTATTGCTTGACTGTGATCTACTGCAATAGCGATCAGTCGAATGCGACACTGGCCTCTATTGCTTGACTGTGATCTACTGCAATACCGATCAGTCGAATGCGACACTGGCCTCTATTGCTTGACTGTGATCTACTGCAATACCGATCAGTCGCTTGCAACACTGGCCTCTATTGCTTGACTGTGATCTACTGCAATACCGATCAGTCGAATGCGACACTGGCCTCTATTGCTTGACTGTGATCTACTGCAATACCGATCAGTCGAATGCGACACTGGCCTCTATTGCTTGACTGTGATCTACTGCAATACCGATCAGTCGAATGCGACACTGGCCTCTATTGCTTGACTGTGATCTACTGCAATACCGATCAGTCGCTTGCAACACTGGCCTCTATTGCTTGACTGTGCTTTACTGCAATAGCGATCAGTCGAATGCGACACTGGCCTCTATTGCTTGACTGTGATCTACTGCAATACCGATCAGTCGCTTGCAACACTGGCCTCTATTGCTTGACTGTGCTCTACTGCAATAGCGATCAGTCGAATGCGACACTGGCCTCTATTGCTTGACTGTGATCTACTGCAATACCGATCAGTCGAATGCGACACTGGCCTCTATTGCTTGACTGTGATCTACTGCAATACCGATCAGTCGCTTGCAACACTGGCCTCTATTGCTTGACTGTGCTTTACTGCAATAGCGATCAGTCGAATGCGACACTGGCCTCTATTGCTTGACTGTGATCTACTGCAATACCGATCAGTCGCTTGCAACACTGGCCTCTATTGCTTGACTGTGCTCTACTGCAATAGCGATCAGTCGAATGCGACACTGGCCTCTATTGCTTGACTGTGATCTACTGCAATACCGATCAGTCGAATGCGACACTGGACTCTATTGCTTGACTGTGATCTACTGCAATACCGATCAGTCGCTTGCAACACTGGCCTCTATTGCTTGACTGTGATCTACTGCAATACCGATCAGTCGCTTGCAACACTGGCCTCTATTGCTTGACTGTGATCTACTGCAATACCGATCAGTCGAATGCGACACTGGCCTCTATTGCTTGACTGTGCTCTACTGCAATACCGATCAGTCGCTTGCAACACTGGCCTCTATTGCTTGACTGTGATCTACTGCAATACCGATCAGTCGAATGCGACACTGGCCTCTATTGCTTGACTGTGATCTACTGCAATACCGATCAGTCGAATGCGACACTGGCCTCTATTGCTTGACTGTGATCTACTGCAATACCGATCAGTCGAATGCGACACTGGCCTCTATTGCTTGACTGTGCTCTACTGCAATACCGATCAGTCGCTTGCAACACTGGCCTCTATTGCTTGACTGTGATCTACTGCAATACCGATCAGTCGAATGCGACACTGGCCTCTATTGCTTGACTGTGATCTACTGCAATACCGATCAGTCGAATGCGACACTGGCCTCTATTGCTTGACTGTGCTCTACTGCAATACCGATCAGTCGCTTGCAACACTGGCCTCTATTGCTTGACTGTGATCTACTGCAATACCGATCAGTCGAATGCGACACTGGGCTCTATTGCTTGACTGTGATCTACTGCAATACCGATCAGTCGCTTGCAACACTGGCCTCTATTGCTTGACTGTGATCTACTGCAATACCGATCAGTCGAATGCGACACTGGCCTCTTTTGCGTGACTGTGATCTACTGCAATACCGATCAGTCGAATGCGACACTGGCCTCTATTGCTTGACTGTGCTCTACTGCAATACCGATCAGTCGCTTGCAACACTGGCCTCTATTGCTTGACTGTGATCTACTGCAATACCGATCAGTCGAATGCGACACTGGGCTCTATTGCTTGACTGTGATCTACTGCAATACCGATCAGTCGCTTGCAACACTGGCCTCTATTGCTTGACTGTGCTCTGCTGCAATACCGATCAGTCGAATGCAACACTGGCCTCTATTGCTTGACTGTGATCTACTGCAATACCGATCAGTCGAATGCGACACTGGCCTCTATTGCTTGACTGTGATCTACTGCAATACCGATCAGTCGAATGCGACACTGGCCTCTATTGCTTGACTGTGCTCTACTGCAATAGCGATCAGTCGAATGCGACACTGGCCTCTATTGCTTGACTGTGATCTACTGCAATACCGATCAGTCGAATGCGACACTGGCCTCTATTGCTTGACTGCGCTCTACTGCAATACCGATCAGTCGAATGCGACACTGGCCTCTATTGCTTGACTGTGATCTACTGCAATACCGATCAGTCGAATGCGACACTGGCCTCTATTGCTTGACTGTGATCTACTGCAATACCGATCAGTCGAATGCGACACTGGCCTCTATTGCTTGACTGCGCTCTACTGCAATACCGATCAGTCGAATGCGACACTGGCCTCTATTGCTTGACTGTGATCTACTGCAATACCGATCAGTCGCTTGCAACACTGGCCTCTATTGCTTGACTGTGATCTACTGCAATACCGATCAGTCGAATGCGACACTGGCCTCTATTGCTTGACTGTGATCTACTGCAATAGCGATCAGTCGAATGCGACACTGGCCTCTATTGCTTGACTGTGATCTACTGCAATACCGATCAGTCGAATGCGACACTGGCCTCTATTGCTTGACTGCGCTCTACTGCAATACCGATCAGTCGAATGCGACACTGGCCTCTATTGCTTGACTGTGATCTACTGCAATAGCGATCAGTCGAATGCGACACTGGGCTCTATTGCTTGACTGTGCTCTGCTGCAATACCGATCAGTCGAATGCAACACTGGCCTCTATTGCTTGACTGTGCTCTACTGCAATACCGATCAGTCGAATGCGACACTGGCCTCTATTGCTTGACTGTGATCTACTGCAATACCGATCAGTCGAATGCGACACTGGCCTCTATTGCTTGACTGTGATCTACTGCAATAGCGATCAGTCGAATGCGACACTGGGCTCTATTGCTTGACTGTGCTCTGCTGCAATACCGATCAGTCGAATGCAACACTGGCCTCTATTGCTTGACTGTGATCTACTGCAATAGCGATCAGTCGAATGCGACACTGGCCTCTATTGCTTGACTGTGATCTACTGCAATACCGATCAGTCGCTTGCAACACTGGCCTCTATTGCTTGACTGTGATCTACTGCAATAGCGATCAGTCGAATGCGACACTGGCCTCTATTGCTTGACTGTGATCTACTGCAATAGCGATCAGTCGAATGCGACACTGGCCTCTATTGCTTGACTGTGATCTACTGCAATAGCGATCAGTCGAATGCAACACTGGCCTCTATTGCTTGACTGTGATCTACTGCAATACCGATCAGTCGAATGCGACACTGGCCTCTATTGCTTGACTGTGATCTACTGCAATAGCGATCAGTCGAATGCAACACTGGCCTCTATTGCTTGACTGTGATCTACTGCAATACCGATCAGTCGAATGCGACACTGGCCTCTATTGCTTGACTGTGATCTACTGCAAAAACTGACCAGTCGCATGCAGGCTAAGGTTTTGCTTACGTGCATTACACAAGCCGCTTGTTCCACTTTCCGCACTGTGACGTGCACCGAAGCGTTACGTGTGGGTCGATCCGAGGAGAGATGGGTGAGTGGGTGTCCACTTCGGGGGTCGTAAGACTGGCGTGGCGACCCAGTTTTGGGGCCCCTCTTTCAGGGTGTTGAGCGTGTGGTGACGCTACCGAGACCGCGCGCCGCGGTGTGGTGGGTCGCGGGCGCCCGGGTGGGTTTACTTCACCCCTGGGGGCGGCATCAGTGCTGAATACGGACGGAACGAGACGGGTCAAACCACGTCTGACACAATCATTTGGAGGCACTACCACGTCTGACAGTCATTTGGAGGCACTACCACGTCTGACAGTCATTTGGAGGCACTACCACGTCTGACAGTCATTTGGAGGCACTACCACGTCTGACACCGTCATTGGGAGGCACTACCACGTCTGACACCGTCATTGGGAGACACTACTACGGTCATCTACACACCATTCCGCTTCTGACACTATATATTGTCCCGAAAGTCCAGCTCGACTCACAGGACTGGACGAGCCACGGTGCCAGATCAAGTGGCGACATGATGACACCAGAGATACCACGACTGTCATGGGTCGTCGGCCTGGCGGTCTGCTTCGTCCTCGTTACCACGGCGACGAAAGTTGCTGGTGAGTATGCCAGTGCATAGATACATGTATATACAAACCTACGTTGAAACAATAAAACCTCTACCACCTACTAGCATGATACAAAAATAACCTTGGTACTGGCTTAGGTGTAGGTCACGTAGTCAACCGGGTCCATAGGATCGCATTGAGGGCGTTCTTCGTGGAATAAAACATTAGCCGAGTTAGCTAATCCAGGTACATTGGACGCAGGAAAGTGATGTTCGTTTTTTTTACATTCTGTATCCACTCCTGCACTCGCGGCCTAGTTAGGCCAAAGTTCTAATCGACTCAATGTTGAACATGTTTATGGTGTCATACATCCTTTTATTTTAATCGTATGTATGTTGTCATTCGCTAATTTCTTGCATTGTATCTACACTCACGTTTCCACCCAATGCGTTTATTTTTAGCGTCGCCAAGTCATTCTGAAGCGTGTACGTTTGGCCAGAAGTAAAGCGTGTTACCGCAGTGTCCAATCTCACAGTTAAGCGGATTGCATGCGGAAACAGCGTCAGACACCAGTTATCGCAGTATCCAACATTACAGTTAAGCGGACTACATGCGGAAACGCCTCTAGACATCAGTTTCCACAGTATCCAACATTACAGTTGAGGGGATGATCTGTAGGGCGCGGCTCCGATCTGCAGGGCGCGGCTCTGATCTGCGGGGCGCGGCTTTGATCTGCAGGGCGCGGCTATGATCTGCAGGGCGCGGCTCTGATCTGCGGTGCGCGGCTATGATCTGTAGGGCGCGGCTCCGATCAGCAGGGCGCGGCTCTGATCTTCGGGGCGCGGCTTTGATCTGCAGGGCGCGGCTTTGATCTGCAGGGCGCGGCTTTGATCTGCAGGGCGCGGCTCTGATCTGCAGGGCGCGGCTCTGAACTGCAGGGCGCGGCTTTGATCTACAGGGCGCGGCTCTAATCTACAGGGCGCGGCTCTGATCTACAGGGCGCGGCTCTGATCTACAGGGCGCGGCTCTGATCTGCAGGGCGCGGCTCTGATCTGCAGTGCGCGGCTCTGATCTGCAAGGCGCAGCTCTGATCTACAGGGCGCGGCTCTGATCTGCAAGGCGCGGCTCTGATCTACAGGGCGCGGCTTTGATCTGCAAGGCGCAGCTCTGATCTACAGGGCGCGGCTCCGATCTGCAAGGCGCAGCTCTGATCTACAGGGCGCGGCTCTGATCTACAGGGCGCGGCTCTGATCTACAGTGCGCGGCTCTGATCTGTAGGGCGCGGCTCCGATATGCAGGGCACGGCTCTGATCTGCAAGGCGCAGCTCTGATCTACAGGGCGTGGCTCTGATCTACAGTGCGCGGCTCTGATCTGTAGGGCGCGGCTCCGATATGCAGGGCACGGCTCTGATCTGCAAGGCGCAGCTCTGATCTACAGGGCGTGGCTCTGATCTACAGTGCGCGGCTCTGATCTACAGGGCGCGGCTTTGATCTGCAAGGCGCAGCTCTGATCTACAGGGCGCGGCTCCGATCTGCAAGGCGCAGCTCTGATCTACAGGGCGCGGCTCTGATCTACAGGGCGCGGCTCTGATCTACAGTGCGCGGCTCTGATCTGTAGGGCGCGGCTCCGATATGCAGGGCACGGCTCTGATCTGCAAGGCGCAGCTCTGATCTACAGGGCGTGGCTCTGATCTACAGTGCGCGGCTCTGATCTGTAGGGCGCGGCTCCGATATGCAGGGCACGGCTCTGATCTGCAAGGCGCAGCTCTGATCTACAGGGCGTGGCTCTGATCTACAGTGCGCGGCTCTGATCTGTAGGGCGCGGCTCCGATATGCAGGGCACGGCTCTGATCTGCAAGGCGCAGCTCTGATCTACAGGGCGCGGCTCTGATCTGCAAGGCGCAGCTCTGATCTACAGGGCGTGGCTCTGATCTGCAGTGTGCGGCTCTGAACTGCGGAGAACGGCTCTGATCTGCAAGGCGCAGCTCTGATCTACAGGGCGTGGCTCTGATCTGCAAGGCGCAGCTCGAATCTACAGGGCGTGGCTCTGATCTGCAGTGCGCGGCTCTGAACTGCGGAGAACGGCTCTGATCTGCAGTGCGCGGCTCTGAACTGCGGGGAACGGCTCTCTGTCCAGGCTGTATTTGTACACAACAAACCTAGTATGCAATTAATTGCAGCCCTCCAGTGAGCCATTTCGTAGTTAAATTATTATTATTATTATCTTTATTCGTACGTAGCATAAAAGCATGTACACGGTAAGTTCATACGTATACGTGTCAACAAGTGATGTATTAAAGTAGTACAAATAAAATTAAGTATACAGTTAAGGTCGTCAGTGGCATAGCACCGTGACAAAAGTCTCGCTCGTATAAATTAGTTTAGGCAAAAACCCCATAAGACATATCGTCATGGCTAAGAGAGACTCTTAAACGCGTATAACATGTTCTCTTTATATGGTTGGCGTCAGACACGACATGATTGAGAGACAGCTTATAAGTCGCAAAAATATGCCTTATGTTAGATGAAAAAACTGACGCGCCGCCACCAGCAGCCATTTCAAAAAGAAATCGTAGGGTGCTATTATCATTGTTATGTGCTGCGTTAGCGAATTTTACAGTGCCAATGGCAATCTGGTCTGCAACTGGAAGACACTCCGCTGTGACAGGGATTAGTTTTCCGTGAGTGCGTGCTGGTAACTGAAAATTTTTCCTCGTGCACACCCTCCATGTGGTAAAAAAATGGGATATGTAGATCTCTGGCATCTAGTTTCCATAAGTGAAATCCGTAGAAAGTATTACAGTATGACTTTAAAAGTTGATAAACCACAAATGAGTTGCACACCCCGTAATAGATAAATTGTGTTCCCCTGTAGTTGGGCCCTTTGGTGAATAAGGTTGCAATGGTGCGACGAGAAGCGATGGGGCACGACAGTAGTCTGCGTTCTGCTTACAAGCACACGTGCAGTTCTGGGTCAGTGCACTCGTGACCTGTCATGGTTAACCCTGGTGTGTGACCTAGTTGCGAATATCACCCACTACCACGCACCCGCCCTCCGCGCCCTGGGCAGCATACAGCAGGTAGCTCGTGGGCAAAACTGGTTAACAGCTACGCTGTCGGATCCGTGCATTTGCGTAAAGTGGATTGCAACCCTAACCCTAAACCTAGGATCAATTGCGCGTGAGAGACACAGAGAGCGGTACCGTTAAAAACTTTATTTCTAGCTAGATATAAAAATAGTACAAAACGACAGGCCTACCCACAACTCCTGTTATGCCCTGCTCACATAGACTAAGACTGGTCGGCCGACGTCAGAGCTCGCCCACGCCACCGAGTTCTTCAACTTTCCCACCGAGCTTTCATAGTTTTAAAAATCGGCCGAGCTCGGCCGAGAGGTCGACCTAAGGAAATTGGCCGAGCTCTGCCTGGTTTTAATGTCTGCATTAAAACTGGAAAGGCCTCGGCCGAGCACCTGAAATGAGCCACCGAGCAGCAATGCTCGGCCGAGGTCGGCCGAGGTCACGGCCGATTTGGGGCCGATTTGGGGCCAATTTCCCCCTTTTTAGCTCGGCCGAGGCGTCGGTGGGTCTATGTGAGCAGGGCATTAGTGAGCCTGGACCAGCAAATGCTTCAGGAAATTTAATTCTCCCGCTAAGTGTGGTTTACTAACATAGGGGTTGTCCAGGGGAGGGGGCGGGTGACCAGTAGATCCCCTCCCCTGGACCCGTATTAATAAACCCCACTTAGCATAAAAAGATTTACATAGTATAAACCGGGTTATCAATATGAGGCCAAAGTTGCAAATTGTTTCCCGGCAAAAAACACGACAATGCCACTCCCAAGCCACATTTTCAGAATTAAAAATGTGGCAAAACTTAACTGAAAATTACTTTCTCTTTACGAATTATTCCATCAGAGAATGTTGCAATGGAAATGGATTTTTAATGCCTTAAATATAAGGTCATAGCCACAAAGTAATCATTGCGCATTTTTTTTATTTGAACAAAATGTGGTTGAATAATTTGAAATTCCGTAAGAGACAATGATAAATTTGTATAGGGGGTTGTGGGGATATTCAACCTCACATTTGAAAAAAATAGCATGAAGACATCATTTGTTTTGGCTGCCATGTTATCAGTATATAACAAGGTAGGTCTGGTAAATAAAAAGAATGGTTCATCGTACCTTCTGCAATGCCGCTAACTACCTGAGCTGCCATATAAGATGGCGACACCATTTCAAATCCCCAGGTACCGCAGGCTATGAGGACGAGGCGAACCTGCACGCGATGCTGATGAACAAGACTGAGAACAAGTACGTGAGACCGGCCACGAAACACGAGGACAGTGTGACCGTCACCATAGGCCTCACCTTGGTCCAGGTGCAGGATCTGGTGAGTCGTCTCCGCACTGGCACCCCCTGGATATCTGGTGTCTCACTCCCTCACTGTCACCCCCTGGATATCTGGTGTCTCACTCTCTCACTGTCACCCCCTAGATATCTGGTGTCTCATTCTCTCACGGTCACCCCCTAGATATCTGGTGTCTCACTCTCTCACGGTCACCCCCTAGATATCTGGTGTCTCATCTTCTCACTGTCACCCACTAGATATCTGGTGTCTCGCTCCCTCACTGTCACCCCCTGGATATCTGGTGTCTCACTCTCTCACTGTCACCCCCTAGATATCTGGTGTCTCATCCTCTCACTGTCACCCCCTGGATATCTGGTGTCTCACTCTCTCACTGTCACCCCCTAGATATCTGGTGTCTCATCCTCTCACTGTCACCCCCTGGATATCTGGTGTCTCACTCTCTCACTGTCACCCCCTAGATATCTGGTGTCTCATCCTCTCACTGTCACCCACTAGATATCTGGTGTCTCACTCTCTCACTGTCACCCCCTGGATATCTGGTGTCTCACTCCCTCACTGTCACCCCCTGGATATCTGGTGTCTCACTCTCTCACTGGCACCCACTGGATATCTGGTGTCTCACTCTCTCACTGTCACCCCCTGGATATCTGGTGTCTCACTCTCTCACTGGCACCCACTGGATATCTGGTGTCTCACTCTCTCATTGTCACCCCCTGGATATCTGGTGTCTCACTCCCTCACTGGCACCCCCTGGATATCTGGTGTCTCACTCTCTCACTGGCACAAACTGGATATCTGGTGTCTCACTCTCTCACTGTCACCCCCTGGATATCTGGTGTCTCACTCTCTCACTGGCACCCACTGGATATCTGGTGTCTCACTCTCTCACTGTCACCCCCTGGATATCTGGTGTCTCACTCTCTCACTGTCACCCCCTAGATATCTGGTGTCTCACTCTCTCACTGTCACCCTCTAGATATCTGGTGTCTCAACCTCTCACTGTCACCCCCTAGATATCTGGTGTCTCACTCTCTCACTGTCACCCTCTAGATATCTGGTGTCTCACTCTCTCACTGGCACCCCCTGGATATCTGGTGTCTCACTCTCTCACTGTCACCTCTGGATATCCGGTTTCTCACTCCCTCACTGTCACCCCTTGGATATCTGGCGTCTCACTCTCTCACTGTCACCCCCTGGATATCTGGTGTCTCACTCTCTCACTGGCACCCCCTGGATATCTGGTGTCTCACTCTCTCACTGTCACCCCCTGGATATCTGGTGTCTCACTCTCTCACTGGCACCCACTGGATATCTGGTGTCTCACTCTCTCATTGTCACCCCCTGGATATCTGGTGTCTCACTCCCTCACTGGCACCCCCTGGATATCTGGTGTCTCACTCTCTCACTGTCACCCCCTAGATATCTGGTGTCTCACTCTCTCACTGTCACCCCCTGGATATCTGGTGTCTCACTCTCTCACTGTCACCCCCTGGATATCTGGTGTCTCACTCTCTCACTGTCACCCCCTAGATATCTGGTGTCTCACTCTCTCACTGTCACCCTCTAGATATCTGGTGTCTCAACCTCTCACTGTCACCCCCTAGATATCTGATGTTTCATCCTCTCACTGTCACCCTCTAGATATCTGGTGGCACACTCTGTCACTGTCACCCCCTGGATATCTGGTGTCTCACTCTCTCACTCTCACCCCCTGGATATCTGGTGTCTCACTCTCTCACTGTCACCCCCTGGATATCTGGTGTCTCACTCTCTCACTGTCACCCTCTAGATATCTGGTGTCTCACTCTCTCATTGTCACCCCCTGGATATCTGGTGTCTCACTCTCTCACTGGCACCCCCTAGATATCTGGCGTCTCACTCTCTCACGGTCACCCCCTGGATATCTGGTGTCTCACTCTCTCACTGTCACCCCTTAGATATCTGGTGTCTCATCCTCTCACTGTCACCCCTGGATATCTGGCGTCTCACTCTCTCACTGGCACCCCTGGATACCTGGTGTCTCACTCTCTCACTGTCACCCCCTAGATATCTGGTGTCTCACTCTCTCACTGTCACCCTCTAGATATCTGGTGTCTCACTCTCTCACTGGCACCCCCTGGATATCTGGTGTCTCACTCTCTCACTGTCACCTCTGGATATTCGGTTTCTCACTCCCTCACTGTCACCCCTTGGATATCTGGCGTCTCACTCTCTCACTGTCACCCCCTGGATATCTGGTGTCTCACTCTCTCACTGTCACCCCCTAGATATCTGGTGTCTCAACCTCTCACTGTCATCCCTAGATATCTGGTGTCTCACTCTCACACTGTCACCCAGTGGATATCTGGTGTCTCACTCTCTCATTGTCACCCTCTAGACATCTGGTGTCTCACTCTCTCACTGTCACCCCCTAGATATCTGGTGTCTCATCCTCTCACTGTCACCCCCTAGATATCTGGTGTCTCACTTTCTCACTCTCACCCCCTGGATATCTGGTGTCTCACTCTCTCACTGTCACCCCCTGGATATCTGGTGTCTCACTCTCTCACTGTCACCCCCTGGATATCTGGTGTCTCATCCTCTCACTGTCACCCCCTAGATATCTGGTGTCTCACTCTCTCACTGTCACCCCCTAGATATCTGGTGTCTCATCCTCTCACTGTCACCCCTAGATATCTGGTGTCTCACTCTCTCACTGTCACCCCCTAGATATCTGGTGTCTCACTCTCTCACTGTCACCCTCTAG
Source organism: Arenicola marina (assembly GCA_964019135.1). NCBI lineage: Eukaryota > Metazoa > Annelida > Polychaeta > Arenicolidae > Arenicola > Arenicola marina. The sequence goes on from OZ025255.1 coordinate 33,533,818, forward strand.
ATATCTGGTGTCTCATCCTCTCACTGTCACCCCCTAGATATCTGGTGTCTCACTCTCTCACTGTCACCCCCTAGATATCTGGTGTCTCATCCTCTCACTGTCACCCCCTAGATATCTGGTGTCTCACTTTCTCAGTCTCACCCCCTGGATATCTGGTGTCTCACTCTCTCACTGGCACCCTCTGGATATCTGGTGTATCACTCTCTCACGGTCACCCCCTAGATATCTGGTGTCTCACTCTCTCACTGTCACCCCCTAGATATCTGGTGTCTCACTCTCTCCCTGTCACCCCCTAGATATCTGGTGTCTCACTCTCTCACTGGCACCCCCTAGATATCTGGTGTCTCATTCTCTCACTGTCACCCTCTGGATATCTGGTGTCTCACTCTCTCACTGTCACCCCCTAGTTATCTGGTGTGTCACTCTCTCACTGTCACCCCCTAGATATCTGGTGTCTCACTCTCTCACTGTCACCCCCTAGATATCTGGTGTCTCATCCTCTCACTGTCAGCCTCTAGATATCTGGCGTCTCACTCTCTCACTGTCACCCTCTAGATATCTGGTGTCTCACTCTCTCACTGTCACCCCCTGGATATCTGGTGTCTCATCCTCTCACTGTCACCCCCTAGATATCTGGTGTCTCACTCTCTCACTGTCACCCCCTAGATATCTGGTGTCTCATCCTCTCACTGTCACCCCTAGATATCTGGTGTCTCACTCTCTCACTGTCACCCCCTGAATATCTGGTGTCTCACTCTCTCACTGTCACCCTCTAGATATCTGGTGTCTCATGCTCTCACTGTCACCCCCTAGATATCTGGTGTCTCATCCTCTCACTGTCACCCTCTAGATATCTGGTGGCACACTCTGTCACTGTCACCCCTTGGATATCTGGTGTCTCACTCTCTCACTGTCACCCTCTAGATATCTGGTGTCTCACTCTCTCATTGTCACCCCCTGGATATCTGGTGTCTCACTCTCTCACTGGCACCCCCTAGATATCTGGCGTCTGACTCTCTCACTGTCACCCCCCGGATATCTGGTGTCTCACTCTCTCACTGTCACTCCCTAGATATCTGGTGTCTCATACTCTCACTGGCACCCCTGGATATCTGGTGTCTCACTCTCTCACTGTCACCCCCTCGATATCTGGTGTCTCACTCTCTCACTGTCACCCTCTAGATATCTGGTGTCTCACTCTCTCACTGGCACCCCCTGGATATCTGGTGTCTCACTCTCTCACTGTCACCCCTGGATATCTGGTTTCTCACTCCCTCACTGTCACCCCTTGGATATCTGGCGTCTCACTTTCTCACTGTTACCCCCTGGATACCTGGTGTCTCACTCTCTCACTGTCACCCCCTAGATATCTGGTGTCTCATCCTCTCACTGTCACCCCTAGATATCTGGTGTCTCACTCTCTCACTGTCACCCCCTGGATATCTGGTGTCTCACTCTCTCACTGTCACCCTCTAGACATCTGGTGTCTCACTCTCTCACTGTCACCCTCTAGATATCTGGTGTCTCATCCTCTCTCTGTCACCCCCTAGATATCTGGTGTCTCACTCTCTCACTGTCACCCCCTAGATATCTGGTGTCTCACTCTCTAACTGTCACCCCTGGATATCTGGTGTCTCACTCGCTCACTCTCACCCCCTGGATATCTGGTGTCTCACTCTCTCACTGTAACCCCCTGGATATCTGGTGTCTCACTCTCTCACTCTCACCCCCTAGATATCTGGTGTCTCACTCTCTCACTGTCACCCCCTAGATATCTGGTGTCTCATCCTCTCACTGTCACCCCCTAGATATCTGGTGTCTCACTCTCTCACTGTCACCCTCTAGATATCTGGTGTCTCACTCTCTCACTGGCACCCCCTGGATATCTGGTGTCTCATCGTCTCACTGTCGCCCCCTAGATATCTGGTGTCTCACTCTCTCACTGTCACCCCCTGGATATCTGGTGTCTTACTCTCTCACTCACACCCCTTACATATCTGGTGTCTCACTCTCTCACTGTCACCCCCTAGATATCTGGTGTCTCATCCTCTCACTGTAACCCCTGGATATCTGGTGTCTCATCCTCTCACTGTCACCCCCTAGATATCTGGTGTCTCACTCTCTCACTGTCACCCTCTAGATATCTGGTGTCTCACTCTCTCACTGTCACCCCCTAGATATCTGGTGTCTCACTCTCTCACTGTCACCCCCTGGATATCTGGTGTCTCACTTTCTCACTGTCACCCCCTAGATATCTGGTGTCTCACTCTCTCATTGTCACCCTCTAGACATCTGGTGTCTCACTCTCTCACTGTCACCCTCTAGATATCTGGTGTCTCATCCTCTCTCTGTCACCCCCTAGATATCTGGTGTCTCACTCTCTCACTGTCACCCCCTAGATATCTGGTGTCTCATCCTCTCACTGTCACCCCCTGGATATCTGGTGTCGCACTCTCTCACTGTAACCCCTGGATATCTGGTGTCTCATCCTCTCACTGTCACCCCCTAGATATCTGGTGTCTCACTCTCTCACTGTCACCCTCTAGATATCTGGTGTCTCACTCTCTCACTGTCACCCCCTAGATATCTGGTGTCTCACTCTCTCACTGTCACCCCCTGGATATCTGGTGTCTCACTTTCTCACTGTCACCCCCTAGATATCTGGTGTCTCACTCTCTCATTGTCACCCCCTAGATATCTGGTGGCACACTCTCTCACTGTCACCCTCTAGATATCTGGTGGCACACTCTGTCACTGTCACCTCCTAGATATCTGGTGTCTCACTCTCTCATTGTCACCCCCTGGATATCTGGTGTCTCACTCTCTCACTATCACCCTCTAGATATCTGGTGGCACACTCTGTTACTGTCACCTCCTAGATATCTGGTGTCTCACTCTCTCATTGTCACCCCCTGGATATCTGGTGTCTCACTCTCTCACTGTCACCCACTAGATAACTGGTGTCTCACTCTCTCACTGTCACCCTCTAGATATCTGGTGTCTCACTCTCTCATTGTCACCCCCTAGATATCTGGTGCCTCACTCTCTCACTGTCACCCTCTAGATATCTGGTGTCTCACTCTCTCACTGTCACCCTCTAGATATCTGGTGGCACACTCTGTCACTGTCACTCCCTGGATATCTGGTGTCTCACTCGCTCATTGTCACCCCCTAGATATCTGGTGTCTCACTCTCTCACTGTCACCCTCTAGATATCTGATGTCTCACTCTCTCACTGTCACCCTCTAGATATCTGGTGTCTCACTCTCTCACTGTCACCCTCTAGATATCTGGTGGCACACTCTGTCACTGTCACGCCCTGGATATCTGGTGTCTCACTCTCTCACTCTCACCCCCTGGATATCTGGTGTCTCACTCTCTCACTGTCACCCCCTAGATATCTGGTGTCTCATCCTCTCACTGTCACCCCCTGGATATCTGGTGTCTCACTCTCTCACTGTCACCCCCTGGTTATCTGGTGTCTCACTCTCTCACTGTCACCCTCTAGATATCTGGTGTCTCACTCTCTCATTGTCACCCCCTGGATATCTGGTGTCTCACTCTCTCACTGTCACCCCCTAGATATCTGGTGTCTCACTCTCTCCCTGTCACCCCCTAGATATCTGGTGTCTCACTCTCTCCCTGTCACCCCCTAGATATCTGGTGTCTCACTCTCTCACTGTCACCCCCTAGATATCTGGTGTCTCACTCTCTCACTGTCACCCCCTAGATATCTGGTGTCTCACTCTCTCACTGTCACCCCCTAGATATCTGGTGTCTCACTCTCTCACTGTCACCCCCTAGATATCTGGTGTCTCACTCTCTCACTGTCACCCCCTAGATATCTGGTGTCTCACTCTCTCACTGTCACCCCCTAGATATCTGGTGTCTCACTCTCTCCCTGTCACCCCCTAGATATCTGGTGTCTCACTCTCTCACTGTCACCCCCTAGATATCTGGTGTCTCACTCTCTCCCTGTCACCCCCTAGATATCTGGTGTCTCACTCTCTCACTGTCACCCCCTAGATATCTGGTGTCTCACTCTCTCACTGTCACCCCCTAGATATCTGGTGTCTCACTCTCTCCCTGTTACCCCCTAGATATCTGGTGTCTCACTCTCTCACTGTCACCCCCTAGATATCTGGTGTCTCACTCTCTCACTGTCACCCCCTAGATATCTGGTGTCTCACTCTCTCACTGTCACCCCCTAGATATCTGGTGTCTCACTCTCTCACTGTCACCCCCTAGATATCTGGTGTCTCACTCTCTCACTGTCACCCCCTAGATATCTGGTGTCTCACTCTCTCACTGTCACCCCCTAGATATCTAGTGTCTCACTCTCTCACTGTCACCCTCTAGATATCTGGTGTCTCACTCTCTCATTGTCACCCTCTAGACATCTGGTGTCTCACTCTCTCACTGTCACCCTCTAGATATCTGGTGTCTCACTCTCTCACTGTCACCCCCTAGATATCTGGTGTCTCACTCTCTCCCTGTCACCCCCTAGATATCTGGTGTCTCACTCTCTCCCTGTCACCCCCTAGATATCTGGTGTCTCACTCTCTCCCTGTCACCCCCTAGATATCTGGTGTCTCACTCTCTCACTGTCACCCTCTAGATATCTGGTGTCTCACTCTCTCACTGTCACCCCCTAGATATCTGGTGTCTCACTCTCTCACTGTCACCCCCTAGATATCTGGTGTCTCACTCTCTCACTGTCACCCCCTAGATATCTGGTGTGTCACTCTCTCACTGTCACCCCCTAGATATCTGGTGTCTCACTCTCTCACTGTCACCCCCTAGATATCTGGTGTCTCACTCTCTCACTGTCACCCCCTAGATATCTGGTGTCTCACTCTCTCCCTGTCACCCCCTAGATATCTGGTGTCTCACTCTCTCACTGTCACCCCCTAGATATCTGGTGTCTCACTCTCTCACTGTCACCCCCTAGATATCTGGTGTCTCACTCTCTCACTGTCACCCCCTAGATATCTGGTGTCTCACTCTCTCACTGTCACCCCCTAGATATCTGGTGTCTCACTCTCTCCCTGTCACCCCCTAGATATCTGGTGTCTCACTCTCTCACTGTCACCCCCTAGATATCTGGTGTCTCACTCTCTCACTGTCACCCCCTAGATATCTGGTGTCTCACTCTCTCACTGTCACCCCCTAGATATCTGGTGTCTCACTCTCTCACTGTCACCCCCTAGATATCTGGTGTCTCACTCTCTCACTGTCACCCCCTAGATATCTGGTGTCTCACTCTCTCACTGTCACCCCCTAGATATCTGGTGTCTCACTCTCTCACTGTCACCCCCTAGATATCTGGTGTCTCACTCTCTCACTGTCACCCCCTAGATATCTGGTGTCTCATCCTCTCACTGTCACCCCTGGATATCTGGCGTCTCACTCTCTCACTGGCACCCCTGGATATCTGGTGTCTCACTCTCTCACTGTCACCCCCTAGATATCTGGTGTCTCACTCTCTCACTGTCACCCTGTAGATATCTGGTGTCTCACTCTCTCACTGGCACCCCCTGGATATCTGGTTTCTCACTCCCTCACTGTCACCCTGTAGATATCTGGTGTCTCACTCTCTCACTGGCACCCCCTGGATATCTGGTTTCTCACTCCCTCACTGTCACCCCTTGGATATCTGGCGTATCACTCCCTCACTGTCACCCCCTGGATATCTGGTGTCTCACTGTCACCCCCTAGATATCTGGTGTCTCACTGCCACCCCCTGGATATTTGGTGTCTCACTGTCACCCCCTGAATATCTGGTGTATCACTCTCTCACTGTCACCCCTGGATATCTGGTGTCTCACTGTCACCCTCTGGATATCTGGTGTCTCACTCTCTCACTGTCACCCCCTGGATATGTGGTGTCCCACTCTCTCACTATCACCTCCTGGATATCTGGTGTCTCACTGTCACCCCCTAGATATCTGGTGTCTCACTCTCTCACTGGCACCCCCTGGATATCTGGTGTCTCACTCTCTCACTGTCACCCCCTAGATATCTGGTGTCTCACTCTCTCACTGGCACCCCCTGGATATCTGGTGGCACACTCTGTCACTGTCACCCCCTGGATATCTGGTGGCACACTCTCTCACTGTCACCCCCTGGATATCTAGTGTCTCGCTCTCTCACTGTCACCCTCTAGATATCTGGTGTCTCACTCTCTCACTGTCACCCCTTAGATATCTGGTGTCTCTCTCTCTCACTGTCATCCCTTGGATATCTGGTGGCACACTCTGTCACTGTCACCCCCTGGATATCTGGTGGTACACTCTCTCACTGTCTGCCCCTGGATATCTGGTGGCACACTCTGTCACTGTCACTCCCTGGATATCTGGTGGCACACTCTCTCACTGTCACCCTCTGGATATCTGGTGTCTCACTCTCTCACTGACACCCCCTGGATATCTGGTGGCACACTCTGTCGCTGTCACCCCCTGGATATCTCGTGTCTCACTCTCTCACTCTCACCCCCTAGATATCTGATGTCTCACTCTCTCACTCTCACCCCCTAGATATCTGGTGTCTTTCTTTCTCACTTTCTCGGGGTTGTTACTCTAGGGGTTGTTACTCTAGGGGTTGTTACTCTCGTCATGAATAAGGTGCGTTAATTGAAATTTAATCCGACGAGGAAATCATTTATTCTTTCAACAAAGAAAGTCGGAAATGAATCACATTCATAAGATAAACAAAATAATATTGAAAACTTCATCATAATATGTTAATGTTCATAATATGCTCTGACAGGACGAGAAGAATCAAGCGTTGTCGACGAACATGTGGATGACCATGGTGAGTACTGACCACACAGATGTGGCTGTCCATGGTGAGGACTGACCACACAGATGTGGCTGTCCATGGTGAGTACTGACCATACAGATGTGACTGTCCATGGTGAGTACTGACCACACAGATGTGGCTGTCCATGGTGAGTACTGACCACACAGATGTGACTGTCCATGGTGAGTACTGACCACACAGATGTGGCTGTCCATGGTGAGTACTGACCACACAGATGTGGCTGTCCATGGTGAGTACTGACCATAGAGATATGGCTGTCCATGGTGAGTACTGACCACACAGATGTGACTGTCCATGGTGAGGACTGACCACACATATGTGGCTGTCCATAGTGAGTACTGACCAGACAGATGTGGCTGTCCATGGTGAGTACTGACCATGCAGATGTGGCTGTCCATGGTGAGTACTGACCATACAGATGTGGCTGTCCATGGAGAGTACTGATCATACAGATGTGACTGTCCATGGTGAGTACTGACCACACAGATGTGGCTGTCCATGGTGAGTACTGACCACACAGATGTGGATGACCATGGTGAGTACTGACCATACAGATGTGGCTGTCCATGGTGAGTACTGACCACACCGATGTGGCTGTCCATGGTGAGTACTGACCACACAGATGTGGCTGTCCATGGGGAGTACTGACCACACAGATGTGGCTGTCCATGGTGAGTACTGACCACACAGATGTGGCTGTCCATGGTGAGTACTGACCACACATATGTGGCTGTCCATAGTGAGTACTGACCACACAGATGTGGCTGTCCATAGTGAGTACTGACCACACATATGTGGCTGTCCATAGTGAGTACTGACCACACATATGTGGCTGTCCATAGTGAGTACTGACCACACATATGTGGCTGTCCATAGTGAGTACTGACCAGACAGATGTGGCTGTCCATGGTGAGTACTGACCATGCAGATGTGGCTGTCCATGGTGAGTACTGACCATACAGATGTGGCTGTCCATGGAGAGTACTGATCATACAGATGTGACTGTCCATGGTGAGTACTGACCACACAGATGTGGCTGTCCATGGTGAGTACTGACCACACAGATGTGGATGACCATGGTGAGTACTGACCATACAGATGTGGCTGTCCATGGTGAGTACTGACCACACCGATGTGGCTGTCCATGGTGAGTACTGACCACACAGATGTGGCTGTCCATGGGGAGTACTGACCACACAGATGTGGCTGTCCATGGTGAGTACTGACCACACAGATGTGGCTGTCCATGGTGAGTACTGACCACACAGATGTGGCTGTCCATGGTGAGTACTGACCACACAGATGTGGCTGTCCATAGTGAGTACTGACCACACATATGTGGCTGTCCATAGTGAGTACTGACCACACATATGTGGCTGTCCATGGTGAGTACTGACCACACAGATGTGGCTGTCCATAGTGAGTACTGACCACACAGATGTGGCTGTCCATGGGGAGTGCTGACCACACAGACGTGGCTGTCCATGGGGAGTGCTGACCACACAGATGTGGATGACCATGGGGAGTACTGACCACACAGATGTGGCTGTCCATGGTGAGTACTGACCACACAGATGTGGCTGTCCATGGTGAGTACTGACCACACAGATATGGCTGTCCATGGTGAGTACTGACCACACAGATGTGGCTGACCATGGTGAGTACTGACCACACAGATGTGGCTGTCCATGGTGAGTACTGACCACACATATGTGGCTGTCCATAGTGAGTACTGACCACACAGATGTGGCTGTCCATAGTGAGTACTGACCACACATATGTGGCTGTCCATGGCGAGTACTGACCACACAGATGTGGCTGTCCATAGTGAGTACTGACCACACATATGTGGCTGTCCATGGTGAGTACTGACCACACAGATGTGGCTGTCCATGGTGAGTACTGACCACACAGATGTGGCTGTCCATGGTGAGTACTGACCACACAGATGTGGCTGTCCATGGCGAGTACTGACCACACAGATGTGGCTGTCCATAGTGAGTACTGACCACACATATGTGGCTGTCCATGGCGAGTACTGACCACACAGATGTGGCTGTCCATAGTGAGTACTGACCACACATATGTGGCTGTCCATGGTGAGTACTGACCACACAGATGTGGCTGTCCATGGTGAGTACTGACCACACAGATGTGGCTGTCCATGGTGAGTACTGACCACACATATGTGGCTGTCCATGGTGAGTACTGACCACACATATGTGGCTGTCCATGGTGAGTACTGACCACACATATGTGGCTGTCCATGGCGAGTACTGACCACACAGATGTGGCTGTCCATAGTGAGTACTGACCACACATATGTGGCTGTCCATGGTGAGTACTGACCACACAGATGTGGCTGTCCATGGTGAGTACTGACCACACAGATGTGGCTGACCAGGGTGAGTACTGACCACGCAGATGTGGCTGTCCATGGTGAGTACTGACCATACAGATGTGGCTGTCCATGGTGAGTACTGACCACACAGATGTGGCTGTCCATGGTGAGTACTGACCACACAGATGTGGCTGTCCATAGTGAGTACTCAAGTTAATTAGTCTCATTCATATCGAGACCGTTTTACCATTGTTGGCACCCTGTTGATTATTTAAAGTAATTAGAAGTGTTACCATTGTGCGGCACCCTGTTGATTATTTAAAGTAATTAGAAGTGTTACCATTGCGTACAGTCGGCGTTACTATTGTGTGTCACCATGTTGATTATTTAGAGTAATTAGAAGCAGTGTTACCATTGTGTGGCACCCTGTACGTCCTTGCAGATGTGGACGGATCCCCGACTGACATGGGACCCGGCCGAGTTTAACGGCCTCAATACCACCAGGCTACCCGTCAGCGACATCTGGACTCCCGATATCGCCATCTACAACCAGTAAGCACCAAAAACACACACCGACACAGGGCTTCTTGATTAAAGGTGTATTTAAAAGAACCAAATATTCATGTCTTAATTGGTTTTAGTGATCATAATGGTTTATTTGCTGAAATGCGGGAAACAATATCATGCAGTGTATAAGCTTAAAACCAAATATGTATGCATTAATTGGTTCTGTCGAGCACAATAGTTTTTTGCTCCAATTCAGGAAATAATAGGATGTAATATATAAGTACCCAGCTAACACACAACGTTCGCACACGTTGGTTTTTGGTTGTAATCTCGTCATATTAAAGTTAACATCAGGACAACGTTGTTACAGCGTTCGTCGCAAACATTGAAGTAATATTTTCAAGCCTTTATCCCATAAATTAAAACTTTTGCCATGTGTAGTGACTAGTAAAACTTGGCTGCGTGTAGCAGTTGGTTTTAATACAAAATGGTGAGAAGTCGAGAGTGGACGTCTTTCCAAACGTTACCTGAAAAATTAGACATCATGAAAACAATATTTAATTGATTTTATTTGGCAATCATACTTCTGGTTAATTCATCATATACGCAGTTGTTTCTCCCAGAAGGCAAAATTTTAATACTGGACTGAATGTCGGAAAACGTTATTTGAAAACTTTCGGGCAACGTCAAAAAACCATACATTTTTATGTTATCTCAACCAGAACCAAACCAAGAAAAAACGTTGTTATAACGTTAACTTGTTAGCTGGATATATAAAAAAGATGTATATAGGGTTTACGTGGGCTGTATGAAATATGATACATCTCCATATATATATTGACGCTCTTCCCATATGCCTCTGCGGTGAAAAAATTATATCCCAACCCTGTATAAATTGTTTTTTAGCGGAGCAAAAACTTATTATATAGAAACGATTTTGTTATTATATACCGCATTTATTACCCAACTAGATGGCAGCACTTCCCACATGAAAAACTCCACATAAGAAAAATCTGATGGACGGTGGCTCCACCGCGTGAGTGACGAAAGCGTTATGTGAATGTGTTTGACTTATTTGCAGCGTGGGTGACGCGACTCCGTTTCCATTGGACCTGCTGCCGGTCATCTCCAACATTGGGGGGGTCATGTGGGTGCCGCCAGTCAACATACAATCCACCTGCCTTCTGGATATGACCAAGTTCCCTTATGACGAGCACGTCTGCCAAATTAAGATCGGCTCCTGGACATACAACATGAAGCAGGTAAGTCTGATCTGCATCGCCCTTTCACTGCCACTTTCTTGTCGCTATATTAACGTCACTCACCCTTTTACCGTCCCGTCGCTATGTCAACCTCACCCCTTTAGCGTCCCGTCGCTGGAGCAGACGCCGATGCGTATTCGCTTCAATGCTATGTCAACGTTTGTTCTGTTGTTCATTCTGACTTATTTGTCAATTCTGACCCGAATGCAGTGGGGAAATAACTGCTCCCAACTGCTGTTGGAAGCATTGACGTTTAAAAGGGTCAAGGACATGCGGCAATCTCACAACATTAGTAACATGAATAATTTGCTACATATTGCTTGATGGCAACATCGTTGAATGAGAACTGAAGAATGAAATTTAATTGAAGATCGGATTTTCTGCGTGGATGGGAAGCGTTTTATTTTTGTATACACTGTTTAGTGTCTGTACCCCCATCTAGTTAAGTTTGTATATTTCATCATCTACATTAGATTATGAGTTTACGATAATTAATTATGATTATGATAATTTACTACGCTAGTGGAGATGTCAAGGAAGAAGAAATTTCCACAGCGTGACCAGATACAGAATTTTCCTTATGTTTATGCGGGGTCAAGTCAGAATTGACAAGGCGCAGGTCGAAATTGACAACCACAAACATCACCCGTTCACTGCCACTGACCCGTCACTATGTCAACGTCACCCTTTCATGCAAGCTCCCCGCACAATACCCGAGTCAATACTCGCTGCCATTTAGGTTGTTTGAAACCTAAATGACATCAGAGTGCCAAAAGTAACAAAAAATACTCCTTGAACTCATTTCTTTGGCACACGGTTCGCGAATGGAATAGCTTATCCCTAGACATCAGGCACGCGTCTTCCCTCCCCGAGTTCAAAACCAAATTTAAGTATGTTTTCGTCTCTCAGAATCGTGATTTGTACAACCTACAGTGTGGCGCTGAGTCGATCTACCACGCTCGGCTTCGACTCGGCCTTAGCGCTCTCAATGGCCACCGTAAGAAGTATGACTTTATTAACGACAATCGCTCCCCTACGTGCAATTTAAAGCCCGAAGACAATGCTCACTTCTTACTCCAATGTCCAACTTACCGATCGTCCCGTGAACTTCTCAAGACGGACATTTCCTTCCTTACGGACCATGGTATTAACATTGACCCATCCTCAGGCCCCGATCGGAAATCTCTCTGCGAACTATTACTATTCGGCTGCTCTAATGTTACCTTCGACCTCAATAACGTACTATTTTGTTTGTTTGTTTTGACGAATGATTTTACTAAATTGCTTTTGTTATGAATTTGTTACGTCATGTCGCGCTTCTTTATCGTTACTTTGTATATATTATACCGACACAGTATGTTTGTAAACGATTATTCAATTATCACCACGACTAATGTATGAACGTTTGAGGTGAGCATTTACATGTGAATTCGATGTTGCAAACCTCAGAAAACTTGTACAAATGTGCGACGCATGTTTCCTATCAATTTGCGCAGCGCCGCCCTGGCGAGCGAGTGTGAAAATGCATTGAGGACGTAGGCTACAATAGAGATATAATGGAGTCCTGGCGGAGTGAGTCGAAGGCAAGGAGTGCCTTTCATGTCCCGTCACAATGTCAATGTGACCCTTTCACTGTCAACGTCGCCAGGTCAACGTGATCCTACTGAGCGAGGAGGTGGCACAGGAAGCGGCAGCCGACGCCCACCTGGCCTGGGACGTCACAGACACCAAGGTGGCGATTAACCACCGCCTCTACCCCTGCTGCCCCGAGGTCTATCCCGACATCACCCTCAATCTGACCCTCACCCGTCGCCGTGGTTACCTCAACCACGTCTTCGTCGGACCCTCGGTCATCATCGCATTCGTCGTTCCCGTCATCTTTCTACTTCCGGTGGAGTCTACGGAGAAACTAGTACTAGGTTAGTGTCAGGAGCTCTGTATGTCGTACGGGGTTAGTGTCAGAAGCTCTGTATATCGTACGTGGCTAGTGCCAGGAGCTCTGTATATCGTACGTGGCCAGTGTCAGGGGCTCTGTATATCGTACGTGGCTAGTGTCAGGAGCTCTGTATATCGTACGTGGCTAGTGTCAGGAGCTCTGTATATCGTACGTGGCTAGTGTCAGGAGCCCTGTATATCGTACGTGGCTAGTGTCAGGAGCTCTGTATATCGTACGTGGTTAGTGTCAGGAGCCCTGTATATCGTACGTGGCTATTGTCAGGAGCTCTGTATATCGTACATGGCCAGTGTCAGGGGCTCTGTATATCGTACGTGGCTAGTGTCAGGAGCTCTGTATATCGTACGTGGCTAGTGTCAGGAGCCCTGTATATCGTACGTGGCTAGTGCCAGGAGCTCTGTATATCGTACGTGGTTAGTGTCAGGAGCCCTGTATATCGTACGTGGCTATTGTCAGGAGCTCTGTATATCGTACATGGCCAGTGTCAGGGGCTCTGTATATCGTACGTGGCTAGGGTCAGGAGCTCTGTATATCGTACGTGGCTATTGTCAGGAGCTCTGTATATCGTACATGGCCAGTGTCAGGGGCTCTGTATATCGTACGTGGCTAGGGTCAGGAGCTCTGTATATCGTACGTGGCTAGTGTCAGGAGCTCTGTATATCGTACGTCGCTAGTGTCAGGAGCTCTGTATATCGTACGTGGTTAGTGTCAGGAGCCCTGTATATCGTACGTGGCTATTGTCAGGAGCTCTGTATATCGTACATGGCCAGTGTCAGGGGCTCTGTATATCGTACGTGGCTAGGGTCAGGAGCTCTGTATATCGTACGTGGCTAGTGTCAGGAGCTCTGTATATCGTACGTGGCTAGTGTCAGGAGCTCTGTATATCGTACATGGCCAGTGTCAGGGGCTCTGTATATCGTACGTGGCTAGGGTCAGGAGCTCTGTATATCGTACGTGGTTAGTGTCAGGAGCTCTGTATATCGTACGTGGCTAGTGTCAGGAGCTCTGTATATCGTACGTGGCTAGTGTAAGGAACTCTGTAAATCGTACGTGGCTAGTGTCAGGAGCTCTGTATATCGTACGTGGTTAGTGTCAGGTGCTCTGTATATCGTACGTGGTTAGTGTCAGGAGCTCTGTATATCGTACGTGGCTAGTGTCAGGAGCTCTGTATATCGTACGTGGCTAGTGTCAGGAGCTCTGTATATCGTACGTGGCTAGTGTAAGGAACTCTGTATATCGTACGTGGCTAGTGTCAGGAGCTCTGTATATCGTACGTGGCTAGTGTCAGTAGCTCTGTATATCGTACGTGGCTAGTGTCAGAAGCTCTGTATATCGTACGTGGCTAGTGCCAGGAGCTCTGTATATCGTACGTGGCCAGTGTCAGGGGCTCTGTATATCGTACGTGGCTAGTGTCAGGAGCTCTGTATATCGTACGTGGCTAGTGTCAGGAGCTCTGTATATCGTACGTGGCTAGTGTCAGGAGCCCTGTATATCGTACGTGGCTAGTGCCAGGAGCTCTGTATATCGTACGTGGTTAGTGTCAGGAGCCCTGTATATCGTACGTGGCTATTGTCAGGAGCTCTGTATATCGTACATGGCCAGTGTCAGGGGCTCTGTATATCGTACGTGGCTAGTGTCAGGAGCTCTGTATATCGTACGTGGCTAGTGTCAGGAGCCCGGTATATCGTACGTGGCTAGTGTCAGGAGCTCTGCATATCGTACGTCGCTAGTGTCAGGAGCTCTGTATATCGTAAGTGGTTAGTGTCAGGAGCCCTGTATATCGTACGTGGCTATTGTCAGGAGCTCTGTATATCGTACATGGCCAGTGTCAGGGGCTCTGTATATCGTACGTGGCTAGGGTCAGGAGCTCTGTATATCGTACGTGGCTAGTGTCAGGAGCTCTGTATATCGTACGTGGCTAGTGTCAGGAGCTCTGTATATCGTACATGGCCAGTGTCAGGGGCTCTGTATATCGTACGTGGCTAGGGTCAGGAGCTCTGTATATCGTACGTGGTTAGTGTCAGGAGCTCTGTATATCGTACGTGGCTAGTGTCAGGAACTCTGTATATCGTACGTGGCTAGTGTCAGGAGCTCTGTATATCGTACGTGGTTAGTGTCAGGAGCTCTGTATATCGTACGTGGCTAGTGTCAGGAGCTCTGTATATCGTACGTGGCTAGTGTAAGGAACTCTGTATATCGTACGTGGCTAGTGTCAGGAGCTCTGTATATCGTACGTGGTTAGTGTCAGGAGCTCTGTATATCGTACGTGGCTAGTGTCAGGAGCTCTGTATATCGTACGTGGCTAGTGTAAGGAACTCTGTATATCGTACGTGGCTAGTGTCAGGAGCTCTGTATATCGTACGTGGTTAGTGTCAGGAGCTCTGTATATCGTACGTGGTTAGTGTCAGGAGCTCTGTATATCGTACGTGGCTAGTGTCAGGAGCTCTGTATATCGTACGTGGCTAGTGTCAGGAGCTCTGTATATCGTACGTGGCTAGTGTAAGGAACTCTGTATATCGTACGTGGCTAGTGTCAGGAGCTCTGTATATCGTACGTGGCTAGTGTCAGGAGCTCTGTATATCGTACGTGGCTAGTGTCAGGAGCCCTGTATATCGTACGTGGCTAGTGTCAGGAGCCCTGTATATCGTACGTGGCTATTGTCAGGAGCTCTGTATATCGTACGTGGCTAGTGTCAGGAGCTCTGTATATCGTACGTGGTTAGTGTCAGGAGCTCTGTATATCGTACGTCGCTAGTGTCAGGAGCTCTGTATATCGTACGTGGCTAGTGTCAGGAGCTCTGTATATCGTACGTGGCTAGTGTCAGGAGCTCTGTATATCGTACGTGGCTAGCGTTAGGAGCTCTGTATATCGTACGTGGTTAGTGTAAGGAACTCTGTATATCGTACGTGGCTAGTGTCAGGAGCTCTGTATATCGTACGTGGCTAGTGTCAGGAGCCCTGTATATCGTACGTAGCTAGTGTCAGGAGCCCTGTATATCGTACGTGGCTAGTGTCAGGAGCTCTGTATCTCACGCAAGCTTGTTTGTAATTTATTTGAAACAAATGTATTACAGGGCAGGGGACGAAACAAGAACATACTTTTTACCAGTATTATCTTAGAAACATTTATTGGAATAATATTGTCTTGAAATAACCATGTAGACTATGGAGATGGATGTAATGTACTATGATATATGCAAAGTTAAGGCTCCATAATTTGTTTCAAAGTTATGAGGCTCTAATTATCTTTATTTTATGCTATGCCTATTGACCTTGTGTATTTCAATATTATATGGTAACAGTTGCGAAAATTATATGCAGATGCATATTTTCCTAATAATAATATATTAACACCAAGTCAAACTGTTATCTTCCGGAATGACGAGTAAAAATCTGTTGCCGTAATCCAGGTGTTGGATCCCTCATCAGCCAAGTTATCTTGCTGCATATGCTGGAAGAGTTCCTGCCGACGGCGCATCCCACAGCACCCAAGATAGGTACGAGTTTACCCCCCGGGGTTTACCCACAGTGGCCTTCGCCCTGGAATAGCACATACCGGTCCAAGTTAGCGTCTATAAAGTCTGAAACATTTGCCGATCGTAACCACTGATTTCAAATGGTCTGTCCTGCCCCAATAATATTTTCAGTGCGTTTGTGTTCCAGGTCTATCATGCAGGCAGTCTTCCGACTTCCGACTTCTGACCGCCCCCCCCCCCCCGGCCCCCACCTCCCCATCTACTGCAATCAAATCTGATTGTATCCAAGTACGCGGGTCAACTTCTAACGCCCCGCCCCTTCCCCTCCTTCAAACATCTACCCACGCTACCACCTACTTCAGTCGTATCTAATTGTAGGCATATTCTAAACCTGTGCAATGTGTTTAAGAAAACGACTTCTCCCCCCCCCCCACCCAATCCCTCCCTCTCATCCCTGCATCCAATAGCTTCCAATTGCCAGATTTGTGACACCCGAAGTTCGATCAGGTGCCGATCTCGGATAATATTTTTCACCACAGTTATATAAAGCGTTTGATTGTGTTCCAGCCCTCTACTACCTACTCAACATCATCCTGATCGCCTTCTCCCTCGTCTTCTCGGCAATCGTCATCAACATCGGGCAAAGACGTACCCGCAAACACCCGGTCCCCGGAATCTTCAGAATGGTACGTAGCCTCGTGGTGGGTCTGGTGTCTTCAGAATGGTACGTAGCCACGTGGTGGGTCTGGTGTCTTCAGAATGGTATGTAGCCACGTGGTGGGTCTGGTGTCTTCAGAATGGTACGTAGCCACGTGGTGGGTCTGGTGTCTTCAGAATGGTACGTACCCACGTGGTCGGTCGGGTGTCTTCAGAATGGTACGTAGCCACGTGGTGAGTCTGGTGTCTTCAGAATGGTACGTAGCCACGTGGTGGGTCTGGTGTCTTCAGAATGGTACGTAGCCACATGGTGGGTCTGGTGTCTTCAGAATGATACGTAGCCACGTGGTGGGTCTGGTGTCTTCAGAATGGTACGTAGCCACGTGGTGGGTCTGGGGTCTTCAGAATGGTACGTAGCCACGTGGTCGGTCTGGTGTCTTCAGAATGGCACGTAGCCACGTGGTCGGTCTGGTGTCTTCAGAATGGTACGTAGCCACGTGGTGGGTCTGGTGTCTTCAGAATGGTACGTAGCCACGTGGTGAGTCTGGTGTCTTGAGAATGGTACGTAGCCACGTGGTGGGTCTGGTGTCTTCAGAATGGTACGTACCCACGTGGTCGGTCTGGTGTCTTCAGAATGGTACGTAGCCACGTGGTCGGTCTGGTGTCTTCAGAATGGTACCTAGCCTCGTGGTGGGTCTGGTGTCTTCAGAATGGTACGTAGCCACGTGGTGGGTCTGGTGTCTTCAGAATGGTACGTAGCCACGTGGTGGGTCTGGTGTCTTCAGAATGGTACGTAGCCACGTGGTGGGTCTGGTGTCTTTAGAATGGTACGTACCCAGGTGGTGGGTCTGGTGTCTTCAGAATGGTACGTAGCCACGTGGTGGGTCTGGGGTCTTCAGAATGGTACGTACCCACGTGGTGGGTCTGGTGTCTTCAGAATGGTACGTAGCCACGTGGTGGGTCTGGTGTCTTCAGAATGGTACGTAGCCACGTGGTGGGTCTGGTGTCTTCAGAATGGTACGTAGCCACGTGGTGGGTCTGGTATCTTCAGAATGGTACGTACCCACGTGGTGGGTCTGGTGTCTTCAGAATGGTACGTAGCCACGTGGTCGGTCTGGTGTCTTCAGAATGGTACGTAGCCTCGTGGTGGGTCTGGTGTCTTCAGAATGGTACGTAGCCACGTGGTGGGTCTTGTGTCTTCAGAATGGTACGTAGCCACGTGGTGGGTCTGGTGTCTTCCGAATGGTACGTAGCCACGTGCTGGGTCTGGTGTATTTAGAATGGTACGTACCCACGTGGTGGGTCTGGTGTCTTCAGAATGGTACGTAGCCACGTGGTGGGTCTGGTATCTTCAGAATGGTACGTAGCCACGTGGTGGGTCTGGTGTGTTTAAAATGGTACGTAGCCACGTGGTGAGTCTGGTGTCTTCAGAATGGTACGTACCCAGGTGGTGGGTCTGGTGTCTTCAGAATGGTACGTAGCCACGTGGTGGGTCTGGTGTCTTCAGAATGGTACGTAGCCACGTGGTGGGTCTGGTGTCTTCAGAATGGTAAGTAGCCACGTGGTGGGTCTTGTGTCTTCAGAATGGTACGTACCCACGTGGTGGGTCTGGTGTCTTCCGAATGGTACGTAGCCACGTGGTGGGTCTGGTGTGTTCAAAATGGCACGTAGCCACGTGGTGGGTCTGGTGTCTTCAGAATGGTACGTACCCACGTGGTGGGTCTGGTGTCTTCAGAATGGTACGTAGCCACGTGGTGGGTCTGGTGTCTTCAGAATGGTACGTACCCAGGTGGTGGGTCTGGTGTCTTCAGAATGGTACGTAGCCAGGTGGTGGGTCTGGTGTCTTGAGAATGGTACGTAGCCACGTGGTGGGTCTGGTGTCTTCAGAATGGTACGTAGCCACGTGGTGGGTCTGGTGTCTTCAGAATGGTACGTACCCAGGTGGTGGGTCTGGTGTCTTAAGAATGGTACGTAGCCACGTGGTGGGTCTGGGGTCTTCAGAATGGTACGTAGCCACGTGGTGGGTCTGGTGTCTTCAGAATGGTACGTAGCCACTTTCTGGGTCTGGTGTCTTCAGAATGGTACGTAGCCACGTGGTCGGTCTGGTGTCTTCAGAATGGTACCTAGCCTCGTGGTGGGTCTGGTGTCTTCAGAATGGTACGTAGCCACGTGGTGGGTCTGGTGTCTTCAGAATGGTACGTAGCCACGTGGTGGGTCTGGTGTCTTCAGAATGGTACGTAGCCACGTGGTGGGTCTGGTGTCTTTAGAATGGTACGTACCCAGGTGGTGGGTCTGGTGTCTTGAGAATGGTACGTAGCCACGTGGTGGGTCTGGGGTCTTCAGAATGGTACGTACCCACGTGGTGGGTCTGGTGTCTTCAGAATGGTACGTAGCCACGTGGTGGGTCTGGTGTCTTCAGAATGGTACGTAGCCACGTGGTGGGTCTGGTATCTTCAGAATGGTACGTACCCACGTGGTGGGTCTGGTGTCTTCAGAATGGTACGTAGCCACGTGGTCGGTCTGGTGTCTTCAGAATGGTACGTAGCCTCGTGGTGGGTCTGGTGTCTTCAGAATGGTACGTAGCCACGTGGTGGGTCTTGTGTCTTCAGAATGGTACGTAGCCACGTGGTGGGTCTGGTGTCTTCCGAATGGTACGTAGCCACGTGCTGGGTCTGGTGTATTTAGAATGGTACGTACCCACGTGGTGGGTCTGGTGTCTTCAGAATGGTACGTAGCCACGTGGTGGGTCTGGTATCTTCAGAATGGTACGTAGCCACGTGGTGGGTCTGGTGTGTTTAAAATGGTACGTAGCCACGTGGTGAGTCTGGTGTCTTCAGAATGGTACGTACCCAGGTGGTGGGTCTGGTGTCTTCAGAATGGTACGTAGCCACGTGGTGGGTCTGGTGTCTTCAGAATGGTACGTAGCCACGTGGTGGGTCTGGTGTCTTCAGAATGGTAAGTAGCCACGTGGTGGGTCTTGTGTCTTCAGAATGGTACGTAGCCACGTGGTGGGTCTGGTGTCTTCAGAATGGTACGTAGCCTCGTGGTGGGTCTGGTGTCTTCAGAATGGTACGTAGCCACGTGGTGGGTCTGGTGTCTTGAGAATGGTACGTAGCCACGTGCTGGGTCTGGTGTCTTCAGAATGGTACGTACCCACGTGGTGGGTCTGGTGTCTTCAGAATGGTACGTAGCCACGTGGTGGGTCTGGTGTCTTCAGAGTGGTATGTAGCCACGTGGTGGGTCTGGTGTCTTCAGAATGGTACGTAGCCACGTGGTGGGTCTGGTGTGTTCAAAATGGTACGTAGCCACGTGGTGGGTCTGGTGTCTTCAGAATGGTACGTACCCACGTGGTGGGTCTGGTGTCTTCCGAATGGTACGTAGCCACGTGGTGGGTCTGGTGTGTTCAAAATGGCACGTAGCCACGTGGTGGGTCTGGTGTCTTCAGAATGGTACGTACCCACGTGGTGGGTCTGGTGTCTTCAGAATGGTACGTAGCCACGTGGTGGGTCTGGTGTCTTCAGAATGGTACGTACCCAGGTGGTGGGTCTGGTGTCTTCAGAATGGTACGTAGCCAGGTGGTGGGTCTGGTGTCTTGAGAATGGTACGTAGCCACGTGGTGGGTCTGGTGTCTTCAGAATGGTACGTAGCCACGTGGTGGGTCTGGTGTCTTCAGAATGGTACGTACCCACGTGGTGGGTCTGGTGTCTTCAGAATGGTACGTAGCCACGTGGTCGGTCTGGGGTCTTCAGAATGGTACGTAGCCACGTGGTGGGTCTGGTGTCTTCAGAATGGTACGTAGCCACTTTCTGGGTCTGGTGTCTTCAGAATGGTACGTAGCCACTTGGTGGGTCTGGTGTCTTCAGAATGGTACGTAGCCACGTGGTGGGTCTGGTGTCTTCAGAATGGTACGTACCCACGTGGTGGGTCTGGTGTCTTCAGAATGGTACGTAGCCACGTGGTCGGTCTGGTGTCTCACAACTTCTCGGCTACGCCTCGAAGTTCTTCGATCCCAATAATGACCTACAACTCATTCCTTATCTAATACATAATTAACGTTCGTCAAAATAAGAATATGTTCTATTTCATCTTCTGTATATTATCTTCACTTGACCATATATCTAAATGTCACTGCAGGTATATTGCGGACAAATGTTGTTCATCCGCAGGACTATTTACTGCGTCACTGTATTTTACGCTTAGATTACTTTCTGTGTGTCTATTCCGATCGACGTCCATAACCTGTCCATTTTGGGAACAAAATACCTAAATTTTACCGGTGAATAACCTTCTCCGCGTCTCCCCCCCCCACCCCCACCCCCCACCCACCCCCATCCCCCCGATCACGCAGCTGTTTCTGGGCGCGCTAGGCCGGCTGATGTGCATCACCAGGGACACTTACATGCCCGTGGACCAGGACCCGCACCAAGCACGCCACATGGACATCATCTCCGGGGAGGACGACGACAACAAGGGCATGTCGCGCGGCGCGGACCACGTGCAGTTCGGCCTCGGCGTCCAGCAGCAGACGATCGCCGCCGAGTGGCGCCAATTCGCCGCCGTCATCGATCGTCTGCTCTTCTTCGTCTACGTCGTCATCTTGCTCTTTGTCACGATCGGTATCCTCGGAGGGGCATAAGCCTTCGTGCTACTTGCGGCCTGGCGGGGGGGATGCTATAGTGGGGGCGGGGCAACCAGGGGGTGCTTGGGTGGGGGAGGGGGAACCAGGGGGTGCTGGGGTAGGGAAAGGACGGCCAGGGTGGCGGGGGGGGGGGGGAGGCCAGAGCAGGGGCGACTAAGGAGTGCCATGCTGAATGGGTTTCTAAAATGGGGTCGGGGTGACCGGAGGGGGGGGGGGGGCAACCGGGGAGTGCTAGGGTGCAACAGGAGCGGCCAGGGGGTGCCAGGTTGGGTCAGGGGCGACCAAGAGGTGCCAGGTTGGGTCAGGGGCGGCCAAGGGGTGCCAGTTTGGGTCAGAGGGAGGCCAAGGGGTGCCAGGTTGGGTCAGAGGTTGCCACGGGGTGCCAAGCTGGATCAGGGGCGACCAAGGGGTGACAGGTTGGGTCAGGGGAAACCTAAGAGTGACATTCTGGGGCAGGGGCGGTTAGGTGGGTGACGGGCTGGGGCAGGGGCGGTTAGGCGGGTGTCGGGCTGGGGCAGGGGCGGTTAGGCGGGTGCCGGGCTGGGGCAGGGGCGGCCAAGGAGTGCCCGGTTGGGTCAGGGGCGACCAAGGGGTGTCAGGCTGGGACAGGAGCGGTCAGGGGGTGCCGGGCTGGCCCGGGGCAGGGGCATTCAGGCGGGTGCCGGGCTGTGGCAGGGGTGGTTAGGCGGGTGCCGGGCTGGGGCAGGGTGGGTTAGGCGGGTGCCGGGCTGGGGCAGGGGCGGTCAGGGGGTGCCGGGCTGGGGCAGGGGCGGTCAGGCGGGTGCCGGGCTGGGACAGGGGCGGTTAGGCGGGTGCCGGGCTGGGACAGGGGCGGTTAGGCGGGTGCCGGGCTGGGACAGGTTCGGTTAGGCGGGTGTCGGGCTGGGGCAGGGTGGGTTAGGCGGGTGCCGGGCTGGGGCAGGGGCGGTCAGGGGGTGCCGGGCTGGCCCAGGGCAGGGGCATTCAGGCGTGTGCCGGGCTGTGGCAGGGGTGGTTAGGCGGGTGCCGGGCTGGGGCAGGGGCGGTCAGGGGGTGCCGGGCTGGCCCAGGGCAGGGGCATTCAGGCGTGTGCCGGGCTGTGGCAGGGGTGGTTAGGCGGGTGCCGGGCTGGGGCAGGGGCGGTCAGGGGGTGCCGGGCTGGCCCAGGGCAGGGGCATTCAGGCGTGTGCCGGGCTGTGGCAGGGGCGGTCAGGGGGTGCCGGGCTGGCCCAGGGCAGGGGCATTCAGGCGTGTGCCGGGCTGGGGCAGGGGCGGTCAGGGGGTGCCGGGCTGGCCCAGGGCAGGGGCATTCAGGCGTGTGCCGGGCTGTGGCAGGGGTGGTTAGGCGGGTGCCGGGCTGGGGCAGGGGCGGTCAGGGGGTGCCGGGCTGGCCCAGGGCAGGGGCATTCAGGCGTGTGCCGGGCTGTGGCAGGGGTGGTTAGGCGGGTGCCGGGCTGGGGCAGGGGCGGTCAGGGGGTGCCGGGCTGGCCCAGGGCAGGGGCATTCAGGCGTGTGCCGGGCTGTGGCAGGGGCGGTCAGGGGGTGCCGGGCTGGCCCAGGGCAGGGGCATTCAGGCGTGTGCCGGGCTGGGGCAGGGGCGGTCAGGGGGTGCCGGGCTGGCCCAGGGCAGGGGCATTCAGGCGTGTGCCGGGCTGTGGCAGGGGTGGTTAGGCGGGTGCCGGGCTGGGGCAGGGGCGGTCAGGGGGTGCCGGGCTGGGGCAGGGGCGACCAAGGGGTGCCAGGTTGGGTCAGGGGCGGCCAAGGGGTGCCAGTTTGGGATAGGAGCGGTCAGCGGGTGCCTGGGTGGGGCAGGGGTGTTCAGGCGGGTGCCGGGCTGGGGCAGGGGCGGTCAGGGGGTGCCGGGGATTCAGGTGGGTGCCGGACTGGGGCAGGGGCGGTTAGGCGGGTACCGGACTGGGGCAGGGGCGGTTAGGGGGTGCCGGGCTGGGGCAGGGGCATTCAGGTGAGTGCCGGGCTGGGGCAGGGGCGGTTAGGCGGGTACCGGACTGGGGCAGGGGCGGTTAGGGAGTGCCTTGCTGGGGCAAGGGCGGTTAGGGGGTGCCGGGCTGGGGCAGGGGCGGTTAGGGGGTGCCGGGCTGGGGCAAGGGCGGTTAGGGGGTGCCGGGCTGGGGCAAGGGCGGTTAGGGGGTGCCTTGCTGGGGCAGGGGCGGTTAGGGGGTGCCTTGCTGGGGCAGGGGCGGTTAGGGGGTGCCTTGCTGGGGCAAGGGCGGTTAGGGGGTGCCTTGCTGGGGCAGGGGCGGTTAGGGGGTGCCTTGCTGGGGCAAGGGCGGTTAGGGGGTGCCTTGCTGGGGCAGGGGCGGTTAGGGGGTGCCGGGCTGGCCCAGGGCAGGGGCATTCAGGCGTGTGCCGGGCTGTGGCAGGGGCGGTCAGGGGGTGCCGGGCTGGCCCAGGGCAGGGGCATTCAGGCGTGTGCCGGGCTGGGGCAGGGGCGGTCAGGGGGTGCCGGGCTGGCCCAGGGCAGGGGCATTCAGGCGTGTGCCGGGCTGTGGCAGGGGTGGTTAGGCGGGTGCCGGGCTGGGGCAGGGGCGGTCAGGGGGTGCCGGGCTGGCCCAGGGCAGGGGCATTCAGGCGTGTGCCGGGCTGTGGCAGGGGTGGTTAGGCGGGTGCCGGGCTGGGGCAGGGACGGTCAGGGGGTGCCGGGCTGGCCCAGGGCAGGGGCATTCAGGCGTGTGCCGGGCTGTGGCAGGGGCGGTCAGGGGGTGCCGGGCTGGCCCAGGGCAGGGGCATTCAGGCGTGTGCCGGGCTGGGGCAGGGGCGGTCAGGGGGTGCCGGGCTGGCCCAGGGCAGGGGCATTCAGGCGTGTGCCGGGCTGTGGCAGGGGTGGTTAGGCGGGTGCCGGGCTGGGGCAGGGGCGGTCAGGGGGTGCCGGGCTGGGGCAGGGGCGACCAAGGGGTGCCAGGTTGGGTCAGGGGCGGCCAAGGGGTGCCAGTTTGGGATAGGAGCGGTCAGGGGGTGCCTGGGTGGGGCAGGGGTGTTCAGGCGGGTGCCGGGCTGGGGCAGGGGCGGTCAGGGGGTGCCGGGGATTCAGGTGGGTGCCGGACTGGGGCAGGGGCGGTTAGGCGGGTACCGGACTGGGGCAGGGGCGGTTAGGGGGTGCCGGGCTGGGGCAGGGGCATTCAGGTGAGTGCCGGGCTGGGGCAGGGGCGGTTAGGCGGGTACCGGACTGGGGCAGGGGCGGTTAGGGAGTGCCTTGCTGGGGCAAGGGCGGTTAGGGGGTGCCGGGCTGGGGCAGGGGCGGTTAGGGGGTGCCGGGCTGGGGCAAGGGCGGTTAGGGGGTGCCGGGCTGGGGCAAGGGCGGTTAGGGGGTGCCTTGCTGGGGCAGGGGCGGTTAGGGGGTGCCTTGCTGGGGCAGGGGCGGTTAGGGGGTGCCTTGCTGGGGCAAGGGCGGTTAGGGGGTGCCTTGCTGGGGCAGGGGCGGTTTGGGGGTGCCTTGCTGGGGCAAGGGCGGTTAGGGGGTGCCTTGCTGGGGCAGGGGCGGTTAGGGGGTGCCTTGCTGGGGCAGGGGCGGTTAGGGGGTGCCTTGCTGGGGCAAGGGCGGTTAGGGGGTGCCTTGCTGGGGCAGGGGCGGTTAGGGGGTGCCGGGCTGGGGCAGGAGCGATTAGGGGGTGCCGGGCTGGGGCAGGTGGGTTTCCGGGGGGGGCTAGGGGCGAGCAAGTCCAATTCGGACATCTTAACCGCTTTTTTATATAAAGCCAGTGAGGATAACACTTTTTACAGTGAGGATAACATTTT
Organism: Arenicola marina; assembly: GCA_964019135.1. Taxonomy (NCBI): domain Eukaryota; kingdom Metazoa; phylum Annelida; class Polychaeta; family Arenicolidae; genus Arenicola; species Arenicola marina. The sequence continues at coordinate 33,559,207 of OZ025255.1, forward strand.
TACAGATTCCACACTAACGAAGATCAGGCAATGTGTCTTCTAAATACAAGGAGACACTTTGAAGCAATGGTTAATTGTTGTAAAAGCTCTTTGTATCAGATGGGATGTCACAAGGCTATGCAATGATTCTACCGTCAAACAGAAAGACTCGATGCCTGTAATTATTTCAGAGAAATAAACTAACAACTAACGACTGCAAAAAATAACGTGTCTTACTTTGTGATACTTTTTTCAAACAATATTTCCTTTTATTAATTGCATTATTTCCCCCTTGTATCATTGTTCTATTTTGGGTCTCGGTTGAACTCCGCATATAGCCGTATATTCAGCCAATCAGAAAAAAGAATGAAATTCAGCCCGATGAACCGCATGATCTTTAACATGGCGACTTGGCCGCCGCGCGGCAAGTCTCGTCCAGTGGGTGTTGGCCACCGCGTCCGAAGCCTGTCGCCGTTCGGTTTCGCCCGTAGCTCCACGCACCGCGTGCAGCGGGCGTCAGCACTAAGGTATGGTCACCCCGGGGCTTTCACTCGCAGCAAGCGTCACTCCGGGCCGCACTACCGGGATCGCGTTCATATAAAGTAAACCAGTAGTGTGGAAAACTGAAATAATTTGCTAGGGCATCGATTTAACATGAACACAAGACCCTGGTGGTCGGCGGGGGATGGAGGGCGAGTGGAGGGGGGGGGGGGGGGGCTACGGCCTTAGCACAGCTTTTCACGGCCAATTGGACTCGTGCCTTCCCCAATTATCGCCACATCATACTTAAAGCCCAATGCCTATAATTGGTCTTCATGACAAATAGTATGGCCACAGGTCCGGTTCGGTGGCCTAGCCGGCAACGGACGTCTATCCACCTCTCCAATATATGTACTATGTGAGTTCTCTATCTACTATCTGAATCGAACGGGAGTATTGTATATAGACGTTCATGACTAGGTATTTACAAGTTAATTACGACTTAATTTGGCCACATCCGCAAATGCCTCAAACAAATATGACTGTTTGGCTAAATTGGCACCAGATTGTCATGTTTGTAATGCAATCAAATACCAAAGATAAATTAACACGAAGCTAAGTGCGTCACATCTGGTACTAGAATGCAACAGACTAACAAACACGATACTGAGAGCACCATGCCTGGTACTAGAATACAACAGACTAACAAACACGACACTGAGAGCACCATGCCTGGTACTAGAATACAACAGACTAACAAACACGACACTGAGAGCACCATGCCTGGTACTAGAATACAACAGACTAACAAACACGACACTGAGAGCACCATGCCTGGTACTAGAATACAACAGACTAACAAACACGACACTGAGAGCACCATGCCTGGTACTAGAATACAACAGACTAACAAACACGACACTGAGAGCACCATGTCTGGTACTAGAATACAACAGACTAACAAACACGACACTGAGAGCACCATGTTTGGTACTAGAATACAACAGACTAACAAACACGACACTGAGAGCACCATGTCTGGTACTAGAATACAACAGACTAACAAACACGACACTGAGAGCACCATGCCTGGTACTAGAATACAACAGACTAACAAACACGACACTGAGAGCACCATGCCTGGTACTAGAATACAACAGACTAACAAACACGACACTGAGAGCACCATGCCTGGTACTAGAATACAACAGACTAACAAACACGACACTGAGAGCACCATGCCTGGTACTAGAATACAACAGACTAACAAACACGACACTGAGAGCACCATGTCTGGTACTAGAATACAACAGACTAACAAACACGACACTGAGAGCACCATGTTTGGTACTAGAATACAACAGACTAACAAACACGACACTGAGAGCACCATGTCTGGTACTAGAATACAACAGACTAACAAACACGACACTGAGAGCACCATGCCTGGTACTAGAATACAACAGACTAACAAACACGACACTGAGAGCACCATGTCTGGTACTAGAATACAACAGACTAACAAACACGACACTGAGAGCACCATGTCTGGTACTAGAATACAACAGACTAACAAACACGACACTGAGAGCACCATGTCTGGTACTAGAATACAACAGACTAACAAACACGACACTGAGAGCACCATGCCTGGTACTAGAATACAACAGACTAACAAACACGACACTGAGAGCACCATGTCTGGTACTAGAATACAACAGACTAACAATCATGTCACTGAGAGCACCATGCCTGGTACTAGAATACAACAGACTAACAAACACGACACTGAGAGCACCATGTCTGGTACTAGAATACAACAGACTAACAAACACGACACTGAGAGCACCATGTCTGGTACTAGAATACAACAGACTAACAAACACGACACTGAGAGCACCATGTCTGGTACTAGAATACAACAGACTAACAAACACGACACTGAGAGCACCAAGCCTGGTACTAGAATACAACAGACTAACAAACACGACACTGAGAGCACCATGCCTGGTACTAGAATACAACAGACTAACAAACACGACACTGAGAGCACCATGCCTGGTACTAGAATACAACAGACTAACAAACACGACACTGAGAGCACCATGCCTGGTACTAGAATACAACAGACTAACAAACACGACACTGAGAGCACGATGTCTGGTACTAGAATACAACAGACTAACAAACACGACACTGAGAGCACCATGCCTGGTACTAGAATACAACACACTAACAAACACGACACTGAGAGCACCATGCCTGGTACTAGAATACAACAGACTAACAAACACGACACTGAGAGCACCATGTCTGGTACTAGAATACAACAGACTACCAAACACGACACTGAGAGCACCATGTTTGGTACTAGAATACAACAGACTAACAAACACGACACTGAGAGCACCATGTCTGGTACTAGAATACAACAGACTAACAAACACGACACTGAGAGCACGATGTCTGGTACTAGAATACAACAGACTAACAAACACGACACTGAGAGCACCATGCCTGGTACTAGAATACAACAGACTAACAAACACGACACTGAGAGCACCATGCCTGGTACTAGAATACAACAGACTAACAAACACGACACTGAGAGCACCATGTCTGGTACTAGAATACAACAGACTACCAAACACGACACTGAGAGCACCATGTTTGGTACTAGAATACAACAGACTAACAAACACGACACTGAGAGCACCATGTCTGGTACTAGAATACAACAGACTAACAAACACGACACTGAGAGCACCATGTCTGGTACTAGAATACAACAGACTAACAAACACGACACTGAGAGCACCATGTTTGGTACTAGAATACAACAGACTAACAAACACGACACTGAGAGCACCATGTCTGGTACTAGAATACAACAGACTAACAAACACGGTACTGAGAGCACCATGCCTGGTACTAGAGTACAACAGACTAACAAACACGACACTGAGAGCACCATGTCTGGTACTAGAATACAACAGACTAACAAACACGACACTGAGAGCACCATGTCTGGTACTAGAATACAACAGACTAACAAACACGACACTGAGAGCACCATGTCTGGTACTAGAATACAACAGACTAACAAACACGACACTGAGAGCACCATGTCTGGTACTAGAATACAACAGACTAACAAACACGACACTGAGAGCACCATGCCTGGTACTAGAATACAACAGACTAACAAACACGACACTGAGAGCACCATGTCTGGTACTAGAATACAACAGACTAACAAACACGACACTGAGAGCACCATGGCTGGTACTAGAATACAAACAGACTAACAAACACGACACTGAGAGCACCTTGTCTGGTACTAGAATACAACAGACTAACAAACACGACACTGAGAGCACCATGTCTGGTACTGGAATACAACAGACTAACAAACACGACACTGAGAGCACCATGTCTGGTACTAGAATACAACAGACTAACAAACACGACACTGAGAGCACCATGCCTGGTACTAGAGTACAACAGACTAACAAACACGACACTGAGAGCACCATGCCTGGTACTAGAATACAACAGACTAACAAACACGACACTGAGAGCACCATGTCTGGTACTAGAATACAACAGACTAACAAACACGACACTGAGAGCACTAGAATACAACAGACTAACAAACACGACACTGAGAGCACCATGTTTGGTACTAGAATACAACAGACTAACAAACACGACACTGAGAGCGTCATGCCTGGTACTAGAATACAACAGACTAACAAACACGACACTGAGAGCACCATGCCTGGTACTAGAATACAACAGACTAACAAACACGACACTGAGAGCACCATGCCTGGTACTAGAATACAACAGACTAACAAACACGACACTGAGAGCATAATGTCTGGTACTAGAATACAACAGACTAACAAACACGACACTGAGAGCACCATGCCTGGTACTAGAATACAACAGACTAACAAACACGACACTGAGAGCAACATGTCTGGTACTAGAATACAACAGACTAACAAACACGACACTGAGAGCACCATGCCTGGCACTAGAATACAACAGACTAACAAACACGACACTGAGAGTACCATGTTTGGTACTAGAATACAACAGACTAACAAACACGACACTGAGAGCACCATGTCTGGTACTAGAGTACAACAGACTAACAAACACGACACTGAGAGCACCATGTCTGGTACTAGAATACAACAGACTAACAAACACGACACTGAGAGCACCATGGCTGGTACTAGAATACAACAGACTAACAAACACGACACTGAGAGCACCATGTCTGGTACTAGAATACAACAGACTAACAATCATGTCACTGAGAGCACCATGCCTGGTACTAGAATACAACAGACTAACAAACACGACACTGAGAGCACCATGTCTGGTACTAGAATACAACAGACTAACAAACACGACACTGAGAGCACCATGGCTGGTACTAGAATACAACAGACTAACAAACACGACACTGAGAGCACCATGCCTGGTACTAGAATACAACAGACTAACAAACACGACACTGAGAGCGCCATGTCTGGTATTAGAATACAACAGACTAACAAACACGACACTGAGAGCACCATGCCTGGTACTAGAATACAACAGACTAACAAACACGACACTGAGAGCACCATGCCTGGTACTAGAATACAACAGACTAACAAACACGACACTCAGAGCGCCATGCATGGTACTAGAATACAACAGACTAACAAACACGACACTGAGAGCACCATGCCTGGTACTAGAATACAACAGACTAACAAACACGACACTGAGAGCACAATGTCTGGTACTAGAATACAACAGACTAACAAACACGACACTGAGAGCACCATGTCTGGTACTAGAATACAACAGACTAACAAACACGACACTGAGAGCACCATGCCTAGTACTAGAATACAACAGACTAACAAACACGACACTGAGAGCACCATGTCTGGTACTAGAATACAACAGACTAACAAACACGACACTGAGAGCACCATGCCTGGTACTAGAGTACAACAGACTAACAAACACGACACTGAGAGCACCATGCCTGGTACTAGAATACAACAGACTAACAAACACGACACTGAGAGCGCCATGCCTGGTACTTGAATACAACAGACTGAAAAACAGGACACTGAGAGCACCATGTCAGGTACTATAATACAACAGACTAACAAACACGACACTGAGGACACCATGCCTGGTACTAGAATACAACAGACTAACAAACACGACACTGAGAGCACCATGCCTGGTACTAGAATACAACAGACTAACAAACACGACACTGAGAGCACCATGCCTGGTACTAGAATACAACAGACTAACAAACACGACACTGAGAGCATAATGTCTGGTACTAGAATACAACAGACTAACAAACACGACACTGAGAGCACCATGTCTGGTCCTAGAATACAACAGACTAACAAACACGACACTGAGAGCACCATGCCTGGCACTAGAATACAACAGACTAACAAACACGACACTGAGAGCACCATGTCTGGTACTAGAGTACAACAGACTAACAAACACGACACTGAGAGCACGATGTCTGGTACTAGAATACAACAGACTAACAAACACGACACTGAGAGCTCCATGCCTGGTACTAGAATACAACAGACTAAGAAACACGAGACTGAGAGCTCCATGCCTGGTACTAGAATGCAACAGACTAACAATCATGTCACTGAGAGCACCATGCCTTGTACTAGAATACAACAGACTAACAAACACGACACTGAGAGCACCATGCCTGGTACTAGAATACAACAGACTAACAAACACGACACTGAGAGCACCATGTCTGGTACTAGAATACAACAGACTAACAATCATGTCACTGAGAGCACCATGCCTGGTACTAGAATACAACAGACTAACAAACACGACACTGAGAGCACCATGTCTGGTACTAGAATACAACAGACTAACAAACACGACACTGAGAGCACCATGTCTGGTACTAGAATACAACAGACTAACAAACACGACACTGAGAGCACCATGCCTGGTACTAGAATACAACAGACTAACAAACACGACACTGAGAGCACCATGTCTGGTACTAGAATACAACAGACTAACAAACACGTCACTGAGAGCACCATGCCTGGTACTAGAATACAACAGACTAACAAACACGACACTGAGAGCACCATGTCTGGTACTAGAATACAACAGACTAACAAACACGACACTGAGAGCACCATGTCTGGTACTAGAATACAACAGACTAACAATCATGTCACTGAGAGCACCATGTCCGGTACTAGAATAAAACAGACTAACAAACACGACACTGAGAGCATAATGTCTGGTACTAGAATACAACAGACTAACAACACGACACTGAGAGCACCATGTCTGGTACTAGAATACAACAGACTAGCAAACACGTCACTGAGAGCACCATGCCTGGTACTAGAATACAACAGACTAACAAACACGACACTGAGAGCACCATGCCTGGTACTAGAATACAACAGACTAACAAACACGGCACTGAGAGCACCATGCCTGGTACTAGAATACAACAGACTAACAACACGACACTGAGAGCACAATGTCTGGTACTAGAATACAACAGACTAGCAAACACGTCACTGAGATCACCATGCCTGGTACTAGAATACAACACACTAACAAACACGACACTGAGAGCACCATGTCTGGTACTAGAATACAACAGACTAACAAACACGACACTGAGAGCACCATGCCTGGTACTAGAATACAACAGACTAACAAACACGACACTGATAGCACCATGTCTGGTACTAGAATACAACAGACTAACAATCATGTCACTGAGAGCACCATGCCTGGTACTAGAATACAACAGACTAACAAACACGACACTGAGAGCACCATGCCTGGTACTAGAATACAACAGACTAACAAACACGACACTGAGAGCACCATGTCTGGTACTAGAATACAACAGACTAACAAACACGACACTGAGAGCACCATGTCTGGTACTAGAATACAACAGACTAACAATCATGTCACTGAGAGCACCATGCCTGGTACCAGAATACAACAGACTAATAAACACGACACTGAGAGCACCATGCCTGGTACTAGAATACAACAGACTAACAAACACGACACTGAGAGCACCATGCCTGGTACTAGAATACAACAGACTAACAAACACGACACTGAGAGCACCATGCCTGGTACTAGAATACAACAGACTAACAAACACGACACTGAGAGCACCATGTCTGGTACTAGAATACAACAGACTAACAAACACGACACTGAGAGCACCATGTCTGGTACTAGAATACAACAGACTGACAAACACGACACTGAGAGCACCATGTTTGGTACTAGAATACAACAGACTAACAAACACGACACTGAGAGCACCATGCCTGGTACTAGAATACAACAGACTAACAAACACGACACTGAGAGCACCATGTCTGGTACTAGAATACAACAGACTAACAAACACGACACTGAGAGCACCATGCCTGGTACTAGAACACAACAGACGAACAAACATGACACTGAGAGCACCATGTCTGGTACTAGAATACAACAGACTAACAAACACGTCACTGAGAGCACCATGTCTGGTACTAGAATACAACAGACTAACAAACACGACACTGAGAGCACCATGTCTGGTACTAGAATACAACAGACTAACACACACGACACTGAGAGCACCATGTCTGGTACTAGAATACAACAGACTAACAAACACGACACTGAGAGCACCATCTCTGGTACTAGAATACAACATACTAACAAACAGGACTCTGAGAGCACCATGGCTGGTACTAGAATATAACAGACTAACAAATACGACACTGAGAGCACCATGCCTGGTACTAGAATACAACAGACTAGCAAACACGACACTGAGAGCACCATGCCTGGTACTAGAATACAACAGACTAACAAACACGACACTGAGAGCATCATGTCTGGTACTAGAATACAACAGACTAACAAACACGACACTGAGAGCGCCATGCCTGGTACTAGAATACAACAGACTAACAAACACGACACTGAGAGCACCATGTCTGGTACTAGAATACAACAGACTAACAAACACGACACTGAGAGCATCATGTCTGGTACTAGAATACAACAGACTAACAAACACGACACTCAGAGCGCCATGCCTGGTACTAGAATACAACAGACTAACAAACACGACACTGAGAGCACCATGCCTGGTACTAGAATACAACAGACTAACAAACACGACACTGAGAGCACAATGTCTGGTACTAGAATACAACAGACTAACAAACACGGCACTGAGAGCACCATGTCTGGTACTAGAATACAACAGACTAACAAACACGACACTGAGAGCACCATGTCTGGTCCTAGAATACAACAGACTAACAAACACGACACTGAGAGCACCATGCCTGGCACTAGAATACTAAAGAGAAATAACGCGAGGCTGAGAGCACCATTTGTTAGTGCTGACGCCCACTGGACGCGTTCGCGGCGCGGCGACGGAAATGACGCGGCCCCGGAACCGAGGCGGCGCGGTTTGGTCGCGGTGGCCATAGCCCACTGCACGCGGTGGTCGCGCGGTTAGTGACCGTATAGCAGCTGTTTGAATTAACGGCTTAGGCTATTGTTAGATATTGGCGGTATTTTGAAGCAAATGAAAGATATATTCTTCGGATGAGGACGCACTCATGCTGTTAGCAACGGGAAGACGTCGCAGAAGTAAGAGGTATTGGATCCATCGCACTCTTCAAAGAAGACTGGCACTGGGAGAATACCACAGGCTCATACAGGAGCTAAAAATTGCAAACAATGAGAGGTTTCGGACCTAAGTTTACTTCAGATTAACGCCAGTGCAATTTCAGGAGTTGCTGGATCTGGTTGGGGGAGCCCTGTATCATGTCTCCACCTTTCTCCACCTGTCTCCAACTTTCGCGCGTCCTTGTATCCGAAACAAAGGCTTTTGCCGCCATGTTGGAGAGTGGGCATCGCGCTGAATTCAATTTTTTTTTCTGATTGGCTGAAATGTCGACGGCGCGCCGACCGACGACCGAAAAATAGAACATGTGCTATCTCACCGCGGAGCCTCGACGGTACCGCGACGGCACCGCGCCGGTGCCGTCCCGCTGACGCGTGCAGTGGGCGTTAGCCAAGCGTAACTCAACTGTCCTATTTTTCCGCGCCGCGTCAGTTCCGTCGCCGCGCCGCAAACGCGTCCAGTGGGCGTTAGCACTTACTCGGCCATTGAATGAAAGGGCCTTTATTCGCCAAATAGTGCCGTGAACATATATACAGTGGGCGATTAAAGCGCTAATCTTGAGAACTAGCAAAGAGAGGCTTATCTCTAGATGTCATGGTGTCATGTCATTTAGCGGAAGCGCATGCACCCCCCCCCCCCCCCCACACACACACAGTGGTCAGTCTCCCTCACACACACCACACATCAAGTACTGCTTGACACCCGCCTGCTGGCCAATGCGACAAAGTTATTTAACACCTCGTTATCTAGGTCTGCTAAGTATACAATTACATGTATACATATGTATAGATATACAGTATACATACAACATATAATATATATATATATAGACATACAAATACTAGACAGGCTACAGACTTAACTCTTCACACATTCTAGTTTATGAAACTTCTCGGCCTTTTGACATCATGTGATCCTTTTGAACCGCACGAATCAACATGAATAATACCCGGTAGCTCACGATTTACCGTGACTGTAATAAGTAACGTCAGCCGTGCGCTTATAATAGCCGGCCATGTGGGCGTGTTAATTGGCTGGTGGGGCTGGCTGCACCATATATATGGCCGGATCCGGGCATCAGTTGACGCTGGGTGGAGAGCAATAGGAGCAGGATATAAGTCCCGCTGAAGGCCAAAGCATCCCCGCGAGCACCAGGACGCACTCTATTAGGACCTGACCCGGGAGCACCAGGACGGGCTCCATAACGACCTGCCCAGGAGCACCAGGACGGGCTCCATAACGACCTGACCCGGGAGCACCAGGACGGGCTCCATAACGACCTGCCCGGGAGCACCAGGGCGGGCTCCATAACGACCTGCCCAGGAGCACCAGGACGGGCTCCATAACGACCTGACCAGGGAGCACCAGGACGGGCTCCATAACGACCTGACTCAGGGACATCATGGCCGTATCCGTCATCTCGCGCGTCTTGCTGTTGGCACTGATACTGCAGGTAAAGTGAAGACTAACATGCTATGCAACCCCCTCCTATATAGATGATATTTAAATCCATTATAGATACATGAAGCTGTTTTATATGATAGACTCCGTCTATCCGTAAAACTTATAAAAAGGTGTATTTTTCCATAAAGATCGTGACAGCGCGTGAGACGCTCCGAAATGTGTGTGTATATTATGCTCAGATATCTATTTTTATGCCCGAGTTACAAAACTGAAATGCAGCACGAATCAGTAAGGGGGAGATGGACATGGTCTACCCAGGCCTGGGAGGTCATGCCAAAAATATATATTTTCAGCAATTATACAGCACACTTTTCTCTTAAACTAAGAGATACATTAGTGTTCTAAAACAGGTCCATTTCTCTCATTGATATTTGGTTGCGACTACATTAGTTACTTATAAGAAAACAACTTTGAAAACACATGAGGGATGTTAACTTATAAACAAATACTTAATACCGACTGCAGGGCCGTACCAATAGCCTCCCACATATATAGAACACATGTACAACCCTCACAAGGATGTTCTATTGTCTCTTTATCAGAGCCGCAAGAATAACGTATATAGCTTTATGAAATCCTACACACCTTTAAATATTTGTTATTAAGTACGTTGCGTTGTAACTATATTAGAAGCTTCTAAACGTTGATGCTATCGACCTATGAGGCTGCAAAACATATTTTTCATCCTGGTTAAATTCAGTTGTATACTTAATTACCACGGACGTGGTAGCGATTCGAATATCTGAATGTCAGTAGCAGGAATAACACATGTGGTATCGTTCCGGATGTCTCAATATCAGTAGCAGGAATAACGCACACGTGGTAACGTTCCGCATGTCTCAATGTCAGTAGGAAGAATAACACAAACATGGTAACGTTCAGAATGTCTGAATGTCAGTAGCAGGAATAACACACACGTGATAGCGTTCAGAATGTCTGAATGTCAGTAGCAGGAATAACGCACACGTGATAGCGTTCCGAATGTATCAATGTCATTACCAGGAATAACACACGTGATAGCGTTCCGAATGTCTCAATGTCAGTAGCAGGAATAACACTCACGTGATAGCGTTCCGAAGGTCTCAATGTCAGTGGCAGGAATAACACACGTGGTATCGTTCCGAAGGTCTCAATGTCAGTAGTAGGACTAACACACACGTGGTATCGTTCAGAATGTCTGAATGTCACTAACACACACGTGGTTGCTATCCGAATGTCTCAATGTCATTAGCAGGAATAACACACACGTGGTAGCGTTCCGAATGTCTCAATGTCAGTAGCAGGAATAACACACACGTGATAGCGTTCCGAATGTATCAATGTCATTACGAGGAATAACACACGTGGTATCGTTCAGAAGGTCTCAATGTCAGTAGTAGGACTAACACACACGTGGTATCGTTCAGAATGTCTGAATGTCACTAACACACACGTGGTTGCTATCCGAATGTCTCAATGTCATTACCAGGAATAACACACACGTGGTATCGTTCCGAAGGTCTCAATGTCAGTGGCAGGAATAACACACATGGTAGCGTTCAGAATGTCTCAATGTCAGTAGTAGGACTCACACACACGTGGTATCGTTCAGAATGTCTGAATGTCACTAACACACACGTGGTTGCTATCCGAATGTCTCAATGTCATTAGCAGGAATAACACACACGTGGTATCGTTCCGAAGGTCTCAATGTCAGTGGCAGGAATAACACACATGGTAGCGTTCAGAATGTCTCAATGTCAGTAGTAGGACTAACACACACGTGGTATCGTTCAGAATGTCTAAATGTCACTAACACACACGTGGTTGCTATCCGAATGTCTCAATGTCATTAGCAGGAATAACACACACGTGGTAGCGTTCCGAATGTCTCCATGTCAATAGCAGAAATAACACACACGTTAAGTTAAGTTAAGTTTCCAGTTTTTATATGGCTACGCATTTTCGGCTATTAAACGTGTACTGTATTCAGAGAGAACAATTAAATATAGTTATATAGTTTTGATGTAGTCAACTGCTCACGTTGCTTACGAATTTCTTTATTGTTATTGCAGAATGCCGATTGGTCCATGAGTCAAACGATCGATCAACTAATTGGTTCTTCACTCCCTTCTAGTAAGTAGCAAGTCTCGTACTCATAGTCCCTCGGGCAGTCTTCATAAACCACAGGTTGCTTAGACATGAGATTTGACAAGCCCATAATCAGTCACCGACTTCGTGACTATTGTATATGATAGTATCATATATCATGGGAGTGGCCCGTAGGGAGTAGCCAGGATGGCAGTAGCTGGGAAAAAACTCCTGGAAATGTGATGCGTAAACAACGAAGGGATCAAGAATACCGGCCATGGCTCTTACTCTTGAAGTTGTATATCGAGCTGTTTTGCTGTCGATTTTGTCGTATAAGAACACACACCTAAGACCATATCCAGAACCAATTATCAGCCAATGGCCAAAACAATCCAACTTCTTGAATCTTACCTCCACAACAGTGAAAACTTGCCTGTTGTGAAACGTTATAAACACGAGTACACGTGTTGTTTACCGATCCTACCGAAAGGGGGCGCCCTAGCCCCAAACTATGTACTATATCTGACAAGAGAAACGTCAAGAGCGCCACTCCTTTTTGCCTGCGGCCGTTGACACTGTGTATGGAATGTTTGAACCTCAAAATCAGCAAGTGGTCAAAAGCGGGGGGGGGGGGGGGGTCAGGTCTAAATGGCCGTTTTCCCGCATCTCTTGATCTTTTGACACATCGAGCAACACTTTTACTTGGCCACAAACACCCATTTAGACACTGAAGAGTAAAAAGTTGATTTTGGTGCACCCGTTGCAACGGCCAGCTCGATATACAAATTAATTGTATATATTAACCAGAATCCACGAAAACAGGCATAATGAAGTTATGAAGTTACTCGTGTTTGTTGTACATATTCAAACAAACAGTGAGAATGCGGCACTGATAATCGTACTCTAGACATTATTACTATCTGTTCTGCAGGCTCTGACATGGGAATGATGCAAGATGATGGCGAAACGATTAGAGTGGAGTTGGACATGCTCTACTCCAGGGAGGACTGGGAGGCCATGCAACACGGGTAAGTAACGAGGAGATGGACATGCTCTACTCCAGGGAGGACTGGGAGGCCATGCAACAAGAGTAAGTAACGAGATGGACATGCTCGACCCCAGGGAGGACTAGGAAGCCATGCAACACGAGTAAGTAACGAGGAGATGGACATGCTCTACTCCAGGCGGGACTGGGAGGCCATGAAACACGAGTAAGTAACGAGGAGAGGGACATGCTCTACTCCAGGCGGGACTCGGAGGCCATGAAACACGAGTAAGTAACGAGGAGATGGACATGCTCTACTCCAGGCGGGACTGGGAGGCCATGAAACACGAGTAAGTAACGAGGAGAGGGACATGCTCTACCCCAAGGGGGACTGGGAGGTCATCCAACACGAGTAAGTAACGAGGGGATAATACGAGGAGTAATACGTGAGCTATGCTGAAATCATGGAAAAATGACCGGACTGGGAGGCCATGTAACACGAGTAAGTAACGAGGGGATGGACATGCTCTACTCCAGGAGGGACTGGGAGGACATGCAACACGAGTAAGTAACGAGGAGATGGACATGCTCTACCCCAGGGGGGACTTGGAGGCCATGTAACACGAGTAAGTAACGAGGGGATGGACATGCTCTACTCCAGGAGGGACTGGGAGGACATGCAACACGAGTAAGTAACGAGGAGATGGACATGCTCTACCCCAGGGGGGACTTGGAGGCCATGTAACACGGGTAAGTAACGAGGAGATGGACATGCTCTACTCCAGGGGGAACTGGGAGGCCATGTAACACGAGTAAGTAACGAGGAGATGGACATGCTCTACCCCAGGGGGGACTGGGAGGCCATGTAACACGGGTAAGTAACGAGGGGATGGACATGCTCTACCCCAGGAGGGACTGGGAGGCCATGTAACACGGGTAAGTAACGAGAAGATGGACATGCTCTACTCCAGGGAGGACTGGAAGGCCATGCAACACGAGTAAGTAACCAGGAGATGGACATGCTCTACTCCAGGGAGGACTAGGATGTTAAGCAAAATAACGAATTTGTTAATATGCTCGATCGGTGTCCAATTGGATAGAATTGGATAGAACATGACAAGTAGTTGTTTATGACGTCAATCAGAGACTCCAGTGGCCATTGATTGGCCATGTTCTGATGATTGTTGTTTCCACGCAGGTCGCTTATGTTCTTGCGGCTCAGGCTGATGATTCATAATGACGCCATCATTAAAAGCCATTATAATTCGCCATACGTGAAGGCATATTAACATATGAATGTCTGTCCATGGCACGTTATGTCCAATAAACACGTCCGTCCCATTACACAAGTGGAAAAACGTTTCCTAACCACGTCGTATTTGGAATTATTTAAAAAGGATGTACAACAAGTACTAATTTACAGAACGGATTCTAGTTTACAAGGCATGACGTACGTGTAGTATCTTTAAACATTATATTTCTATGTCAAGGGTATGTGTTACAGTTTGAACTTTTTCCGTTGTTGTTAAGGGAGGAAGGCACCCGAACGAGGCGAAAGGCGACGAGGGACACGAGAAAGCGATGGACCAACCGTGTAATACCATACTTCATCGCCAACCACTTCTGTAGGTACACCCCCTCCCCTTACTTCTGTAGGTACACCCCCTCCCCTTACTTCTGTAGGTACACCCCCTCCCCTTACTTCTGTAGGTACACCCCCTCCCCTTACTTCTGTAGGTACACCCCCTCCCCTTACTTCTGTAGGTACAACCCCTCCCCTTACTTCTGTAGGTACACCCCCTCCCCTTACTTCTGTAGGTACACCCCCTCCCCTTACTTCTGTAGGTACACCCCCTCCCCTTACTTCTGTAGGTACACCCCCTCCCCTTACTTCTGTAGGTACACCCCCTCCCCTTACTTTTGTAGGTACACCCCCTCCCCTTACTTCTGTAGGTACACCGCCTCCCCTTACTTCTGTAGGTACACCCCCTCCCCTTACTTCTGTAGGTACACCCCCTCCCCTTACTTCTGTAGGTACACCCCCTCCCCTTACTTCTGTAGGTACACCCCCTCCCCTTACTTTTGTAGGTACACCCCCTCCCCTTACTTCTGTAGGTACACCCCCTCCCCTTACTTTTGTAGGTACACCCCCTTCCCTTACTTCTGTAGGTACACCCCCTCCCCTTACTTCTGTAGGTACACCCCCTCCCCTTACTTCTGTAGGTACACCCCCTTCCCTTACTTCTGTAGGTACACCCCCTCCCCTTACTTCTGTAGGTACACCCCCTCCCCTTACTTCTGTAGGTACACCCCCTCCCCTTACTTCTGTAGGTACACCCCCTCCCCTTACTTCTGTAGGTACACCCCCTCCCCTTACTTCTGTAGGTACACCCCCTCCCCTTACTTCTGTAGGTACACCCCCTCCCCTTACTTCTGTAGGTACACCCCCTCCCCTTACTTCTGTAGGTACACCCCCTCCCCTTACTTCTGTAGGTACACCCCCTTCCCTTACTTCTGTAGGTACACCCCCTCCCCTTACTTCTGTAGGTACACCCCCTCCCCTTACTTCTGTAGGTACACCCCCTCCCCTTACTTCTGTAGGTACACCCCCTCCCCTTACTTCTGTAGGTACACCCCCTCCCCTTACTTCTGTAGATACACCCCTCCCCTTACTTCTGTAGGTACACCCCCTCCCCTTACTTCTGTAGGTACACCCCCTCCCCTTACTTCTGTAGGTACACCCCCTCCCCTTACTTCTGTAGGTACACCTCCTCCCCTTACTTCTGTAGGTACACCCCCTCCCCTTACTTCTGTAGGTACACCTCCTCTTCTTACTTCTGTAGGTACACCCCCCCACCGCACCACCCCCTAATTCATCGCCAACCGCCTCAGTATGTACCCCCCCCCCCCCCACCCACCCCCCGGCATCACCCCTGGTACATCTGGCGTCGTTTCAGTATATAGAGATCTCACGGTCTATCATTCCTGTCCCCAGCATCCAGCGACCTGGCTCAGATTAACGCGGCTATAGCAGAGTGGGAACGCTACACTTGCATCGACTTTCGTCCGGGAACCTCGGGAGACAGAAACTACCTCCACCTGCAGTCAGGATCAGGGTAAACGAATTTTTTTATTTTTTATTTTTTGTTTCTTTGGTTGCATGCCAAGTACGAGCAACAACGGTAGCTAAATATATCTGCCAAATTTTAATATTACCCCTGTCGGCCTGGCTTGCTCAGCCACAAACTGATCAAACGCATTCGAAGTACGTCACTCACGCGGTGGAGCCGCCCCGACCGCTCATGCTGCCACCTAGTGGGGTCTCTTGGAGACAGCCTGTCTTTGTTAATTCTGCCTTCCTAGGCATGGATTTGTCAATGAAGTAGTGTCTAAGCACGACCCAAGTGGCTCCCTCTAGTGGGTCATTTCGTAGATAACTTGATGCATCCGTGAATCCATGCTGTTTTTGCCATGGTGCGACGGCCTGCCCGGTACAGACAATGAAACAGCCGTGTCTGTCCTTGGATTTCACACATATAATCTATGGCGTTGTCACAACGCTCATTGGGTTTCCTCATCGGTGTTGTTTTGTCGCTATTGTAGTATGCCTTGGAGTTGTGAATGATTAACGGCACTACCATTGTGGTAGCGGCATGCCATAAAGTGCTCTCGCCCTTCCCATGGTTCTACAGGTGTTCTTCCTACATCGGGATGACTGGCGGCTCGCAACCGGTGTCGCTGGGACCCGGATGTAGACACGTGAGTCGGCCACGTGTGATGTTATTACACGAAGAAATAATAATTAAATAATAATACTAAATATATTATAATATAAAAATGACATAAATAAGAAATGTAAGTCTCAAAAATAAATATAACGAAACTGTTAATATAAAATAAAGGTGGATTTAAAATCGTACGTTCGGACATTTGTATGATTCTTGACATTAATGGGATATTTAGACCAATTTATGGAAAAAAATAGCCGAATCAATGTAGACAAAACCTTTTCGCAAGAAAAATATTTATGCAACTATATTTCTTTGCGACCAGGATTTGTCTTGATATAATTTTTAAGTTTTTTCTATTAATATGTCTTTCATAGATTAAGTGCGTAGAGAGAAAATGTCTTTGTTGGTGTACTGCTAAGGAATTTAAAACATTGCTGTCAACCTCGGATGTGTTCATGTGCCACTGTAATTCGTGCACATTGTGCAACTTAGCTAACGGCTGAGGTTTAAATAGATGATAGAATGGTTGTTATATTTTCATTATCATATGTATATTTATCTCATCAGCTCATGTCATTTATCATTTTCGGTCAATAGCACTTGTGCTAATATTTTTTTTATTTTTTTTTATTACATGAAATAAATTGGCATGACATTTACACATTGATTTTACATACCGCCGTGAAATATAACTGTAACCTGTCTTACCTTATCTTACAGAAAGGCGTGGTGGTGCACGAGCTGGGCCACGCGGTGGGCTTCAACCACGAGCAAACCAGGCCCGATCGAGACCCGTATGTCAGCATTATCAACCACAACATCATCAGGGGCTTGGCCTACAACTTCGACAGACAGAGCAGGTCCTCTCAGAACGACCATGGGGTGCCTTATGACTACGACAGCGTCATGCATTACGGACAATACGTAGGGAAAGAAGCTATCTTGGGGCCGTATTCATAAACAGCACGGAGCATATATATATATACACATGAGATTTGGCAGGCCGATTATACAGTTAAAGGCGGCGTTACCATTGCATATGTCGTATCTATTGCTACTGCTAAACCACGTGTGTGCGTATGAATACTGCCCGTATTAATCACCCAATACTTAGCAATGCGCAAACGTTTCTAACGATAAAACGAAAATTCGACGAGCCGCTTATATGGCTATATATACACAATTTCCACTCACCAAATATTTTTTTTTGGGATTTAGACTTAAGCGCGAACATTTACTTAAACATCACTTAGGCATAACGAATATGACTATAACAAGCTGAAGAGGCCATGACGAGAAGTCACTTTCCGTACTAAACTTTACAACATTATTGAACCATTTGTTTGAAGCTGACCGACCTTGTGTACGGCAAATTGAATTCAGTTCTGGCAACCGTTCCTTATTTTGTCGAAAAGTATTGCTTCCTATAACATATCATGTTTTTATCAACCTGTTGTAAATATGGAAAGCCCGGTATCGCATGCTAAGTGACCCATCAACAGTATGAACCAGTTTCCCTTTATTCGGTGGCCCAGGCGTTTTCGTCCAACGGACAGCCGACCATACGAACGGCGGACACCTCCAAACAGCACGTCATCGGCAACAAGTACGGACTGAGCTTCAGGGACATCAAGCTGGCCACCCTGATGTACAACTGTGGCGGTAAGCATGGGGCACAGGTTGCTGGCCTCCCTGATGTACAACTGTGGCGGTAAGCATAGGGCACAGGCTGCTGGCCACCCTGATGTACACCTGTGGCGGTAAGCATGGGACACAGGCTACTGGCCACTCTGATGTACAACTGTGGCGGTAAGCATGGGGCAGAGGCTGCTGGCCTCCCTGATGTACAACTGTGGCGGTGAGCATGGGGCACAGGCTGCTGGCCACTCTGATGTACAACTGTGGCGGTAAGCATGGGGCAGAGGCTGCTGGCCTCCCTGATGTACAACTGTGGCGGTAAGCATGGAGCACAGGTTGCTGGCCTCCCTGATGTACAACTGTGGCGGTAAGCATAGGGCACAGGCTGCTGGCCACCCTGATGTACACCTGTGGCGGTAAGCATGGGACACAGGCTACTGGCCACTCTGATGTACAACTGTGGCGGTAAGCATGGGGCAGAGGCTGCTGGCCTCCCTGATGTACAACTGTGGCGGTGAGCATGGGGCACAGGCTGCTGGCCACTCTGATGTACAACTGTGGCGGTAAGCATGGGGCAGAGGCTGCTGGCCTCCCTGATGTACAACTGTGGCGGTAAGCATGGAGCACAGGTTGCTGGCCTCCCTGATGTACAACTGTGGCGGTAAGCATAGGGCACAGGCTGCTGGCCACCCTGATGTACACCTGTGGCGGTAAGCATGGGACACAGGCTGCTGGCCACTCTGATGTACAACTGTGGCGGTAAGCGTGGGCCACAGGCTGCTGGCCTCCCTGATGTACAACTGTGGCGGTAAGCATGGGGCACAGGCTGCTGGCCACCCACCATGAGGTACAACTGTGGCGGTAAGCATGGGGCACATGCAGCTGGCCACCCTGATGTACAACTGTGGCGGTAAGCATGGGGCACAGGCTGCTGGCCACCCACCCTGATGTACAACTGTGGCGGTAAGCATGGGGCACAGGCTGCTGGCCTCCCTGATGTACAACTGTGGCGGTAAGCATAGGGCACAGGCTGCTGGCCACCCTGATGTACAACTGTGGCGGTAAGCATGGGGCACAGGCTGCTGGCCACGCACCCTGATGTACAACTGTGGCGGTAAGCATGGGGCACAGGCTGCTGGCCACCCTGATGTACAACTGTGGCAGTAAGCATGGGGCACAGGCTGCTGGCCACCCACCCTGATGTACAACTGTGGCGGTAAGCATGGGGCACAGACGGCTGGCCAACCACCCTGATGCACAACTGTGGCGGTAAGCATGGGGCACAGGCTGCTGGCCACCCACCCTGATGTACAACTGTGCGGTAAGCATGGGGCACAGGTTGCTGGCCACCCTGATGTACAACTGTGGCGGTAAGCATGGGGCAGAGGCTGCTGGCCTCCCTGATGTACAACTGTGGCGGTAAGCATGGGGCTCAGGCTGCTGGCCACCCACCCTGATGTACAACTGTGGCGGTAAGCATGGGGCACAGGCTGCTGGCCAACCACCCTGATGTACAACTGTGGCGGTAAGCATGGGGCACAGGCTGCTGGCCACCCACCCTGATGTACAACTGTGACGGTAAGCATGGGGCACAGGCTGCTGGCCACGCACCCTGATGTACAACTGTGGCGGTAAGCATGGGGCACAGGCTGCTGGCCACCCACCCTGAGGTACAACTGTGGTGGTAAGCATGGGGCACAGGCTGCTGGCCACCCACCCTGAGGTACAACTGTGGCGGTAAGCATGGGGCACAGGCTGCTGGCCACCCACTCTGATGTACAACTGTGGCGGTAAGCATGGGGCTCAGGCTGCTGGCCACCCACCCTGAGGTACAACTGTGGCGGTAAGCATGGGGCACAGGCTGCTGGCCACCCACCCTGGTGTACAACTGTGGCGGTAAGCATAGGGCACAGGCTGCTGGCCACCCACCCTGATGTACAACTGTGGCGGTAAGCATGGGGCACAGGCTGCTGGCCACCCTGATGTACAACTGTGGCGGTAAGCATGGGGCACAGGCTGCTGGCCACCCACCCTGATGTACAACTGTGGCGGTAAGCATGGGGCACAGGTTGCTGGCCACCCTGATATACAACTGTGGCGGTAAGCATGGGGCACAGGCTGCTGGCCACCCACCCTGAGGTACAACTGTGGCGGTAAGCATGAGGCACAGGCTGCTGGCCATCCACCCGGATGTACAACTGTGGCGGTAAGCATGGGGCACAGGCTGCTGGCCACCCTGATGCACACCTGTGGCGGTAAGCATGGGGCACAGGCTGCTGGCCACCCACCCTGAGGTACAACTGTGGCGGTAAGCATGGGGCACAGGCTGCTGGCCACCCACCCTGATGTACAACTGTGGCGGTAAGCATGGGGCACAGGCTGCTGGCCACCCACCCTGATGTACAACTGTGGCGGTAAGCATAGGGCACAGGCTGCTGGCCACCCACCCTGATGTACAACTGTGGCGGTAAGCATGGGGCACAGGCTACTGGCCTCCCTGATGTACAACTGTGGCGGTAAGCATAGGGCACAGGTTGCTGGCCACCCTGATGTACAACTGTGGCGGTAAGCATGGGGCACAGGCTGCTGGCCACCCTGATGTACAACTGTCGCGGTAAGCATGGGGCACAGGTTGCTGGCCTCCCTGATGTACAACTGTGGCGGTAAGCATAGGGCACAGGCTGCTGGCCACCCTGATGTACACCTGTGGCGGTAAGCATGGGACACAGGCTACTGGCCACTCTGATGTACAACTGTGGCGGTAAGCATGGGGCAGAGGCTGCTGGCCTCCCTGATGTACAACTGTGGCGGTGAGCATGGGGCACAGGCTGCTGGCCACTCTGATGTACAACTGTGGCGGTAAGCATGGGGCAGAGGCTGCTGGCCTCCCTGATGTACAACTGTGGCGGTAAGCATGGAGCACAGGTTGCTGGCCTCCCTGATGTACAACTGTGGCGGTAAGCATAGGGCACAGGCTGCTGGCCACCCTGATGTACACCTGTGGCGGTAAGCATGGGACACAGGCTGCTGGCCACTCTGATGTACAACTGTGGCGGTAAGCGTGGGGCACAGGCTGCTGGCCTCCCTGATGTACAACTGTGGCGGTAAGCATGGGGCACAGGCTGCTGGCCACCCACCATGAGGTACAACTGTGGCGGTAAGCATGGGGCACATGCAGCTGGCCACCCTGATGTACAACTGTGGCGGTAAGCATGGGGCACAGGCTGCTGGCCACCCACCCTGATGTACAACTGTGGCGGTAAGCATGGGGCACAGGCTGCTGGCCTCCCTGATGTACAACTGTGGCGGTAAGCATAGGGCACAGGCTGCTGGCCACCCTGATGTACAACTGTGGCGGTAAGCATGGGGCACAGGCTGCTGGCCACGCACCCTGATGTACAACTGTGGCGGTAAGCATGGGGCACAGGCTGCTGGCCACCCTGATGTACAACTGTGGCAGTAAGCATGGGGCACAGGCTGCTGGCCACCCACCCTGATGTACAACTCTGGCGGTAAGCATGGGGCACAGACGGCTGGCCAACCACCCTGATGCACAACTGTGGCGGTAAGCATGGGGCACAGGCTGCTGGCCACCCACCCTGATGTACAACTGTGCGGTAAGCATGGGGCACAGGTTGCTGGCCACCCTGATGTACAACTGTGGCGGTAAGCATGGGGCAGAGGCTGCTGGCCTCCCTGATGTACAACTGTGGCGGTAAGCATGGGGCTCAGGCTGCTGGCCACCCACCCTGATGTACAACTGTGGCGGTAAGCATGGGGCACAGGCTGCTGGCCAACCACCCTGATGTACAACTGTGGCGGTAAGCATGGGGCACAGGCTGCTGGCCACCCACCCTGATGTACAACTGTGACGGTAAGCATGGGGCACAGGCTGCTGGCCACGCACCCTGATGTACAACTGTGGCGGTAAGCATGGGGCACAGGCTGCTGGCCACCCACCCTGAGGTACAACTGTGGCGGTAAGCATGGGGCACAGGCTGCTGGCCACCCACCCTGAGGTACAACTGTGGCGGTAAGCATGGGGCACAGGCTGCTGGCCACCCACTCTGATGTACAAATGTGGCGGTAAGCATGGGGCTCAGGCTGCTGGCCACCCACCCTGAGGTACAACTGTGGCGGTAAGCATGGGGCACAGGCTGCTGGCCACCCACCCTGGTGTACAACTGTGGCGGTAAGCATAGGGCACAGGCTGCTGGCCACCCACCCTGATGTACAACTGTGGCGGTAAGCATGGGGCACAGGCTGCTGGCCACCCTGATGTACAACTGTGGCGGTAAGCATGGGGCACAGGCTGCTGGCCACCCACCCTGATGTACAACTGTGGCGGTAAGCATGGGGCACAGGTTGCTGGCCACCCTGATATACAACTGTGGCGGTAAGCATGGGGCACAGGCTGCTGGCCACCCACCCTGAGGTACAACTGTGGCGGTAAGCATGGGGCACAGGCTGCTGGCCACCCACCCGGATGTACAACTGTGGCGGTAAGCATGGGGCACAGGCTGCTGGCCACCCTGATGCACACCTGTGGCGGTAAGCATGGGGCACAGGCTGCTGGCCACCCACCCTGAGGTACAACTGTGGCGGTAAGCATGGGGCACAGGCTGCTGGCCACCCACCCTGATGTACAACTGTGGCGGTAAGCATGGGGCACAGGCTGCTGGCCACCCACCCTGATGTACAACTGTGGCGGTAAGCATAGGGCACAGGCTGCTGGCCACCCACCCTGATGTACAACTGTGGCGGTAAGCATGGGGCACAGGCTGCTGGCCTCCCTGATGTACAACTGTGGCGGTAAGCATAGGGCACAGGTTGCTGGCCACCCTGATGTACAACTGTGGCGGTAAGCATGGGGCACAGGCTGCTGGCCACCCTGATGTACACCTGTGGCGGTAAGCATGGGGCACAGGCTGCTGGCCACCCTGATGTACAACTGTGGCGGTAAGCATGGGGCTCAGGCTGCTGGCCACCCACCCTGAGGTACAACTGTGGCGGTAAGCATGGGGCACAGGCTGCTGGCCACCCACCCTGGTGTACAACTGTGGCGGTAAGCATAGGGCACAGGCTGCTGGCCACCCACCCTGATGTACAACTGTGGCGGTAAGCATGGGGCACAGGCTGCTGGCCACCCTGATGTACAACTGTGGCGGTAAGCATGGGGCACAGGCTGCTGGCCACCCACCCTGATGTACAACTGTGGCGGTAAGCATGGGGCACAGGTTGCTGGCCACCCTGATATACAACTGTGGCGGTAAGCATGGGGCACAGGCTGCTGGCCACCCACCCTGAGGTACAACTGTGGCGGTAAGCATGGGGCACAGGCTGCTGGCCACCCACCCGGATGTACAACTGTGGCGGTAAGCATGGGGCACAGGCTGCTGGCCACCCTGATGCACACCTGTGGCGGTAAGCATGGGGCACAGGCTGCTGGCCACCCACCCTGAGGTACAACTGTGGCGGTAAGCATGGGGCACAGGCTGCTGGCCACCCACCCTGATGTACAACTGTGGCGGTAAGCATGGGGCACAGGCTGCTGGCCACCCACCCTGATGTACAACTGTGGCGGTAAGCATAGGGCACAGGCTGCTGGCCACCCACCCTGATGTACAACTGTGGCGGTAAGCATGGGGCACAGGCTGCTGGCCTCCCTGATGTACAACTGTGGCGGTAAGCATAGGGCACAGGTTGCTGGCCACCCTGATGTACAACTGTGGCGGTAAGCATGGGGCACAGGCTGCTGGCCACCCTGATGTACACCTGTGGCGGTAAGCATGGGGCACAGGCTGCTGGCCACCCTGATGTACAACTGTGGCGGTAAGCGTGGGGCACAGGTTATCTTAGAGCGTAAGACCAAAGGTGGGTTCTTTGATACGGTTCATAAATGTTGACTGTTTTTCCAATGTGAGAAACTTTGAAACATCCAACACGTTTCAGTGGAGGGTATCAAGAATACAAACTTTTTACAACAGTCGAAGCAAACATAAAATCATCCATTTAACTCATCGTTTGGCACTAAGCCCCAATTCTTTGTACCATAGGAAAATAGATTCCACACCACAGGAACAAGGATCTTTCACATAATATAGATATGAAAAGAAGTATAGATATGAACAAATATTGATCGCTATTGATTGATCCTGTCTTATCGTATATTCTTCTCGTGGTCAAGGTCACTGCCAAGACACCACGTGTCCAGGAGAGGGTTTTGTCGGCAAGGACTGCACGTGCTGGTGTCCCGGGAACCCGGTCAAGAGCTGCGGAGGAGGCGGTGGTGGAGGAGGGGGAGGGGGAGGCGGCAGTGAGTGTACTCGGTCTTTAGTAACCTCTCCAAACCACGTGTTTTATGTGTTGCGCGTCGAGTGCATTCCCGGTAGTGCATCACGCCGATAGATTTTCTTTCTTAACAATTTTCACGCAGATAGCCATTTAAACATATTTGAATGTGTACATATATTTGACATTGCTATAACCTTTCAAATCCATTAAATTACTAGCAATCTTTTCTGTCTATTATCTATTATATATCTTTATATTATGCATAACTGCATACTGTATTTTTTCCGGGGTCAAATGTGAAGATTTGTATATGCATCCACTCGTCTTTGTTCAGCTAAACCATGTCTTGTATGCGGGTATGGGACGTATGTTATAAATTATAGATTCTCACCCTATCAGATCTTTTTCATTTATATGTTTTCAGTATATGGCCTCATTTTCTGTATCGTCCGCACTCACGGATTCTACAATTATCGATAAACGGCTTCATGCCGTGAGCGAAATCAGTTTAGAGACAAAGTGGGAATTCTGACATTCTAAAGCGGTATATGTCACCTTTGAAGTTATGACGGCATGGTTGTCTATGTCTGTCTGTGTGTCCTTGCAGCCTGCCAGGACGACCACGCTAGCTGTAGCTCCTGGGCCGCCAACGGGGAGTGTGCGGCCAACCCCGCCTACATGTCGGTCCACTGCAAGCTCTCCTGCCAGACCTGCGACGACGACGATGATGATGGCGACGATGATGACGAGGAGGAAGGTATTGTGACGTCATATCCAGTGCCTGCCGTGCGTCCAGTCTTACTTCCACGCTAACTCACCTTGTCATTGTCACATTATGTAACAGTTACACTGTATAACAGTCACACTGTGTAAGTTACAATGCGTAACAGTCACACTGTGTAAGTCACACTGTGTAAGTCACACTGTAACAGTCACACTGTATAACACTCACACTGTGTAACAGTCACACTGTGTAACAGTCACACTGTGTAACAGTCACACTGTGTAACAGTTAAACCGTGTAACACTCACACTGTGTAATCACTGTGTAACAGTCACACTGTGTAACAGTCACAACTTACTTGAGCGCCATTAAAAGCGACCTGTTTTCCGAGTGTCCCTGCAATGGACACATGACTGACTCCAGCACCTCAATGCTTAGTGACTTGTGTCTGATGACTGTCCGCAACACCTCAATGCTTAGTGACTTGTGTCTGATGACTGTCCCCAACACCTCAATGCTTAGTGACCTGTGTCTGATGACTGTCCCCAACACCTCAATGCTTAGTGACCTGTGTCTGATGACTGTCCCCAACACCTCAATGCTTAGTGACCTGTGTCTGATGACTGTCCCCAGCACCTCAATGCTTAGTGACCTGTGTCGGATGACTGTCCCCAACACCTCAATGCTTAGTGACCTGTGTCTGATGACTGTCCCCAACACCTCAATGCTTAGTGACCTGTGTCTGATGACTGTCCCCAACACCTTAATGCTTAGTGACCTGTGTCTGATGACTGTCCCCAGCACCTCAATGCTTAGTGACCTGTGTCTGATGACTGTCCCCAGCACCTCAATGCTTAGTAACCTGTGTCTGATGACTGACCCCAGCACCTCAATGCTTAGTGACCTGTGTCTGATGACTGTCCCCAGCACCTCAATGCTTAGTGACCTGTGTCTGATGACTGTCCCCAGCACCTCAATGCTTAGTGACCTGTGTCTGATGACTGTCCCCAGCACCTCAATGCTTAGTGACCTGTGTCTGATGACTGTCCCCAGCACCTCAATGCTTAGTGACCTGTGTCTGATGACTGTCCCCAACACCTCAATGCTTAGTGACCTGTGTCTGATGACTGTCCCCAACACCTCAATGCTTAGTGACCTGTGTCTGATGACTGTCCCCAACACCTCAATGCTTAGTGACCTGTGTCTGATGACTGTCCCCAACACCTCAATGCTTAGTGACCTGTGTCTGATGACTGTCCCCAACACCTCAATGCTTAGTGACCTGTGTCTGATGACTGTCCCCAACACCTCAATGCTTAGTGACCTGTGTCTGATGACTGTCCCCAGCACCTCAATGCTTAGTGACCTGTGTCTGATGACTGTCCCCAGCACCTCAATGCTTAGTAACCTGTGTCTGATGACTGACCCCAGCACCTCAATGCTTAGTGACCTGTGTCTGATGACTGTCCCCAGCACCTCAATGCTTAGTGACCTGTGTCTGATGACTGTCCCCAGCACCTCAATGCTTAGTGACCTGTGTCTGATGACTGTCCCCAGCACCTCAATGCTTAGTGACCTGTGTGATGACTGTCCCCAGCACCTCAATGCTTAGTGACCTGTGTCTGATGACTGTCCCCAACACCTCAATGCTTAGTGACCTGTGTCTGATGACTGTCCCCAACACCTCAATGCTTAGTGACCTGTGTCTGATGACTGTCCCCAACACCTCAATGCTTAGTGACCTGTGTCTGATGACTGTCCCCAACACCTCAATGCTTAGTGACCTGTGTCTGATGACTGTCCCCAGCACCTCAATGCTTAGTGACCTGTGTCTGATGACTGTCCCCAGCACCTCAATGCTTAGTGTCCTGTGTCTGATGACTGACACCCTACTTTCAGATTGCCGTGACATGGACAGTAACTGCGATTACTGGGCCAGTGCTGGGTACTGCCAAGCCGGCAGCTATCGAGAATACATGGAAGGAAATTGCGCCCTGGCATGTGGTCTGTGCGGCGGCGGCGGCGGCGGCGGCGGCGGTGGCGGCGGCGGTGGCGGCGGAGGAGGTAATCTTTGACCCCTCTCAACTACAAGTAGAGGTCACTTCATACCCAACGAATTGAAGCCTCTTTATGGATCTTTGCTTTAATATCTGGTTGCATTTGTTGTTGCCGTTCGGAGCGAGTCCCCATACGCCTTGTTTTATTTTTGTCATACTAATGCCCTGTAACATTTTCCTTTTCACCCTTTTTGCAGCTAACTGCGTGGACAACGATGCTAACTGCAGCTACTGGGCCAGCGTAGGCGAGTGTCGGAATAACCCGGCCTACATGCTAGAGTACTGCAAGAAATCATGCCGAGCGTGCTAGACAGGCGAATCTAGCTCTGTGTAGATGTATTAAGCTGTGTCGTCTATGCAGATGGATCAGAGTGGATTATACAAGATTGTCTAGACAGCTAACCAAGACAGGAACATTTGACAACGAAACTTGACAGAATTATCTAGACAAACAAATTAGACTAGCAGACGGATTAGAATGACCT
Organism: Arenicola marina; assembly: GCA_964019135.1. Classification (NCBI taxonomy): domain Eukaryota; kingdom Metazoa; phylum Annelida; class Polychaeta; family Arenicolidae; genus Arenicola; species Arenicola marina. The sequence continues at coordinate 33,587,881 of OZ025255.1, forward strand.
GGATTGGATTGTTTTGGCAGCAGCGATTAGAAATTAGACTCGATTGTCTAGGCCGACGCAGGAGACTGAAGATGTAGCCAGACGCATGCGACTCAATCGTCTAACCAGGCGTCACAGACAGAATAGAAAATGTGGATCTTTGAGGTATCCGGGCAGGACTCTTTCTTCAAAAAAGTTATACCATATTAATTAAATATATATTGTTAGAGATACTAGCCGCATAAACGATTCTAGCCTATGATAGACATATTGAAGTATACCGTGTGTTATGCTGCACTATACTCTACCAGATACCTACACTTAACGAGAATTAACAGGCACATATTTCAACACATATTCTTTTAATATATACTGGACAACACTTGAAAGTGTGACTAATGCTGGACCATACACACCGTGCTGGACCATGCGACTAATGCTGGAACATATATATTGGACCACGCTGGACTAATGCCTGACCATATATACTGGACCATGCTGGACTAATGCTGGACCGTATATACTGGCCCATGCTAGACTAATGTTGGACCATACATACTGGATCATGCTGGACTAATGCTAGGCCATATATATTGGACCATGCTTGACTAATGCTGGACCATATATACTGGACCATGCTGGACTAATGCTGGACCATATATACTGGACCGTGCGAGACTTATGATTGAGCATATATACTGGACCGTGCTGGCCTAATGCTGGACAATATATACTGGCCCATGCTAGACTAATGTTGGACCATACATACTGGCCCATGCTAGACTGATGTTGGACCATACATACTGGACCATGCTCGACAAATGCTGGACCATATATACTAGACCATGCTTGACTAATGCTGGACCATATATACTAGACCATGCTGGACTAATGCTGGACCATATATACTGGACCATGCTGGACTAATGCTGGACCATATATGCTGGACTAATGCTGGACCATATATACTAGGCCATGCTGGACTAATGCTGGACCATATATACTGGACCATGCGAGACTAATGCTGGACCATATATACTGGACCATGCTGGACCATATATACTAGACCATGCTGGACTAATGCTGGACCATATATACTGGACTAATGCTAGACCGAGTTGGACTAATGCTGGACCATATATACTGGACAATGCGAGACTAATGCTGGATAATATATACTGGACTAATGCTAGACCGAATTGGGCTAATGTTGGACCATATATACTGGACCTTGCGAGACTAATGCTGGACCATATATACTAGACCATGCTGGACTAATGCTGGACCATATATACTGGACCATGCTGGACCATATATACTGGACCAGGCTGGACTAATGCTGGACCATATTTACTAGACCATGCTGGACTAATGCTGGACCATATATACTGGACCATGCTAGACTAATGCTGGACCATATATACTGGACCATGCTGGACCATATATACTAGACCATGCTGGACTAATGCTGGACCATATATACTGGACTAATGCTAGACCGAGTTGGACTAATGCTGGACCATATATACTGGACTAATGCTAGACCGAATTGGGCTAATGTTGGACCATATATACTGGACCTTGCGAGACTAATGCTGGACCATATATACTAGACCATGCTGGACTAATGCTGGACCATATATACTGGACCATGCTGGACCATATATACTGGACCAGGCTGGACTAATGCTGGACCATATTTACTAGACCATGCTGGACTAATGCTGGACCATATATACTGGACCATGCTAGACTAATGCTGGACCATATATACTAGACCATGCTGGACTAATGCTGGACCATATATACTAGACCATGCTGGACTAATGCTGGACCATGTACACTGGACCATGCGAGACTAATGCTGGACCATATATACTGGACCATGCTGGACCATATATACTAGACCATGCTGGACTAATGCTGGACCATATATACTGGACTAATGCTAGACCGAGTTGGACTAATGCTGGACCATATATACTGGACAATGCGAGACTAATGCTGGACCATATATACTGGACTAATGCTAGACCGAATTGGGCGAATGTTGGACCATATATACTGGACCATGCGAGACTAATGCTGGACCATATATACTAGACCATGCTGGACTAATGCTGGACCATATATACTGGACCATGCTGGACTAATGCTGGACCATATATACTGGACCAGGCTGGACTAATGCTGGACCATATTTACTAGACCATGCTGGACTAATGCTGGACCATATATACTGGACCATGCTAGACTAATGCTGGACCATATATACTAGACCATGCTGGACTAATGCTGGACCATATATACTGGACCATGCTGGACCATATATACTGGACCAGGCTGGACTAATGCTGGACCATATTTACTAGACCATGCTGGACTAATGCTGGACCATATATACTGGACCATGCTAGACTAATGCTGGACCATATATACTAGACCATGCTGGACTAATGCTGGACCATATATACTGGACCATGCTGGACAAATGCTAGACCATATATACTAGACCATGCTGGACCAAATATACTGGACCATGCTGGACTAATGCTGGACCATATATATTGGACGATGCTGGACCGTATATACTAGACCATGCTGGACTAATGCTGCAACATATATACTGGACTAATGCTAGACCGAGTTGGAATAATGCTGGACCATATATACTGGACCATGCGAGACTATATAATGCTGGACCATATATACTAGACCATGATGGACTAATGCTGGACCATATATACTAGACCATGCTGGACTAATGCTGGACCATATATACTTTACCAGGCGAGACTAATGCTGGAACACATATACTAGACCATGCTGGACTAATGCTGGACCATATATACTGGACCAGGCGAGCCTAATGCTGGACCATATATACTGGACCATGCTGGACTAATGCTGGACCATATATACTGGACCATGCTGAACTAATGCTGGACCATATATACTAGACCATGCTGGACTAATGCTAGACCATATATACTGGACCATGCGAGACTAATGCTGGACCATATATACTGGACCATGCTGGACTAATGCTGGACCATATATACTATACCATGCTGGAATAATGCTGGAACAAATATACTAGACCATGCTGGACTAATGCTGGACCATATATACTGGGCCATGCTGAACGAATGTCAGACCATGTTAGATCATATAAATAGGTCTATGCATAATACTGAGCAATGTTGAACCAGGCTAAGGTGTATGTGATAGACCAGACCATGTCACACCATTAGACCCTGTTAGACCATGTTAAACCATTAGTTCATCATATTAGACCTTGCTGGGGCGCTGAAATGCACTAAGCTGGACCACACTTGCAAGATACGCGTTATTATAGCGAGACTACAGCATACCGGCTACCTACTGAACTATTGTGAAAATGAGTGTTCGTCGTCAGTTAATAGCTGCATGTTAGTTATCGATGATGTAAATAAACAGCGACTATCCAAATGGTTTACACCGTGTTGTCACATGTGCCATTCCCCCTCCCCCTTCCACTACCCCTGTCCCTCACTCCCACATAACCGACCTTGCACCTCTCTCCACACCCATGTTGCATGCCTCCTCCCCCTTCCACTATCTGTCCTGTCCCTCACTCCCACATAACCGACCTAGCACCCCTCCCTACACCCATGTTCCAAGCCCCCTCCCCCTTCCACTATCTGTCCTGTCCTTCACTCCCACATAACCGACCTCGCACCCCTCCCCGTACCCATGTTCCATGCCCCCTCCCCCTTCCACTATCCCTCTCCCTCCGACATAACCGACCTCACACCCGTCTCCACACCTATGTTCTATGCCCCCCCCCCCCCACTACCCCTGTCCCTCCCACATAACCGACGTCACACCCGTCCCCACACCTATGTTCCATGCCCCCCCCACTATCCCTGTCCCTCCCACATAACCGACCTCGCACCCCTCCCCACACGCATGCCACCTCCCCCCCCCTTTCCCCTATACCTGTCCCTCCCACATAACTGACCTAGCACCCCTCCCCACACCCATGTCCCATGCCCCCTCTCCCTTACTCCCACATAACCGACCTCACACCCGTCTCCACACCTATGTTCTATGCCCCCCCCACTACCCCTGTCCCTCCCACATAACCGACGTCACACCCGTCCCCACACCTATGTTCCATGCCCCCCCCCCACACCCATGTCCCATGCCCCCTCTCCCTTACTCCCACATAACCGACCTCACACCCGTCTCCACACCTATGTTCTATGCCCCCCCCACTACCCCTGTCCCTCCCACATAACCGACGTCACACCCGTCCCCACACCTATGTTCCATGCCCCCCCCCCACTATCCCTGTCCCTTCCACATAACCGACCTCGCACCCCTCCCCACACGCATGCCACCTCCCCCCCCCCTTTCCCCTATACCTGTCCCTCCCACATAACTGACCTAGCACCCCTCCCCACACCCATGTCCCATGCCCCCTCTCCCTTACACCCACATAACCAACTTCGCACCCCTCCCCACACCCATGTTCCATGCCCCCTCGCCCTCCCCATTCCACTATCCCTCTCCCTTACTCCCACATAACCGACCTCGCACCCCTCCGCACACCCATGTCCCATGACCCCTGCCCCCTCCCCATTCCACTATCCCTGTCCCTCCCACATAGCCGACCTCGCACCCTATCCACACCCAAGTTCCATGCCCCCTCCCCCTTCCAATATCTGTCCTGTCCCTCACTCCCACATAACCGACTTTGCACCTCTCCGCACACCCATGTTCCATGCCCCCTCCCCCTTCCACTATCCCTGTCCCTCCCACATAACCGATCTCGCACCCCTCCCCGCGCGCATGCTCCATGACCCCTCCCCTCCACTATCCCTGTCTCTCCCACATAACCGACCTCTCACCCCTCCTCACACACATGTTCCATGCCCCCTCCCCTCCACTATCCCTGTCCCACCGACATAATCGACCTCTCACCCCTCCTCACACACATGTTCCATGCCCCCTCCCCCTTACTCCCCATAACCGACCTCTCACCCCTCCCCACACACATGTTCCATGCCCCCTCCCCCTCCACTATCCCTGTCCCACCGACATAATCGACCTCTCACCCCTCCTCACACACATGTTCCATGCCCCCTCCCCCTCCACTATCCCTGTCCCACCGACATAATCGACCTCTCACCCCTCCTCACACACATGTTCCATGCCCCCTCCCCCTTACTCCCCATAACCGACCTCTCACCCCTCCCCACACACATGTTCCATGCCCCCTCCCCCTCCACTATCCCTGTCCCACCGACATAATCGACCTCTCACCCCTCCTCACACACATGTTCCATGCCCCCTCCCCCTCCACTATCCCTGTCCCACCGACATAATCGACCTCTCACCCCTCCTCACACACATGTTCCATGCCCCCTCCCCCTTACTCCCCATAACCGACCTCTCACCCCTCCCCACACACATGTTCCATGCCCCCTCCCCCTCCACTATCCCTGTCCCACCGACATAATCGACCTCTCACCCCTCCTCACACACATGTTCCATGCCCCCTCCCCCTCCACTATCCCTGTCCCACCGACATAATCGACCTCTCACCCTTCCTCACACACATGTTCCATGCCCCCTCCCCCTTACTCTCCATAATCGACCTCTCACCCCTCCTCACACACATGTTCCATGCCTCCTCCCACTTTCACTATACCTGTCCCACCCGCATAACCGCCCCCCCCCTTCCCACACGCATGCCACCCCCCCCTCCCCAACACTATCCCTGTCCCTCCCCACACGCATGCCACCTCCCCCACCCCTTCCACTATACCTGTCCCTCCCACATAACCAACTTCGCACCCCTCCCCACACGCATGTTCCATGACCCCTCCCGCTCCCACTATCTGTCCTGTCCCTCACTCCCACATAACTGACCTAGCACCCCTCCCCACACCCAAGTCCCATGCCCCCTCGCCCTTACTCCCACATAACCGACCTCGCACCAGTCCCCGTACCCATGTTCCATGCCCCCTCCCCCTTCCCTTATCCCTGTCCCTCCCACATAACCGACCTCTCACCCCTCCCCACACCTATGTTCCATGCCCCCTCCCCCTTCCACTATCCCTGTCCCTTACACCCACATAACCAACTTCGCACCGCTCCCCACACCCATGTTCCATGCCCCCTCGCCCTCCCCATTCCACTATCCCTCCCCCTTACTCCCACATAACCGACCTTGCACCCCTCCGCACACCCATGTCCCATGACCCCTCCCCCCTCCACTATCCCTGTCCCTCCCACATAACCGACCTCGCACCCTATCCACACCCATGTTCCATGCCCCCTCCCCCTTCCAATATCTGTCCTGTCCCTCACTCCCACATAACCGACCTTGCACCTCTCCCCACACCCATGTTCCATGCCCCCTCCCCCTTCCAATATCTGTCCTGTCCCTCACTCCCACATAACCGACCTTGCACCTCTCCCCACACCCATGTTCCATGCCCCCTCCCCCTTCCACTATCCCTGTCCCTCCCACATAACCGACCTCGCACCCCTCCCCACGCGCATGTTCCATGACCCCTCCCCTTTCCACTATCCCTGTCCCTCCCACATAACCGACTTCGCACCCTATCCACACCCATGTTCCATGCCCCCTCCCCCTTCCACTACCTGTCCTGTCGGTCACTCCCACATAACCGACTTCGCACCCCTCCCCGCGCGCATGCTCCATGACCCCCCCCCCCTCCACTATCCCTGTCCCTCCCACATAACCGACCTTGCACCCCTCCCCACACACATGTTCCATGCCCCCTCCCCCTCCACTATCCCTGTCCCTCCGACATAACCGACCTCTTACCCCTCCCCACACCTATGTTCCATGCCCTCCCCCCCTTCCACTATCCTTGTCCCTTACACCCACATAACCAACTTCGCACCCCTCCCCGCGCGCATGCTCCATGACCCCCCCCCTCCACTATCCCTGTCCCTCCCACATAACCGACCTTGCACCCCTCCCCACACCCATGTTCCATGACCCCCCCCCCCCCACTATCCCTGTCCCGCACACCCACATAGCCGACATCCCCTCATCGTACCCCTCCTCACACTTTAAAATATTAAATCTAAGCAATACATGCAAAGATAAAACATAAAACATTAATACCGCCATCCCGTAACACCATCTTGACCGCTGACTTAACATTCAAAGCAACCGACACGCCCCTCCCCCTCTACCACTTCCCCACCCGATTTCCCTTCCTCCCTCACATCCTGTCACCCCCACCAAGCCGAAGCTCCCCTTACAACCCCGCATCCATCCCTCTCACCCCTCTCCGTACCGCACCCCACCCCCACCACTGTCATTCCCGTCTAGTCCCAACCCCATCTCCCTCTCACTCCCACCCCGCACCCTCATCAGGGTCTGTCTTTCCCTCTCCCCTCCGTGGTGGCGGTGGGGTGAGCGAGTGCTCCGACCAGGCCCAAGGTGTGCCAGTGTCTCTCAGACACCCGTGGTCAAGGCAGCCCAGCCAGACGCAGCTCTCTCTCTCTCTCCCAACCGCGGCTCTCCTCTCTCACTCCGGACCCAGTCACCCTGACCTCCGTCCGCCGAGCACCCTCCCGAGGCGCCCCCGGGTGCCCCCCGCCGCCGTGCCCCCCGCCGCGGTGACCCGCCATCAAGTTTTATCGTGAGTCCACTGGCAACCACGCCGCTTGTTATATGCGGAATTTACCCCTTAGCAAGTGGAGTAATTTCTGTCGCAGTTAGTAATGAACTTGTTGCCTCCCGTGCGATTACGAGACTGATATTATCGAGACGCGCGATATCGCCGATGGAACGGCTGTGATCGAGAGCTTGTCGAGAAGCTATCTGAGCGCATGTTGAGAGCAGCGATCAGCGCCCGTGAGTACCAAAGAATTGGTCACTGCAGCGGTCTAAGCATCCTTGAAACCATCCTTCGCTGAAGTCGCCACAGCAACGACGTCGCATCGCCGCCTTCAGTGTGTGCCTAGGTTAGTTGATCCAGACGGCGACGGCGGCGGCCTCTTATTGGTGGACACCCTTATGACGTCACTGCGCTTTCAGGTACGCCGACCAGACTCAAAACTTAGTCCCGACGCTCTGGTCGCATTGGCATCATGTATGACGCCGTGGTGACGCCAATTTGACGCCTCGCCATCGATTGGTTTAGTGCTCTGTATGGTTGTCGTGTGTACACCGTAATGACGCCGCACTAATGCCGGGTACGCTGTGCTGACGCCGCACTAATGCCGGGTACGCTGCGCTGACGCCGTATTGACGCCAACGGATTCTATGCACGCCGCATTGACGCCGACCCGCCGATTTTCGCCCTAATTGTGCATTGACGCCGTGCTGACGCCAAAACTGATTCTGTGTTTGAAGCCATGTTGCCGTAGTTTTGAGGTTCCACTGAAGGCCCACTGAACCTGGTTTAATGCCTCGTTGACACAGTTTACGTCCTTTTGGCGCCGTCTTGATACTATGTTGACAGCGCGTTGAGGCCCTATTGACACCATATTGACAGCGCTTTGACGCTCTATTGGCACCTCATTGATAGCGTGCTGACGCTGGATTGACGCCGTATTGACGCCGTATTGACGCCGTGTTGACGCCGTATTGCCGCCGTGTTGACGCCGTATTTACGCCGTGTTGCCGCTGCGTTGTCTCCGTTTGGCGCCGTGTTGCCACGCCCTTGATGCTGCGCTCTCAAGAACTTTGTACCAACGCCCAAACTGCAATGTTGACGCCAGACCTCTGCCTGCCTGGATTGGGCCTCTTACTTCTATCCCTGGCCGCCTCCATCTCACAGTTAGAAGGTAGGTTTCCATACAGAACAACAACCGTAGCAGGAATATATCGACGACCAACAGTTCATTAAAAAGCCTGCATGTGAAAAGTTAGTCATCGCTTTAATGTTTCTTTGCTGGGTGGAATTTCAGGATAGACGCCAAGCGTGTAATAATTTGATAAATTTGATTAAGAAACAAAGAAACAAAGAATAAAATACATTTATGTGAGCGTGTCGTACGTTGGAATACCACGGGACCAAAGCTAGTTTGATGTGATAAACAATTACAAGCGTATATGTTAGGAAAAGCCAATACAATATTTATTAATGGGCCCCATCAATGGTGGGTTTAAAAGGCCATGCACAGCGGAGTGGCAAGCATAAAGGCACAAACAACATACACACCAACAAGCAGATTTAAGAGAAAATCGTGAATATGAATGATGACTTAAGTGGCAGGCAAAATTAAAACACTGATTATCACTGATTGAAATGAAACAGGAAAATAAACACTTCCACCTTGTTCTGACTCTGACCGGAAACGGGAATAGCTAATCCCCGATTGGTTGATATACATGTACCATGTATGACTAAGAACCGTGAGACGTATAGTTCGATTGTACACAAATTACTGATAATCGACTACGTCACATAAATACGTTTTAACGATGCAAAAACTCCTTGTATATGAAAATAACGAAACAAAAACGAAACAAAACATGGAAATTACAGGACACAAAAAGGAGGAAATTACAAGGCAAGAAGCCCAGGTAAGACGAGTTGACCAAACTTGACTTTAACATCGCTCTGTACAACAACCAGCGGTTTCTATGACATCGCTCTGTACAACAACCAGGGGTTTCTATGACATCGCTCTGTACAACAACCAGGGGTTTCTATGACATCGCTCTGTACAACAACCAGGGGTTTCTATGACATCGCTCTGTACAACAACCAGGGGTTTCTATGACATCGCTCTGTACAACAACCAGGGATTTCTATGACATCGCTCTGTACAACAACCAGGGGTTTCTATGACATCGCTCTGTACAACAACCAGGGGTTTCTATGGCATCGCTCTGTACAACAACCAGGGGTTTCTATGACATCGCTCTGTACAACAACCAGGGGTTTCTATGACATCGCTCTGTACAACAACCAGGGGTTTCTATGACATCGCTCTGTACAACAACCAGGGGTTTCTATGACATCGCTCTGTACAACAACCAGGGATTTCTATGACATCGCTCTGTACAACAACCAGGGATTTCTATGACATCGCTCTGTACAACAACCAGGGGTTTCTATGACATCGCTCTGTACAACAACCAGGGATTTCTATGACATCGCTCTGTACAACAACCAGGGGTTTCTATGGCATCGCTCTGTACAACAACCAGGGGTTTCTATGGCATCGCTCTGTACAACAACCAGGGGTTTCTATGACATCGCTCTGTACAACAACCAGGGGTTTCTATGGCATCGCTCTGTACCACAACCAGCGGTTTCTATGACATCGCTCTGTACAACAACCAGGGGTTTCTATGACATCGCTCTGTACAACAACCAGGGGTTTCTATGACATCGCTCTGTACAACAACCAGGGGTTTCTATGACATCGCTCTATACACCAAGCAGGGGTTTCTATGACATCGCTCTGTACAACAACCAGGGGTTTCTATGACATCGCTCTGTACACCAAGCAGGGGTTTCTATGACATCGCTCTGTACAACAACCAGGGGTTTCTATGACATCGCTCTGTACACCAAGCAGGGGTTTCTATGACATCGCTCTGTACAACAATCAGGGGTTTCTATGACATCGCTCTGTACAACAACCAGGGGTTTCTATGACATCGCTCTGTACAACAACCAGGGGTTTCTATGACATCGCTCTATACACCAAGCAGGGGTTTCTATGACATCGCTCTGTACAACAACCAGGGGTTTCTATGACATCGCTCTGTACAACAAACAGGGATTTCTATGACATCGCTCTGTACAACAACCGGGGGTTTCTATGACATCGCTCTGTACAACAACCAGGGGTTTCTATGACATCGCTCTGTACAACAACCAGGGGTTTCTATGGCATCGCTCTGTACAACAACCAGGGAACTATGACATTCTGTAGGCCAGGGATCTCTACAGCCAGGGGTCTCTACAACCAGGGGTCTCTACAGCCAGGGGTCTCTACAACCAGGGGTCTCTACAGCCAGGGGTCTCTACAGCCAGGGGTCTCTACAGCCAGGGGTCTCTACAGCCAGGGGTCTCTACAGCCAGGGGTCTCTACAGCCATGGATCTCTACAGCCACTGGTCTCTACAGCCAGGGTTCTCTACAGCCAGGGGTCTCTACAGCCAGGGGTCTCTATAGCGAGGGGTCTCTATAGCGAGGAGTCTCTACAGCCAGGGGTCTCTACAGCCAGGGGTTTCTACAGACAGGGGTTTCTACCGCCAGGGGTCTCCACAGCCAGGTGTCTCTACGCCAGGGTCATAACAGCCAGGGGTCTCTACAGCGAGGGGTCTCTACAGCCAGGGGTCTCTACAGCCAGGGGTCTCTACAGCGAGGGGTCTCTACAGCCATGGGTCTCTACAGACAGGGGTTTCTACAGACAGGGGTTTCTACAGACAGGGGTTTCTACCGCCAGGGGTCTCCACAGCCAGGTGTCTCTACGCCAGGGTCATAACAGCCAGGGGTCTCTACAGCGAGGGGTCTCTACAGCCAGGGGTCTCCATAGCGAGGGGTCTTTACAGCCATGGGTCTCTACAGTCACTGGTCTCTACAGACAGGGGTCTCTACAGCGAGGGGTCTCTTCAGCCAGGGGTCTCTAAAGCCAAGGGTCTCTATAGGGAGGGGTATCTACAGCCATGGTTCTCTACAGCCACTGGTTTCTACAGCCAGGGGTCTCTATAGCGAGGGGTCTCTATAGCGAGGGTTCTCTACAGCCACTGGTTTCTACAGCCAGGGGTCTCTATAGCGAGGGGTCTCTACAGCCAGGGGTCTCTACAGCCAGTGGTCTCTATAGCGAGGGGTCTCTACAGCCATGGGTCTCTACAGCCAGGGGTCTCTACAGACAGGGGTCTCTACAGCGAGGGGTCTCTACAGCCAGGGGTCTCTACAGCCAGGGGTCTCTACAGCCAGGGGTCTCTACAGCCAGGGGTCTCTATAGCGAGGGGTCTTCATAGCGAGGGGTCTCTACAGCCAGGGGTCTCTATAGCGAGGGGTCTCTATAGCGAGGGGTCTCTACAGCCATGGGTCTCTACAGCCATGGGTCTCTACAGCCAGGGGTCTCTACAGCCAGGGGTCTCTACAGCCAGGGGTCTCTACAGCCAGGGGTCTCTACAGCCAGTGGTCTCTATAGCGAGGGGTCTCTACAGCCATGGGTCTCTACAGCCAGGGGTCTCTACAGACAGGGGTCTCTACAGCGAGGGGTCTCTACAGCCAGGGTTCTCTACAGCCAGGGGTCTCTACAGCCAGGGGTCTCTATAGTCACTGGTCTCTACAGCCATGGGTCTCTACAGCCAGGGGTCTCTACAGCCAGGGCTCTCTATAGTCACTGGTCTCTACAGCCATGGGTCTCTACAGACAGGGGTCTCTACAGCCAGGGGTCTCTATAGTCACTGGTCTCTACAGACAGGGGTCTCTACAGCGAGGGGTCTCTATAGCGAGGAGTCTCTATAGCCAGGGATCTCTATAGCGAGGGGTCTCTACAGCCAGGGGTCTCTACAGCCAGGGGTCTCTACAGCCAGGGGTCTCTACAGACAGGGGTCTCTACAGCGAGGGGTCTCTATAGCGAGGAGTCTCTATAGCCAGGGATCTCTATAGCGAGGGGTCTCTATAGCGAGGGGTCTCTACAGCCAGGGATCTTTATAAGAAGCGTTTCTTGACAAATGTCTGGACAAAAAAGTGTCTGTAGGAGACGCTCATTCACTTCCGTAGACATCTATTGCCGTGGAGATTATTTGCGAGTCATGGGACTGTCTGGCGAGTTCGGAATGGCTGTGGTAGCCGAAAAGGATGGGGTGGAGGCGGGGGAGGGTAGGGGACAGGGGACAGGGGGGCGGGGGCAGAGAGCAGGGAGCATTCGAGTTCTCCTCTTGATGTGACCATCATGTCACCCTTCTATGGCTTTCCTACATCTTATTTCTCATGCGTTATAAACCCCGTCTAGACTGCAGCCTAATCGTCACGTGATGCAAAGGTGATTATAAAAAGTAAACTAAGCACAATAGACGATATGAAAACTTGGTAGACGGTGATAAGTGTAGACGGTTTCGTGCCAACCACCGTGGCCACCGCTTGCAGACTCCTATGCTCTATTTCCCGTTCCAGGCCAGCAAGAGATTGGTATTGTTCCATCTTATTGAAGACCATGACCGTTTCATCGAATTTAAAAGTGGCGTCGCTTTGTCCCATGCAACCCTCTCCACTTAACAAAAGTAAAATTCGCCCTGTTACATACCATTGAAGATTTCCAGTTCGACCAATTTAAAACTCTCCGTAATGCGTTGATATATAAAAGTCCCTCCTTCCCTCTCTTTCTCTCTCTCCAACTACCCCCGCTTCTATCTCTCTCTTTCTCTCTCGCTAACTTCCCCCGCTTCTATCTCTCTCTTTCTCTCTCGCTAACTACCCCCGCTTCTATCTCTCTCTTTCTCTCTCGCTAACTTCCCCCGCTTCTATCTCTCTCTTTCTCCCTCGCTAACTACCCCCGCTTCTATCTCTCTCTTTCTCTCTCGCTAATTTCCCCGCTTCTATCTCTCTCTTTCTCTCTCGCTAACTTCCCCCGCTTCTATCTCTCTCTTTCTCTCTCGCTAACTTCCCCTGCTTCTAGCTATCTCTTTCTCTCTCGCTAACTTCCCCCGCTTCTATCTCTCTCTTTCCCTCTCGCTAACTTCCCCCGCTTCTATCTCTCTCTTTCTCTCTCGCTAACTTCCCCCGCTTCTATCTCTCTCCTTCCCTCTCGCTAACTTCCCCCGCTTCTATCTCTCTCTTTCTCTCTCGCTAACTTCCCCCGCTTCTATCTCTCTCTTTCTCTCTCGCTAACTTCCCCCGCTTCTATCTCTCTCTTTCTCTCTCGCTAACTTCCCCCGCTTCTATCTCTCTCTTTCCCTCTCGCTAACTTCCCCCGCTTCTATCTCTCTCTTTCTCTCTCGCTAACTTCCCCCGCTTCTATCTCTCTCTTTCTCTCTCGCTAACTTCCCCCGCTTCTATCTCTCTCTTTCTCTCTCGCTAACTTCCCCCGCTTCTATCTCTCTCTTTCTCTCTCGCTAACTTCCCCCGCTTCTATCTCTCTCTTTCTCTCTCGCTAACTTCCCCCGCTTCTATCTCTCTCTTTCTCCCTCGCTAACTTCCCCCGCTTCTATCTCTCTCTTTCTCTCTCGCTAACTTCCCCCGCTTCTATCTCTCTCTTTCTCTCTCGCTAACTTCCCCCGCTTCTATCTCTCTCTTTCTCTCTCTCCAACTACCCCCGCTTCTATCTCTCTCTTTCTCTCTCGCTAACTTCCCCCGCTTCTATCTCTCTCTTTCTCCCTCGCTAACTTCCCCCGCTTCTATCTCTCTCTTTCTCTCTCGCTAACTTCCCCCGCTTCTATCTCTCTCTTTCTCTCTCGCTAACTTCCCCCGCTTCTATCTCTCTCCTTCCCTCTCGCTAACTTCCCCCGCTTCTATCTCTCTCTTTCTCTCTCGCTAACTTCCCCCGCTTCTATCTCTCTCCTTCCCTCTCGCTAACTTCCCCCGCTTCTATCTCTCTCCTTCCCTCTCGCTAACTTCCCCCGCTTCTATCTCTCTCCTTCCCTCTCGCTAACTTCCCCCGCTTCTATCTCTCTCCTTCCCTCTCGCTAACTTCCCCCGCTTCTATCTCTCTCTTTCTCTCTCGCTAACTTCCCCCGCTTCTATCTCTCTCTTTCTCTCTCGCTAACTTCCCCCGCTTCTATCTCTCTCCTTCCCTCTCGCTAACTTCCCCCGCTTCTATCTCTCTCTTTCTCTCTCGAAGCAAGAAGGCGAATGACAATTTTGCGCGGGGGACGCAGTCACCTGGTATGTGAAATGTGGTCAAATGTCTCAGTAAAGTGTCTGCAATGGTGGTAATGTCGAAGTAAAATATATCGATCTAACGTTCTATGGTATGATTGGAACTTGATGTTGTTGTTTCTTATTGCAAATAGCCCATGGCGAACACGTTGTTCCTTTTACTCCGAGACAATAGCTGTTTCCCGTCTGTAGACCGGAAACAGATCTTTGTGGCTGCAGTAGCCTACACGACCAGACGAGAACGACGCGATGTCTATAGCGGCTAGCCACAGTGTGAGGCCATACCAAGACTCCAATAACCGAATTTAATTTGAGTGAATTGAATCTCTTTCTTCTCCCAACCTGTCAAAACGCTAACCGCCCCAAACATTGAGACCACACAAATCTTACTTTATATCTATAAAAACACCCCGAATTTAAGTTTAACCCTTACTGCTCCATCAATTTAAAACTCCACCAAGTTAAAAAAAAAATAATATAATAATAATGTTTATTGTCCAAAGGTCTGCATCACAAGTAAACACACATATATTACATAGACAACAGCAGAAGCCGAAGCTTATATGCTAACGTAAAATAGAACTTCACAACTAGGTCTATACAGATACAAGTAGAAACAAAAAAATAACGTGAAAGGGCCACAATAGTAGGATGTTTAACTCAAAGAATATTGGATATAAATATAAAGTTTCGACTAGTTTACTATTAAGGAGGACATTATTGTTCTCTTGAATGAGTGAAGGGATGAGTTAAATTCTAACTTATTATACCACTTATTAAAGAAAGTAATAGCCGAATATCTTATAGATTTGCGGAAATGACCAGTTCTAGCCTTTGGGATATGTAGTAGCTTCGCTCCTCTAGTATTATGACTGTGGATGCTAGACCTCGTAACAAATAACGATTGAACAGGTTCCGGTAATATACCCTGGTATTGCTTAAACATTAATAAAACAACACTATATTCATACAATTTAGTCAAAGGTAAAATATTAATTTCTTTAAACAGATTTTCCGTGTGAGAATACTTGTTAACACCTGTAATTATACGAACAGCCCTTTTCTGCAAAATAAACAATGGATGTAAATAGGACTGATAGGCCCCACCCCAAACTTCTTGGGCGTACAAAAGATATGGATAAACGAATGAAAAATAAAGACTACGCAATATATCACTGGTAAACACCTTTCTAGCCCGAGTAATTACCCCTAAACCCCTTGCAATCTTGCCTTTAATGTATTGTAGGTGTTCTTTCCAGAGCAGGCTACTATCGAGTTGAACCCCTAAAAACTTTATGCATGAGACCTGCTCAATAGCATGACCCGAAATTTGTACTTTGGATAAAACAGACATTTTTTTACGAGGGGATTTAAAGATCATAAATTTGGTTTTGCTAAGATTAAGTGTTAATTTATTAACTTGGAGCCAATGTTTAATTTTTTCCAACTCTAAGTTTACTATTCGGATCATCTTTTCAATGTCATTCCCCGTAATAAAAAAGTTTGAATCGTCTGCAAATAGTATACTAAACAGTTTGCTAGTCAGAGATGCTAAGTCATTTATGTAAACGAGGAATAAAAGTGGTCCAAGAACAGAGCCTTGCGGGATTCCGCAGTTTATGTTTAATTTCTCGGAGTTAGCCCCATCGTATTCAACATATTGTTCCCTGTCAAAAAGGTAACTTTTAAACCAGTCTAATGCAATACCTCTGATACCGTATCTTTCTAATTTTAAAAATAAGATATTGTGATTAACGGTATCGAATGCTTTAGAAAAATCTAAGAAAATCCCGATTTTAACAAACAAAAAAACAATTTAAAACTCCACCGATTTAAAACTCCACCAATTTAAAATTCTGACTACTCCAGTAATATATATACAACCCTCACCGCGCCATCCACGCTTTGGATGAATACAGGAGCTGCGTGCAGTGGTCGTGTGCGAAAGGCAAGATGCTTAATTAAGTATTCTCCATCAATATGATATGTGGCATTTGATTCAGTCTGTGACTTTAGCACGAAGTTTACGCAAAGGGAGATAATACTGGGTTCACTGGTTTCGAATAACAAACAATTGATAAACCATGTATTGTTTATTTTCAAAATATACATTTAGGTTTCAAGGTTCCGGCAAGCAAAGGTCACAACACAAGGGGGACTTTATTTTTATTAAATATTACATATTTATTATAACATAGAACTTTTTTGGGCCGCGACTAACAATATGAGATGATACGTGTACACGCAACTGAAACACCGGCATGCCAAAGAATAACTGGCGAAACGTGCAGAAATTAATTATTAATTTGACGCACGAAAGAAAAAATCGCCAACGGCGTGCCATAACATAAGCCGAGTTCGTTTGGTCCAGTTTTCGCCGAATGGAGTTCATTGTATGCTCTGATTCCATCAGCCCACGGCGTTTATATATTTGCACTGCAAACTTGATAAACTCCGATTTCATATCATCGTAGGTCATCATATAATGCACATGTTGTGAAACGCACGCCAAGTCGTTGCAGTAAACGTACGACTGTTTTGTTAAATGCTCGAAAAGCGGCATCCTACATAGATCGTCCGAGTGGTCTAATTAATGACAATTATGGAAGTCATTATGTTCGGGGTTTCGGTTTATTTACGATAACGGTTTCCAGTATAGTATTATGCATTTTAGGATTTCAGAAGCCGACAGGTCCTTGATTCTATTGGGATTTGCAACTCATTCATTAGATAGTTCTAACCATAGCGGTGGCGCTAAATGGGGTTGACCATGTGAGCTAGGGGTCATTATTTTCCCCCGGCGGGTCATTATAATGAAGGAACATAATGAGCTGTAAGAGAACATTTCTCATGTTGCGTACTTACCTTTCCTGCGAGCTTTGCCTGTAACTGGCCCTAACTCCCAAGGGTGGATACAGCAATCTAAAAAGGGAGGGGGACGGTGGGGAGGGGGGTCCACGCCTCAGATGGCCTAACTTGTGAATTGAAAAAAAAGAACTCCTAGCCTTACTAACCCAGTCAACGTCGTAATTGTAATTTTCCCATTACATAGGTGTACAGGTGCGTGTCTAGTCACGATAGGCCGAAAGTCAAGTTATCGGGTATGGGCCGGGTGGTAGAGAGCCTGGGTGGGCCGGGTAGTAGAGAGCCTGCGATTGCCTGGGTCTAATGAATTTCGGGCGGCGCGCACGGTGTATATGGGTCACAGTGCTCGCCACACAAATATTTGTCACGGCTGCGTTCCTTGTCAGTATGAATGAGGCATAAAGTTAAGTCGCAGTTACTATCAACACAGCACCGGTTTGAAGGTCATACTGACGGGCGTTAGTGACTGACTCGCCTTGGCGCGAGTCACCATGACAAACCTACTACTCTGCTGCACCCACATGCATTTCATCCACAACACAAATAGCCGAAATACGAAAACGATATAAATCATTTTATTAAAAGTGATTAGCGATGCTGATTCTGGGATTGTGATGTGAGTTGTTAATGAGGGAATGGGAGAGGGTGGGTGGGCTTTGGGCGTGGTCCACATTCCCGACGTTCAATTATCAAGCCATGTATGGTTATGTGAGAGGGGGCGTGGCGGGGAGGGGGGGGGGCGGGGGTAGCCCCATTTCTGTGGCTGAAAGACGAAGAAAAATGGCAGGGGTCCATTTGACCACAGAGCTGGGGCTAGGGGGGAGGGGGCAGGCCTGCTTTCAGTTGCTTGATGGGTGGCGTAGTGCTATGTACCAATGGCACTTTCGACTTTTGGTGGCTGCGGGTGGTCGCATGAACCGTGAATATAAAAAAAACACCCTCCTATTGACGGGCAATAGAGGCCAAAACTAGGATCCCTTAATTTTCACCCCTCGCCCCCCTCGCCCCCCCCCCCTCCCGGGGGACTCCGACGGCCCCCTACCAGATGTCTTGACAATGTTGCACCAAAAAAGCTCCAGGGGGGATGGAGTTTGGCCACCAACCTTTATGGGTCAGGTATTTTCCTGATTTTTCAGTGTTTTTATTTGTTATTCCAGTCGCCGCCCCCCATACCCCCCCCCCCCCCACCCCCGCGGTCCTTTCCTCGAGTCCCACATTCACCCCCCCTCCCCTGCCTCCCTGCCTGTCCATCCCTGGCGCATCGCCAGCAGACCAGGGCAGGGCGACGGTGTCAGGCGGTCGGTGGAGGTTTCACAGGTGACGGGGAGAGGGGGGATGGGCACGCTTTTGGGTAACCAGTACCTGGAGGGCGGGGGGGGGGGGGGTGGCTGGAAAAGCTTACTTCTTGCCCATGGCGGATCGGTGATCTACAAATCAAAGCCGTCGGTCTTCTGACAAGCCTCTCCCTCATCAAAGTAAGCGATCAGTAAGACATCAGTAAGGAATACAGAAACACGCTGACTCTTCTCCGTTACGCTTTCCGTATACCACACACACGCCAGAAGCAAGGCACTCCCGGTTGAAACGGGAATTTTAATTCAACTATTTCAATTTAGTTTGTAAAAATAATGAATGAAACAAGTTGAAAATTCGAATAAGGCACAGGCGTAATTTGCGTACACAAGGTTGTTTACGTCACACTTTCAGCGTGCAGATACCTGGGACCTAACCAAGCACAACGGACCACATCTCACGCTCGCCGGGCTGATTCTTTCCATCACGTATCATTCACATATTTATTTACAACCAGAACTCGCGTTATAAAGACGATCGGGCTATGCATGAACTTGTCAAATTCCAAGAAAAGGTTTTGTCTGTAAAAAACGCACCATTGTGGCTGCATCGCATAAAAACATTGCAACCAAAATTAAACAAAAAACGTAATCATATCTCCTAGTGCGTCAGTGGCACACCTTGTATGTTGGGGAGCGGCGGTTGTGTTTGGGGTCAAAGGGTGCTTGTGTCATCATTCCGCCACTCCTCCAAGCGACTCGTAGTTTGTCAGTCATCCTTCAAACCAGGAACTATTACAACACACTTCGGATGTTGCGACAAGAATTTTAGGGAACTATCACTATTACACACTGGATGCCGTAGCAGATTGTTCACATGGGGAACTATCACAATATACACTGGATGCCGTAGCATATTGTTAACATGGGGAACTATCACAATATACACTGGATGTTGTAGCAGACCCTTCTCATTGGGAACTATCACAATATACACTGGATGTTGTAGCAGACCCTTCTCATTGGGAACTTTCACACTGGGTGTTGTAGGAGACCCTTCTCATTGGGAACTATCACACTGGATATTGTAGCAGACCCTTCTCATTGGGCACTATCACACTGGATGTTGTAGCAGACCCTTCTCATTGGGAACTTTCACACTGGGTGTTGTAGCAGACCCTTCTCATTGGGAACTATCACACTGGGTGTTGTAGCAGACCCTTCTCATTGGGAACTATCACACTGGATGTTGTAGCAGACCCTTCTCATTGGGAACTATCACACTGGATGTTGTAGCAGACCCTTCTCATTGGGCACTATCACACTGGATGTTGTAGCAGACCCTTCTCATTGGGAACTATCACACTGGATGTTGTAGCAGACCCTTCTCATTGGTAACTCTCCCCATATACACTGGATGTTGTAGCCGAGCCGTCATACTCGAAACCAGCGCACAGGTGTGGTATTGGGATCATGGAACAAATTGCAAACAGTAAAACAATAACCTGGATATAGTCTGCAAAAGACAGTTTAACGTAAAAATACACACTGAGCGAAAAACGTAAATCATTTGGACTGGAAACTATGCTTCAGCAAATATGTATGATACACATCGTATGAGTGAAGTTGACCCTTCGGGTTTCAACGTTTGCCATTTTGGATATATTAAGTAATGCTATATATACAGACATTCTTTGATATATCTCAACAACAAAAAACGTATGCAAACCCCCTGAACATCTCTACGTACCTATCTCGTTTAATTACCACCGGTTGTGGAAACAGGCACTTACAATAGCTTCCGTCCACGTGATTAGGCTCGTTCACAACTGGAACTTTCCCCAAGCGGAAACAGCAGCCAAGGCAAGGCCAAGGCGCCAAGGATTGTGGGTAGGTGGGCGGGCACTGCCTCCCCCGCCTACCATGGGACTGGGCGTTTTCGTGCTCACGTGCTGCTGGGCAGTGGTCACAGGTACGTCGCATCCTCTCCTCCACCCTCCCCCCACCATCCCAGATCAGACCGGGGATTGGACCGCCTCTGCCGATAGGTCCAGAAAGGGAATATAAATCCAGCATTCGATTATGTCAATGTTGTTTTTCTGTTTTTCAGCCCGATCATGACCAGATACGCAACAATAAGAACCAAAACTATTACATGTAGTTTATATATATGGATCGCATGTGGGTATAACCTATTTGCCTATTCAAAGTCATACCAGTGCTAAAATACAGCATATATAACCTCACATCTTACCTTCGTGTTCAAATAAGCAACTACAGAACTAATAAACTGGCACTTTTTATTCCGATTTACAACAGTTCTTTGTTTAGATATTTAGGCCTACATGGGTCTCCCAACTGGTTTTGTCGTACCCCGACAGTCACGACATTTACTTGCATCTAACACACTGTGTGAAGATGACATTTGCAAGGCGCGCTCACTTGGTAAACTGTGGATGTGTGCTTTGTCATGGTCAGTGTGAACGTATTTAAAAACAAACACATCAACACCATTTTTACTGAATTTAGATTGGCCTACTTTGAAATTGAAAGATGCATTTTTACCAGGCAAGGAAGCAATCACCAAATATACATATCTGGAATAAAACAACCAATGTTTGCAGCTACATTAGCTGAAATTAGCTCATTTTTACTGTACACTGTATACTGTATTACCAGCAACCGAATAATCAGAGCTGCAGACAATTTTATGTTTGAGCAAAAATTGTTGCGCCTATTTGTGCCCGGTGAGTTGTCTGGCGAGCGATATTGTCCAATGTGCGATTGACTGATCAGTGGTTGTCTAGCGAGCGTTTGTTGGCGAGAGATTGTCTGATGTGCGATTTTTGGACGTGCGATTGTCTGGCGAGCGTTTCTTTGATGTGCGATTGTCTGATGTGCGATTGTGTGATGTGCGATTGTGTGATGTGCCATCGTCTGATGTACTAATGTCGGAAGCAACTAAGACACG
The DNA here is from genome assembly GCA_964019135.1 of Arenicola marina. Lineage (NCBI taxonomy): Eukaryota > Metazoa > Annelida > Polychaeta > Arenicolidae > Arenicola > Arenicola marina. The sequence continues at coordinate 33,609,818 of OZ025255.1, forward strand.
AAAAAGACAAGCGAGGAAAATCGCAGACGTGGATTGATAAGCCAAAAGCCATGATGTTCTTTTCAGGTGGAACCTGCTGGTTACAAGTGGGTAACAATGGACGTTGCCAAGGTTACGAGGCGTCCAGGATGTCGTTTGACGAGTGTTGTGGGCGCGGCGTTGGTCAGGTGTCAGCCGGGTGGTCGTCGCACCAAGACCCCAACCCTGGACAAGTTTTCTACTGGCAGGCACTGTCCGGAGGGGCACCTCTCTGTCAGCCATGCAGGGGTGAGAATCAGGCGTATTCTTGCCTTGCGTGTTAAGTGGGTGTCCCCTGGCCCCGTACTATCGATCTGATAATCGTGATATAATAATCGTTAAACCTAACTATAATTCAAACTTTAATAACAAGTATTTGAAGTATTAAAAAAAAAGCTTGGACCATTTTAAACGATTGTGCATATTTGCGTAACAATGGATAATTATCATGAACTGGCAATTTCCTTGGTGATAGCCTATGTCGCAACAGTTGCATAAACGTGTACATACAGACGTAAAGATGACAACAAAAGTTACTAGGCCTACATATTGACACGTGAACTCGTAGCGTTCGTGGCCATGGCAACAGTTGTATATACTGACGTAACATACTGACGCCATTGTCTCAACTATACGTCCTATTGCAACTATTGTTACGATTTTATTATTGAATTTATACATGCCTTTGCCGATAACCGGTATCTATAGTCTTTATCTCCCTATAAAAAATCAAAATAGATCTAACACCAAAATGTTTCCCAGGAAACTTGTCGCCAGTCATGATTTTCCAAGATGTTTCACGGTGGAAGCCTTGAAAAAAAAAACATTTGCCAAGTCGTCTGTGGAAGGTATTTGCTGGCCGCAAGGCGCGTTGACTTGGGGTGTTTGTTCGGTGTGCTTCAGAGAACTGTGACGACGTACAATGTGGTCGGGGCAAATCCTGCCGGATGCGGAAGTCCCGTCCCCGGTGTGTGTGTGATCCGGACTGCTCCATCAGCAAGGTGCGCCACCACGGGGCCATATGCGGAACTAACAGAGAGACTTTCCGCAACCACTGCAGCCTTCTGAAGCACAACTGCCGACACAGCGCACAGGTCGAAATAGACTATTTCGGCTCTTGCCAAGGTAGTCACACTTTTATTTATTTCTTTCTTTTCAACCACTTGCACTTAAATGTAAGAAAGCTGGAATTTTATTAGATAATGACTGCCGCACTGCGTGACCTAGTGGCCGCTTTCTCGCTTTGAGAAAAGGCCCATTAACTAAAAAAAAATGTCATTAAGCAAAATGAATTTGTATAGGCAATGCCTGCCGTCCGATTGCGTAAATAAAAATATGTTTAAACTAAATAAGTGTATAATGCTCTCGACTGATGATGAGTCATTATGACGATGATGATGATGATGATGATGATGATGATGACAATGATGGCGTGTCTATCTATCACTTGCTTCAGGTTCGTGCAGTTTAACTGAGTGTGAGTCTGGCCAGCACTGTATCATTGACCAGCACGGCCTACCCCACTGCGTGGTCTGTGCACCCAGCTGTCCCGAGCCCACCGATGCCACCGGCGAACTGTGTGCCAGTGACGGCCAAACCTACCCCAGCTACTGCCACCTGCAGAGGGCCACCTGCCTCCACGGCAGAACCATCGGCGCCGCATACCCAGGGCCTTGTAGAGGTGAGCCTGCTGCTCGCACGTTAACGATGTATATTCACAGACCGCCGTGGCGCATGTACACAGACCGTCGTAATGTATACACAGACCGCCGTGACGTATACACATACCGCCGTGACGTATACACAGACCGCCGTGACGTATACATAGACCGCCGTGACGTATACACAGACCGCCGTGACGTATACACATACCACCGTGACGTATACACAGACCGCCGTTACGTATACACAGACCGCCGTGATGTATACACATACCACCGTGACGTATACACATACCGCCGTGACGTATACACAGACCGCCGTGACGTATACACAGACCGCCGTGACGTATACACAGACCGCCGTGACGTACTCACAGGCCGCCGTGATGTACACACAGACCGCAGTGACGTATACACAGACCGCAGTGACGTACCCACAGACCGCCGTAATGTACCCACAGACCGCAGTGACGTATACACAGACCGCCGTGACGTACACACAGACCGCCGTGACGTATACACAGACCGCCGTGACGCATACACAGACCTCCCGGACGTCTACACAAACCTCTCAGAAATCTACACAGATCTCCCGGAAGTCTACACAGACCTCCCGGATGTCTACACAGACCTCTCGGAAGTCTTCACATTCCTCCCGGTTATCTTCATACCCTTCGTCACGTGTACATTAAGCACAGCCCTATCACCCACAAAAAAAAAGTGCAATAAGAGAATACACTTGAGTGCAAATAGATGTTAAATGGATGGTCAAGCTCGACAGATGTGACCGTTATCAAATTGTCCTCATGTAATACAAATATGGAAACACATGTCCAACATGTCTAAACCAAATGTATATATATATATCCCGGCAGAGGGCGTGACCTGCGCCAACCTGACGTGCTCCTGGGGCCAGCAGTGCCTGACCCACCCCGCCACCCACCGTCCAAGCTGTGTCCGGTGCAGCTCTCCGTGTTCAGAGGTACGAGCAGCTTTAGGCGATAACAGAGGTTGCTTTCGACTGGGGAACGAAAGTGACAACAGCCCAGTGACCTCAATAGTACGGCGCATGCGCACTATGTCACCGTGCTCTGAGCAAGTCGAACGGTGTATGTGGACTATAGTCCCAACAGACGCACATATTACGCAACATGGTGCTCAAGTTAGCGCGTCAGCGTTTTCACCAGGGGCATAAGTCGGTAAAAAAGGGCGCCAGTGTTCCATATAAAGCTGACCACTTCAGAAAAGGGGCTCGTTAGTGAAAAGAGAATTTAGTGAAAAATTAGGGTATTTTGGGACTTCATTTCACATGAATAGAAATACGCGTATTTGCTGTTAAAATATATGTACCCAGAAAGCAATCTTTCCCGCGCCATAAACATGTAACAAGGACCAAGGGAAGTCGGCCAATAATATGACATGCAATTCAACAAGTTTTCATTGTCGCCAAGCAAACCTATGAGGGATAATGGAAAGATAAACGAAATTTATTGTTCGCGATGTCCGCCATCCGCCATTATGAGGCCGCCAGCGACTACACCGACTACGCTCTCGAGTGTAGGTGCTGTAGTCGGTCAAGAATGACGTCATCTTGACTAAAATAGTTCACAACGATGCCTGTTCGACTTGTGACTATAGCCGGCCAGCCGAAAGCGGCCAGAGCGTTCAACATTGTTAGAATCAACAATAAACATGGACACAGTTAAATGCGATTGGCCAACAGTGACCACGTGATGATGAGTAAAGCGTTGTACAGTGCATTGCACAAGCAATAACTGCATTTGTAGCCTACGATAACAGTAATATGGAATTGCCATGAGGCACTTTGACTTATTCAATTACACTGTGCAGCATGTTCCCCAATTGCTACTTCCCGACTAAAAACTGGTCTAAACTGTTTTGGTCGATTTGCCAGCCGGTTCGCGCATTTCGACATTATTTGATATAACATTGTTTGAACATAGGTTGGCGAATTGCCCGTGTGTGGCAGTGACGGACTGACCCACCAGACCTGGTGCGGCATGCGGGAGACAGCCTGCCAAACTGGGCTGGTCATCGAGACACTACATAGCGGTCCGTGCTCAGGTAAGTGTCATCGAGACCCAACACAGCGGGGGGCCGGCGCGATAGCTCAGCGGGTTAGAGCGCTCGCATTGAGTGCTCTGGCCACCTGAGAGCCTAACGGCACGTGGATCGGTGGTTCGAGCCCTGCTGTGGCCATGTCTGTGTGGTCGCAGGATAAAGATCCCATGTCTTTCTTCGTAAAGAGTTGGGGGTTACCCTCGGGGACACGGCTCCACTCTCCCTTCCTTCTCCCATTGACGCGATATGACCAAAAGTGGTAAAAGCGTTCTGAATAACCAACCAACCATCCAAGCCAACACAGCGGTCAGTGTACAGGTCGGTGTCATCGAGACCTAACACAGCGGCCAGTATACAGGTCGGTGTCATCGAGACCCAACACAGCGGTCAGTATACAGGTCGGTGTCATCGAGACCTAACACAGCGGTCCGTGTTAAGGTAAGTGTCATCGAGACCCAACACAGCGGTCAGTGTACAGGTAAGTGTCATCGAGACCCAACACAGCGGTCAGTGTACAGGTAAGTGTCATCTAGAGAACCAACACAACCGTCAGTGTACAGGAAGGTGTCATCGAGACCCAAAACAGCGGTCAGTGCACAGGTCGGTGTCATCGAGACCCAACACAGTGGTCAATATACAGGTAAGTGTCATCGAGACCTAACACAGCGGTCAGTGTACAGGTCGGTGTCATCGAGACCCAAAACAGCGGTCAGTGCACAGGTCGGTGTCATCGAGACCCTACACAGCGGCCAGTATACAGGTCGGTGTCATTGAGACCCAACACAGCGGTCAGTTTACAGGTCGGTGTCATCGAGACCTAACACAGCGGTCCGTGCTCAGGTAAGTGTCATCGAGACCTAACACAGCGGTCCGTGTTCAGGTAAGTGTCATCGACAACCAACACAGTGGTCAGTGTGCAGATAAGTGTCATCTATAGAACCAACATGGCCGTCATTGTACAGGTATGTGTCATCGAGACCTAACACAGCCGTCATTGTACAGGTAGGTGTCATCGAGACCCAACACAGCAGTCAGTGTGCAGGTAGGTGTCATCGAGAACCAACACAGTGGTCAGTATACAGGTAAGTGTCATCGAGACCCAACACAGCGGTCGGTGTACAGGTAAGTGTCATCGAGACCCAACACAGCGGTCAGTATACAGGTCGGTGTCATCGAAACCTAACACAGCGGTCCGTGTTCAGGTAAGTGTCATCGAGACCTAACACAGCGGTCCGTGTTCAGGTAAGTGTCATCGAGAACCAACACAGTGGTCAGTGTAAATGTAAGTGTCATCGAGACCCAACACAGCGTCAGTGTCCAGATAAGTGTCATCTATAGAACCAACACAGCCGTCATTGTACAGGCAGGTGTCATCGAGACCTAACACAGCCGTCATTGTACAGGTAGGTGTCATCGAGACCCAACACAGCAGTCAGTGCGCAGGTAGGTGTCATCGAGAACCCATACAGTGGTCAGTGTACAGGTAAGTCATCGAGACCCAACACAGCGGTCGGTGTACAGGTAAGTGTCATCTATAGAACCAACACAGCCGTCAGTGTACAGGTAGGTGTCATCGAGACCCAACACAACAGTCAGTGTAAAGGTAGGTGACATCGAGACCCAACACAGCCGTCAGTATACAGGTAAGTGTCATCGAGACCCAACACAGCGGTCAGTGTACAGATCGGTGCCATCGAGACCCAAAACAGCGGTCAGTGCACAGGTCGGTGTCATCGAGACCCAACTCAGCGGCCAGTATACAGGTCGGTGTCATTGAGACCTAACACAGCGGTCAGTTTACAGGTCAGTGTCATCGAGACCTAACACAGCGGTCCGTTATCAGGTAAGTGTCATCGAGACCCATCACAGCGGTCAGTGTACAGGTCGGTGTCATCGAGAACCAACACAGCGGTCAGTGTACAGGTAAGTGTCATCGAGACCCAACACAGCGGTCAGTATACAGGTCGGTGTCATCGAGACCTAACACAGCGGTCCATGTTCAGGTAAGTGTCATCGAGACCTAACACAGCCGTCATTGTACAGGTAGGTGTCATCGAGACCCAACACAACAGTCAGTGCGCAGGTAGGTGTCATCGAGAACCCACACAGTGATCAGTGTACAGGTAAGTCATCGAGACCCAACACAGCGGTCGGTGTACAGGTAAGTGTCATCTATAGAACCAACACAGCCGTCAGTGTACAGGTAGGTGTCATCGAGACCCAACACAACAGTCAGTGTAAAGGTAGGTGTCATCGAGACCCAACACAGCCGTCAGTATACAGGTAAGTGTCATCGAGACCCAACACAGCGGTCAGTGTACAGATCGGTGTCATCGAGACCCAAAACAGCGGTCAGTGCACAGGTCGGTGTCATCGAGACCCAACTCAGCGGCCAGTATACAGGTCGGTGTCATTGAGACCTAACACAGCGGTCAGTTTACAGGTCGGTGTCATCGAGACCTAACACAGCGGTCCGTGATCAGGTAAGTGTCATCGAGACCCATCACAGCGGTCAGTGTACAGGTCGGTGTCATCGAGAACCAACACAGCGGTCAGTGTACAGGTAAGTGTCATCGAGACCCAACACAGCGGTCAGTATACAGGTCGGTGTCATCGAGACCTAACACAGCGGTCCATGTTCAGGTAAGTGTCATCGAGACCTAACACAGCCGTCATTGTACAGGTAGGTGTCATCGAGACCCAACACAACAGTCAGTGTACAGGTAGGTGTCATCGAGAGCCAACACAGCGGTCAGTGTCCAGGTAAGTGTCATCGAGACCCAACACAGCGGTCAGTGTACAGGTAAGTGTCATCTATAGAACCAACACAGCCGTCAGTGAACAGGTAGGTGTCATCGAGACCCAACACAACGGTCAGTGTAAAGGTAGGTGTCATCGAGACCCAACACAGTGGTCAGTATACAGGTAGGTGTCATCGAGAGCCAACACAGCGGTCAGTGTCCAGGTAAGTGTCATCGAGACCCAACACAGCCGTCAGTGTACAGGTAAGTGTCATCTATAGAACCAACACAGCCGTCAGTGTACAGGTAGGTGTCATCGAGACCCAACACAGCGGTCAGTGTACAGGTAGGTGTCATCGAGACCCAACACAGCCGTCAGTATACAGGTAGGTGTCATCGAGACCCAATATAGCGGTCAGTGTACAGGTAGGTGTCATCGAGACCCAACACAGCCGTCAGTATACAGGTATGTGTCATCGACACCCAACACAGCAGTCAGTGTACAGGTTGGTGTCATCGAGACCCAACAAAGACTTCAGTCTACAGGTCGGTGTCATCGAGCACCAACACAGCGGTCAGTGTACAGGTCGGTGTCATCGAGAACCAACACAGCGGTCAGTGTACAAGTCGGTGTCATCGAGACCCAGCATAGCGGTCAGTCTACAGGTCAGTGTCATCTTCACTGTTCAGATATGCCTGTCGACAGTATTACTTGCAAGTTATTATTAAATAAAAAAACAATATCCTCTTTATTCTGTTAATATTGAGATCTTTTTTCTCGCATTGTAGCAGACCCATTGGGTTCGGAAGACTCGCAGCCCGCTGGAACCAATCCCTGAGATGGTAGCTGCGTGGACACTAGAAGTGATTTGCCTGCAGAATCCATGAGTCACCCAAGGCGGTCAGTACATAGCGGTCCGTGCATGGCTCCTCTCTGCAGTCCTGGCACCCTCGCTGGCAGAAACATGGAGGGATTCCTGGAGCGCGTCCCTCATTGGATCAGCAGGTAGTCGAGATGGACTGGGAAGTACTGGATCTGGGACTTCCCCGGATCTGCGCCTACTCTATACTTTCTTTCTGTCCACGTGTAACCGCCGCTATGTTGATCAGCGAAACTCTGGATTGAGCAAATTGTCCAAATATATCGAATGGGTTGTTTACATTTCCTATCGATGTCAAAGCTCGCGTAGCCTTGCATGGGAGTTGTACAATAATAATGTTATCTGGCTCTGAACATTTCTTAACGTTCTGACGCTTTAAATACGATGTGTGCTGTCGTCCAAATGATTCGAGTGAATATTGGTTGTGGTACAAACAGTTTGTTGCCCCGTGTTGTGGACACCACACGAAACAACGTTAACCGGCTACGAAGGGTACATGATGAGAGTAGAAGCTCTAGTAGTGGTGGTAGAAGCTAAAGTAGTGGTGGTAGAAGCTCTAGTAATAATTGCAGAAGTAGTGGTAGCTGACCGTGTAGTGGTAGAGTGAAATATGAGGTTTTATAAGAAGTATTTATATGGTTTAATTATCATGCGACATTAATAATCAATTCTTTTTTAAATAACATATTTTGTTATGTACTCGTAACGCACTTACTACCTCTTCATTACGAATGAACCAAAAGCTGTCCTAGACGTATTTATTACAGTTTCTTTTCGACCCACATAGTTAATAAACGAGTGTCACGTGATCCCGCGAGGGGAGACACGCCGACTATATGAGTGTACTGCCGGCAATCACAAGTTAACCTCGGTATGGGGTTAACTTGTTATTGCCGGCAGTACACTCATATAGTGCGAAAAAACTCCCCCACTGAGAACAAAATAAGATATTATTGCTGTTTATTAATAACTTTTTTATCTTTATCATAAAAACTCGTGCATGACGTGCCCAGATGACTTGGCGGAATCCTCGTCTACATCATTAATATAACCCTTATTGTGGCATTCCAATTGTATTGATCGTCGCGGTTTTACGGGAGGGTTATTTGCACTCTCCCGGATTCTTGGTATTTAGTCATAAATGGGACGTAAATACGGCCATTTTGCATTCTGTATCGTGGCGGATATCTGGCGGTCGTAACCGGCAGTCTTAGAGCAAACTGTCGTGATGTCGTCCCTTACAATAAACGTATCCTTTATTAAAATTCATTGGCCTATACTTCGTGAATCAAGTGAATTGGATTACTTCCAGACTTTATGAAGGTGTAATTGATCAATATTGTAATGGATAACATTTCCAATGTAATCCCTGCCTGTGTGTGTTGTATCCACGGTTTGTTTTTACATATGTGCATATTGCTATGTTGTGCGGTATTTACCCCTTGTTACAGTGGATATCACAGCGTGGAGGTTGTTTGCCTGGAGTTCTGGCGTGGTGAACACTTTCCACGAACGTTGTATTTGGTAGGATGAGTCTTGTGATATTTAGGATAGTAGTGATGATAATCGTATCCACCACCCCAGTAATTTTCTCCAAGGCTTGAGTCGTTGTCTCTTTGTCATACTTCACGGAAAATAAAGAAGTGAAAACCATTTCCTCTTTGCTCAGGTTGTCAGTATGTTGCAAAGTCAAACCACCGGTGATCGTCGATAGGTTTAACACCATTTCCTCTTTGCTCAGGTTGTCAGTATGTTGCAAAGTCAAACCACTGGTGATCGTCGATAGGTTTAACACCATTTCCTCTTTGCTCAGGTTGTCAGTATGTTGCAAAGTCAAACCACCGGTGATCGTCGATAGGTTTAACACCATTTCCTCTTTGCTCAGGTTGTCAGTATGTTGCAAAGTCAAACCACTGGTGATCGTCGATAGGTTTAACACCATTTCCTCTTTGCTCAGGTTGTCAGTATGTTGCAAAGTCAAACCACCGGTGATCGTCGATAGGTTTAAATGATATTTAATTTATGTTTAGGTGTGGACGAAAAAACATTGAAACACCTAAAAAAAAATTTGAAGAGAAATAACCAATTTTGAAATGCGGGAATATAAGTTACTCTAAAAAGAGTGTTCAGTAGTTTATGCGCCACAATATCTCGACACGCGCAAATTCTTTCTTTAACTATCGCGTGACACTTGTCGAGAATGTACAGGCACCATGTCATTGCTAACTACAAGGCTAAAACTCGCTGTAACCACATGTAGGAGGATGGGAGCGGCAGGTCGTACGTGGTTCACGTCAGCCGAACTAAGATGGGAAGTTTTACGCTTTATTGTCAATATTTAGGATCATATATTTACAAATCGCGGCTGAATCATTGCAAAGTTCGCGGATGGCGAGTGTGTGTCTCTTCGCCTCTGGGGAGGTCAGACGCGATAGACATAGGCTTCCACAGACACAGCAGATGTTAGTATTGAAGGGCTTGTGCAGCTGATGGGTGCCATCACGCTGAAGGCTAAGTGGCATGCTAGACTAGAACAGGTCCATCCTTCAGCACACTACAGCTGTACCCGGCCTAAGTGTAGGGGGTGCTACTTGGTGGTCTTCCTGGTTCGCTTGTTCCACGAAAAGTTGGCGCCGTACGATTTGAGTTTGGGGTTGGGAACGTTCCGCTCCTCGACTGCGTACTCCCAACCTACCGACAGACATAAACAGATTAATGTCACATATAGTGTACTCCCAACCTACCGACAGACATAAACTGGTTAATGTCAAAATATAGTGCACCAAAGACCTTACTATGATAAGACACCACACTCAGTACAGCCCAATGGCAACTTCCGTTATGCGAGCGACAGTGGCGACGCCATGCGGATGGAGTTGGCGAGAGAAAAAGAACCGCTCAGTTTGGCTGTGCGCCGTGCGATTCTTGCGGATGCGTTCGGTTTACGCAAGCTTTTTCGATACAGACAGAACATTTGCCGTCCAATTAAATACCCTAGGACTATTTAGACGTATTCAGACATATAATAGGTAAACATTATTAGCTCGGACAACTTTTTACGCCGTCAAAGGAGGGCGGGGGCCTGGGGTTCAAGTGCCGTACTGTTCTCGCCGGCTCCTATCTGATAAAGCAAGCAATATGGGTATGAAGACAAAACAACTTGCCTTTCTGATTAATTAACTTAGGACTATTTGGAAGTATTCATATATTCGGTCAAAATAATAACTGAGACTAATTTTGGTGCCGTTGGAGGTGGTGGGAGGGAGGGGAGGGTGCTAGTGCCATATACGATTCTCGCGGGTCTGATCTGTTTAAGCAAGCTTTATCGGTAAAGACAAAACAAGTTGCCGTGAGATTGATAAACCCCTGGACGAAACGGAAGTACTGAGTTATGTCTTAGGTAAAAATAATGAATACTCTGTTGGGAGGGGTGGGGGGGGGGGGTGTGCGGGGTCCCAGCAAACTTTAGCGGTAGAAAGAATTTTTTTTTAATTACTCATGCAGTGACGATGTAGAATTTATATTACTTACTTAAGGAAAAAAAAAAATGTCCCCATAACAGACCAGATTTATTGTTTTATTTCCATTTATTTCTTATGAAGCTCATACAGCTAGGTACCACCTGGGGGCACCCAGGACATTCACGGTAACTCAAACAATAGTTATTAATGATAAGGAAAAATAAATAAAAATCAAGAAAATATATAATCTCATTTCGGAGTGGGTTTCAGAGTAACAAAATCAACCCTTTGCGAGTGCCTCTTTCTTAAAACATGTCACGTATTATCAATGTAAAGACTACACACGCGGGTCATATAGTCAAACCAATTATTTGCTACAATTACCCAAGAGTAAATGCTTTTATTAATGAGTTCAAGCAATATTACACAAGGGGTTCAGAGACTGCCCCGATCTCATATAGATACTCTTTGATTTGTCACCTCTCAGGTGAAAATGCTTCAAAGCTCACATAGAATAAGGAAGACTTGTGCCGAGATACACTCATCTCCTACTTGAACCAATGCTATATATGCATATGTGAGTATCAATTAAGGTATCAAAATCGGTCCACAAGAAAGCTTAAATCACAAAAGAGACTGTAATACTCTAAAGATACATATAAGTATATTGCATACTATATATATGCATGTAAAGGAAATTCTAGGAATTACTTCTAATGTCTTCATATAGGATGAAGTTATTAAGTTTAAATACACAAACTACAGGTATTCGTGATTTCTTCTGCATATTTTCGAGCTCAGCTATCTTCATTTGAGCTCTGCGCTGCGCCAATTCAATTTCTGCAGCTGACATTTTAACTTCTTATTGCCAGGGGAGATACAGGGAATGCTAGGTTGATGATGTGGTGTGGTACTTTCCACAACTGAGCTACGGGCATCTTAACAAGAAGAAATACATTAATGTTAGCATTGGTAACATCCCCAATAAGAATGTTAAGCCCTGATTACCGGTAACTGAAAGTACTTGAACACTTTGATATCAACCCTGATTTGACAACTATTGGGAAGCACACTGAATGATAGCTGAACATATACACAAGCCCACAATTAAGGGCCAGTGCTAAATAAATATGTGTCGTTCTTCACAAAAAGTAGTTGGTTACTTCATGTAGACATGGATATTTATATAGATATTGCTCTAAATTCAGCCAAAATAACACCTGAAGTGGAATTTTTTTTACAACAAACTTTTCAATCTTTTTGCATGCATCACGTTATAACTTTATAACAATGCATCCTACTTATGGGCGATTTCACGTTAACCGTACCATTATAGTCTCACAGAGGGTAAAATTTCAAACTATTCGACTTTCATAAAACGCCATTGGCCTGAGAACTTCAGGAGATGTGCTAGTACCTTGTAAAATTTCGAGGCGTGGGGTTATCAGTGACCCTGTTAAACATGTTAAAATCTTCATTGAAGTAGTGATGTCAAATTGCTTGTCTGGAGGGGACATTTGTTTAACAAGAAACATACCAATGTTGTTACAAGGGGGGATAGGGCATGGTCTTTCATATAACTGACATTCTTCTATGCTAATGATCAGATATTAATGCACATTTTGGAGCCTAAGGTGTGTGGTTTTGTAATCTTTAATAAACATGAATCTTTTATGAAAGCAGTAATAGCAAAAACAAAATATTTTTAGCAGCATAAAAACTCACTTTATCCTTATATACACTCTTCAAATACTAAATAGTCTTACAGCAAAGTATACCCCTGTTATGTATTCAGTATACTGTATTAAATTTCTCTCTTATTATACACGATCATGCATAGCATCATAGTGACAAGAGAGCAGATATGGATTTGCTCTGGAGAGGACTTTTGTTTAACAACGCACCCACCTTTCTTACAACAATGTGGAAAAGTACCTGAGTACCCGTGTAATTATATTCTTCTATGCTATTGATCTGATGTTAATTGAGATGTTGTAGTTTGTAACATGCATTGTTTTGTTATCTTTAACATAAGTCATGAAGTTGGCACCGGAATATGCAACACGGGCATTTTGAGAAGCATAAACAACTGTACACAATTATTCTTGTAATAACTACACTATTGCCATGCAATGGGTATATGGTATTAAGTTCTTCTTTTATAATATAAGAAAATGTACTAGGACACTGGTGACAAGACAGCGGACATGATTTTGTATTGGAGAGGACAATGTTTTAAACATTGTTAATCACAAACAATATTTGGAAATAAAGTCGTGCAGAGGTCCATATTGAACGACATAACATATGTGCAGAATGTTACTGCTTATCAAATAAAATGAAAGCAAATAATTCTATGCATTTATGCAAATAAAACAAATATACATTAATATTAATGGAATATTCGTTACAATATTTAAGAGTGGTCAGTCTTATAGCTCTAAACTGATCTGGTGTGTGTCGTGAGTCAGCTAATACACTTCCTTCGGAAACGAGAGATGCAATTTATGTTCAAAGAACATTTCTTCGTGCTAATGGTAACCAGAGGGTTTCACTGTAGTCCGATAATACCTGCGAAATAGTTCTTGAAGACATATGTACATGCGAACAGGAGTTTTAAATTAATCTAATTGTCCCAGTGGCAAGGGGCCGGCGCGACAGCTCAGTGGGCTAGAGCGCTCGCATTGAGTGCTCTGGTCACCTGAGAGCTTAACGGCACGTGAGTCGGTGGTTCGAGCCCTGCTGTGGCCATGTCTCTGTGATCGCAGGATAAAGATCCCATGTCTTTCTTCGTAAAGAGTAAGGGGTAACCACCGGGGACATGGCTCCACTCTTCCTTCTCCCATTGACGCGATATGACCAACAGTGGTTAAAGCGTCCTGAATAACCAACCAACCCAGTGGCACAATGAAACCTGTTTAGCCCATGTGTTCTCCAAAGTGGCATAAAGCACTGTTATCTCGATCCTTTCAATGCCTTACACCCAACTACTGCAAGAATTAAGTCTAAGAACTTAGCATGTTTGATGTCATATTGGCGTCTAGGGACGGCCAGAGATACTGCATACTTCATAATAACTCTAAGAATGAAGACAGAAACATCACCATTTGTCTTTTTAACATGTCAAGCTAGAAGCTAGCTAGAAAGCAGTTTGGCGCTGAAGAGAGGTAATATGGATATGATTATTCACTAGTACTATTATAAAGATCTGGGTTTCAATTCATGCACAATTATTCCTTCAAATGACACCTGGTTAACAGAAACACAATCATTTAAATTGTCTGCCTCTGGTTTCTATTCTAACTTCACGCCGCTTCCACAGCAACTCCAAATTATCATCAATTATCGCTCATAATTAGTTTCATATATTTTGGGATTCACGTTATAAATGTTTATTCAGAGTAAAAATTACCATTGCTTAATGATAGCTCGGGTTGCTGTTTTTTGTGGCCAAAACGCTGAACGATAGGCTGAATAGCAGCAGCCAGTCGTTTCACCCGACATTGTTTTGACAGCGGGCATCCAACTCCATCCGCTTGGCGGCGCTGCAGTCGCGCGATAACCATTGGGCCCGCTGAGTGGGGCGTCTTATCATAGTAAGGTCTTTGAGTGCACTACCAACCTACCGACAGACATTGACAGGTCAGTGTCAAATATAGTGGACCACCAACCTATCCTCAGTTCATGTTAATATCCCATGCAATGTCATCCGTAGTGGACTCAAGAATTTCCAATGGTGGAAGTTATATGTAAGGCTACTTACAAAGTTGCGAATGATTTCTATCACTACATACACAGCTGCCATACAGAACACCTCCATCGGAAACTCACCATTTTTTTCACAGAATGCCACGGCATCTTCCTTCCTGGTGAAATCAAGCTCCATGTTGGACAGCGGGTCGCCACTGCAGAGAGAGATAAGACACATGAAGCAACATACCAAGTGTCGACACATAACAACGAGCAGACCAAACATAACCTAATGTGACTCACGTGCAGCATCAGTCCATGAGCGGGTTCTCCCCTCAGTGATAAATAAACCCAATGTGACTCACGTGGAGGACCAGCCCATGAGCGGGTTCTCCCCTCAATGTTAAATAAACCCAATGTGACTCACGTGGAGGACCAGCCCATGAGCGGGTTCTCCCAGCGCTCCCGGGTGTCGAATTCCATACGCCAGCGATGCGTCTTGTGGCTTCCGGATTGCATGGCGTTCCGGGCCGGCATGAAGATCCGGACGAGGCGAGTCTTGAGGTGTTCTTCCGGAACGCCACTCAGCATCGACACGTCATCCTGCAGGAGACAAGGGAACGGAATGGTGACGGTCCATGCATGGAACGGCAAAGTGTTTAGTGACAAACGGCAAAGACAAAGAGCTGTATTGCGAGGCGGAACAGGAAGAAAAACGTTGTTTTAAAACTACTATTACTGTACAACAAACTTGGTATTTAAGGGATTCGTGAGTTCAGAAGGAGGCGTATTCAAACGCGACCAGTCACTATGACCAACCCGGTTAGCTCAGCATTAAAGCCTCAGACCTTGGATCGTAGGGTTGGGGTGCCGAGTCCTCGATAATGCTTGTTTTCGGTTTACAATTATCTTTTTGGGACACACATGAAAAATGTGGTTCTCCCCACGGTCGCCACTTTTTGGATCCTCGATACTAACATTTTGTGGTAATAGCATCTTTAATCTCTCTAAACATCAACGCCGATCATACAGCCATTTTACACACAATCAACATGTGAAATTTGTCGGTGAAAATCGTCCATTGTGGTACTCTTGTTGCATAAAGATAATGCTACATGCTACAAGAACTAAACTTGAGATGCATTTAGATACACCATCTATTAAATTGATACAGGTAAGTGCGCCGAAAAGTGGCGTTACGGCGTAAAACGTAAATAGGCATTTGGGCATTGTTGGCGCGCTTTGCCTCTCAAGCTGGATATCAGAATGTATAAATGTTTTAAAGAAATAACATTGAAGCAGATGGAGCAATGCATCCACTAGGAAACAACCAGACATTCATTCTTCAGAGAGAGAGAGAGAGAGAGGGGGAGACTATATGAGTAGCTTTAATGTGTAATAGAATAGCACTCTCCATGTGCCTCTTCCGAGATCTGGTCGCCCCAATGTTAAAAACGGATGGTGCCAGTAGTTAGCAGCCCCGTAGTCTGGTAGGAATCCGCTTAGAGATACAGATTGCCCAGATGTATCAGATGCAGATTGATTTGCACGTACGATCCGCGATAACTTATGCATAAGATTATTTTCTTGCGATATAACACATACACCAATATCGACCCTCAAGGGAAACAAATGTTAGTCGTAACTAGACCTGAACGGTATTGGAACAGAGCTCCGTCGCAACTGAGGATGATCAGGAAGACAATTTCACTGACGATCCCCCGGCAGAGGGGGTTCCGCTTACGCTATGGTCCCTCTGTACCACGTCAAATTTAACCATCAGAATTATCCTTTAAACGCGGAAATTGAAAACAAATCTAATCGAATATATTGGAAGTTTGGCATCAAATAAATCACTGTTTAGCATATGCTGTGCCACGTGTACTGTACCCGACGAATGCATTCCATTTTGAGTAATTAGAGGTCATGTTACAGACTAAGTTTTCGAGTGCGATGGAGGTCAATGGGGTGAAGCGCTTTGAACTTTGACCCCCATGTTATTTTGAAATATTGTTTTCGCTTCATTCCTCCGTTGTTATCGTACGACAACGGAATGTCTACTATATTAGTAAAATACTGCATCGAACATGGAAAAATCAATCGAAACAACCCGCGTAAACAATGCGTGACCTCAGCGCTGCTGAGGTTAACCGCGAGGTTGGCAGTTACGTGCGGCAGAGGCAGAGTGCTCAGCCGAGTGGCGTGGGTGGCCATGCCGCTGGCCGGCGAGCATTGCGCCGCCAAAACAAACTTCGCCCTCCCCACGTCAGCAAACCCAGACACATATTAGCGTTAAATGACGAGACGTGGTCATTCGGTGCCGACCTGGGCGGGTTGGCAGGTGAACTGAACTTGCTGGCGACCTTCTGGGCGATGACTCTATCTATCTATGAATCACCAGCAAACAATCCTGTTTAATGCGAAGTGGCTCTGCATGCGCAAAATACGAAAAGACTAACTATAGACACGTGCATGTTGCTGACCCTGGCAATATCAGTGAACGAACTCGCAAGACACTGGAGCAGACACGGGAGAGGAGGGCCAGTTCCAATTCCTGTTAAAAGAGCGAGGAACTGAGGGGGCGCACGACCAAAGGGTCATAAAGGTCATTTGGGTATATATATATATACCCATGAGGGGGGGGGGGGGGGGTAGATTCTGCATCCACACCCGATATCTTTTTAGCGTTTTTTAATATTGAAATAGACGCCTAACACGCGGAATTATCGATCAGCTAAACCTTACGGCGCTGGCTGTCTGCTGCTGCCCGTCAGCCTCGACATTCAGCAGCCCACACCCCCACCAAGCCTGACTTAGTTTATGGTGGGACGAGCGAACTCAGCGAACTCAGCCACCTGCAAGTGACCTTGGAAGGGCAGTTCATCAATTAGCTTGTATTTATCCCTGTCACCTAAAGTTCTGCGGGGAAATGCAGGGTCCAGCAGGGGTCAACGGGCGCAAACGTGTTTTTCCAACGAATGAAAGGTCGTAAACAAGACGGGATGTCAAAGAGATGAAGGGAAATGGGCAATGAGACACAAGGCAACGAGACCAGGTCAAAGGTCAAAGAAACATAATATTGAAATATGTCGGAAAGCTACAGGGTGTCCAAGAGAGGAAATGTCAAGAAGGCAGGTCAATGACACTGAAATATGTCGGAAAGCTACAGGGTGTCCAAGAGAGGAAATGTCAAGAAGGCAGGTCAATGACACTGAATATCAAAGACAGGGAAGGGAATCCCCCCCCCCCCTACACACACAAACCGATCGCTGCGACTTTAAGTAGATTTACCAGATGGGGGTATACATAAGACTGGATCAGTAAATCAACCCGTACAAGTATCTGTAAACGATAATTATTTCGAGTGTAAAGACTCCCCACACCACACGTCAAACACAAGGAAGGATATAAAACACCAACCCGTACAAGTATCTGTAAACGATAGTTATTACGAGTGTAAAGACTCCCCACACCACACGTCAAACACAAGGAAGGATATAAAACACCGACCCGTACAAGTATCTGTAAACGACAGTTATTACGAGTGTAAAGACTTCCAACACCACACGTCAAACACAAGGAAGGATACCGCACGGTCTGGCGGTACTTTCCCCCTCCTTAATGCCACCTTCGCAAGCCCCAAACAACCCCCTCATGGCATTCACGACTTTACTCGCCACAGCAAGTGGTCCAAGCTTTAGGCGCCGTTTGGAACCAAAGTCTGATGGTTGTTTTGCACAGAAGTTCTCGTATTATCCCTTGAGAGTTCTTAACCAGGCTTAGCGAAACGCTGCCTAAAAAAAATCAATTCACCCCTCTTTTAGAGGCGATGGGCACGATAACAAAGCTTCTCTACATACCCCGTGGGACAATCATCTTTACGACATCGTAATGTAGAATGTAATGTGTTCAATCACGCATAGATCAAACCGTTGGCAATAGAAATGGACACTCCCTAGACCCAAGGTACGGTACTGATAAGTCCTCAACGTAAAAGCCGAAAACTATTGGCAATAACAGGCAAAGTCCCTGTCAGTTGTGGCAGAACTTGGGCGTGTGACTGTGCGCTGAAGTTACTGCCCAGATAAGGTGGTGCCGCCGTAATACCGGGCATTGTGAGCTAACTCACGTACGCCCACCTCACAAAGATGAGCGGCACATAAGATTGCATTCATGGAAAAATTATACGGGCTTATATAGTAGTTTGGGCTCAAGGTTGACTACACGGGTCTGGCGATACGAAGCGTCTCCCCAATCCGTTGGCGGTGGGGTGGGGGGGGAGCATTTCTCAGAAGCAATTTCAGGGCAGTCTACGCACCCCATGCCAAGGGGGCAAAAGCGCCAAACCAGGTCATAAGACGTGAGTCAAACTTGGGCAGTAACGTTTCTTTACGAGGCGGTATGAGAGCGCGGGGGGAGGGAATAGGTTTGAAGTTTGGGAGAGGTAGTAGTGTAGGAGGGTGGCGCTGCTCAGGTCCCCACATGCCCCCCCCCCTCGGGTCGGTCAGTTCGCCGAGGCGGGATCATCCAGCCACCCGACCCCCAGCGGGGAGGCTGGGTGGGGCAGGGGAGGGGCGGGGGGTAGGGTGGGTGTGTGTGTCGGATCAACAACTCTAGTTATGTCTAGGGTAACAGCCTTTTTACGGGATGGGGTAATCAGTGAAGCCTGAGACTGGCTGTCCTCTGGATCCTCACTGACCACCCCCCCCCCACTCCCGGACTCTTCCCCCAACCCCGCCCCCCACATACCACTGCTATCTCTAGTTGGCACCGTCCAGATGCCCACTACCCCCTCCACCCCCCCCCCCCCCCCCACTGCCATCGGGACCGCCCCACCCCAGCGACTTGAGTAAGTTGTCGTTGGAGAAGTGGGCTGCTGGCGTCTCCGTCGCTAAATGACAAGACAAAGGGGCGGTTGGTGCTCAGCCCTATCCTAAAGGGTGCCATCCGGAGGGCGAGCCAGACTGACCGGCTCCAAGAAACCATTCTCATGAGCGGCTTATCGCTCCCACAACGCCTCTAGAACGGGCCGACAATGCCGCTAATCGACCTTAAATCCCCGCCTAGCGCCACCACGTCAATTAATACACACTGCGTGAGGGCAAGCCAGCACCTGGAAGCGGGCGACGGTCGCGGGCTGAATCATTGATGCGAGTCGTGGCCGTCGTGGTGGTGGTGGTGGCGGCCGGTAGAGGGGGCCACCGGACGGACGTGGGGGAAAGGGGGGGGCGAACGGCCATTTGACGGCCTGCGAGGCGGGTGGTTATTAGGGGGTCCGGGGGACGCTGATGAGGCGGGCGCCGCGCGGGCGACACCCGGGCGCCAGACTGACCTCCCGGACCCGCCACAATGGCCGACAGACCACGAGACACAACCTCACAACAACTGGTTGTTGATTAGCACAAAGACCAGCGGTCGCCACCCCAGCCACCGGGGCGACATACATCACCAGCCGAACGTCTTTGTCCCCTTATCGCCCTAATTTTCAGGGAATAACCAACTTTCAAATGAGCCAGACCGAAAACAAACTTGTCTCCTCGTAGGGGAGTGGGGGAGTTTTGCCGCAGAAGGGAAAAGTTTTGAGCAAACCATATAACTCGAGCCTGACTGGAAAGTAGCTTGCCCGGAGAAGATTAGGGTGGGGGAGGGGGGGGGGGTGAGCAAAACTTCATAGTAGCCTGGCAGCAATAGTCTAGACGGGTAAGGAGAGATGTGAAAGACATCAGTGGCTGAGACCAGGGGACTGGGGTACCTTGTGAGAGAGAGTTGGGGAGTCTTGGTAGTAAGAGATGGGGTTGGGTTATAGCGGCAGTGGGGGAGGGGGTTGGGGAATATTGACAGTGGTAGCGAGGGGGTTGGGGAATAGCCGCAGTGGGGGGGGGGGAGCGTATTGGCAGCGGGGGAGGGGTTGGGGAGTTGTTCAATCGCGGACAGGCGGACATATGACTTCATACATATGCCTCTGACTTCAGGTCACGGACTCACTTAGCAAGTCTCCGACGCGCACAACACAATGAGGGTCAGGTCTTATAACAGATTTTGCCACTCGTATGAATGCTTGTCAATCAAAAGAAGGTGTCTCCTTCGATCATAAAACTAGTATTATCATGATATATCAGATTGAACTCTGGTTATAATTGTAAACTGTCAGCGGCCTGAGGCAGCTTTCAATCCAACCACATTTCATTGTCTCACCAGGAGTCATGACCCAGGTATAGCCTCTGTGCACAGAAAGGTAATCTTAAACTACCAAGCTTCACTACTTGATCGAACTCCATAACAGGGGTATATTCAAATGGCATGCAGGTCCAGGTTGTATGCTAGGTGCACTAAACAAAGCTTTACTCTAAAAATGATTGGCACTAACAGGAGCTCAGATCAACGACATGTGAGCATATTATAGAAGCACCTCTAGCTGATGATACAGGCCAACGATTCTGGTTCTTGGGTACTTCCAGTATATCTATTACATGTACACACTAACCTGTCCCTGTATTTCAATGGTCTGGATCTGTTTGTTGGCATCGCTGGGTTTGATATCTGCAGCCAATGATGTCGTCAGGCAGAGGGGCCTGCAATACATGTTATCCTTATAGTAAAAATCCTTATGATACTGATTTTACCAAAGAGTAATTTAAAATTTAATCAGTGAATTCCATCATACAACAGTATATATATACATTATTTCTTTTACATCAGTTCACTTCACTAAGCCTTATGAGGCCGTTAACACTTACCGGTACTCTTAATCTTAAACCAGTTGTACAATTTGTATATCTAATCAAATCTAGATCACACTATAGATAAATTTAATAAATAAGACCTTTTTGTTTAGCCTTTGCATTTGTATCACCATGATCACAAATCATGTAGGTATATGCCATAAATGTTGCATTCACATCAACTTGAACCTTCAATGAAATGAATTACTTGTAATATTATTGTAAACAGTGACAAAGAGAACTATAAATCTATTCATGGCTGGTAACAAAAGATTTCTGGATTCCATAAAAATGTGATGAAGATATTACACAAATGTCACATGTTTATGTCCAGGGTATATTTATGAATAGACATGCACAAAGATTGAATGCCTCTAGCCCTACTCTCGAATTCATCAGCCCAAAAACTATCCACCAAAACAAACCTTTTGTCACTCACCACCTTTTGAAAAATATCGCTTGTTCCATGGCTCTACAAAAACAAGGTTGGTTCCACTCTCACAGTTCTCACAGTAACTGGGCTCAGCTGCTTGTATGATTATAGTGATGCAAGGATTAGTGCTCTCTGGCATGAGAGTTACCCTTCAGCGGAAATAGCCTTGTTTACATTTTTACAGTCTTGGAACAAGCAATATTTTTAAATGGTGGTGAGTGACAGAAGGTTTTGTTTTGGTAGATATCTTGTGGGCTGATGAATTCTTGAGTAGCGCTTGGGGCTTTCAGTCTTTATAACTAACTATTCATAAATGTATCATGGGTGTAAATATATGACATATATGTGGTGTCTTCATCCCATTTTTATTGAATCCCAAAATCTTTATCACTACCCACTGCTCTCGGACAGCAGGCTGTGCTTCGAAACCTATGGCCCTCTGGTCTACTCTGCGGCCGATCAGCTATGTCACCTGGCTACAGACACAGGGCTAGCAGAAGTAAAGGCAATGACTGATCTGGTCAGTGTAGGCCTACTTTGACTGTGGTCCGTTTTGATCATCGGATGATTTGACTGTGGAAGTGTGGAAGAAAAGAAGGTATAGGCCTCATATGTGGCCTTTGCTTGTCCCAGCAGCAATGTTTCAACTGATGAATGATAACAACCAGCTATCTCAATCCCTCTTCACCTGGGCATGCCTCTACCCCCTCAAACATTGACCACCAAACCCCTATCATTATACATATGCAACCTAAACTTTATCCCCCAACCTAGCCCTGACTCATAGCCCTCACTGCCTCATCTCTAACGGGGGTGTAAGGGTCTAGCCATACACATGGTCAAATAAGTAGTAATGCATTCCCCAGCTCATTTTGATGAATGATTGTCGATTAGGACAATGAGCCTACCCTGTCAAATCGCCTCTACACTCTTCTCTAAACATTATTTGGACCATAGGATATATTTATTTTAAAGTTTGCTCTCTATGGCTTGCACATCAATGATATTTTCATCGGTTGTTAACAGTTTGCCTCTCTGCCGCTTAAAATTTGCTAGGCTGGTATCGCAGCTTGTATGTTGACATCAGGCAATATAACCAACAGCTTCTGTATGGCAGCACTACTAATTCTTGTTGTGTGTCTATAGTCCTGCATGTATTCTTGAGGCAACTAATTGCGCCACCATGCGGAAGATGTCAGTTGTATTGCATAGTCAAATTTGAAGCGTCAAAGAGGAAAACTGTCAACAACTGATAAAAATATATTTGATGTATAAGCAATAGAGAGCAAACTTTAAAATAAATATATCCTATGGTAATATCCAAGTAATGTTTAAAGAAGAGGGTTACAGCGATTTGGAGAGGTAGGCTTATTGTCATAATCGACAATCATTAATCGAAGTGAATTGGGTAATGCATTATTACTTTTTTTACTATGCATGCATGGCTTGATCTTTCTACCTATCAGTATCAGCTTGTTGTCAGAAGGGACAAGTTTACTGGGCTACCCCCAACCATCACCGGCATCAGGCCTGAATGATCAAATCTATACCGATAATGTTTGTAATATAATGACTTATTATTAATGTTGTATTCGATTTACTTTGGGGATAGATCTATAAAAGAACTGAAATGGAATGCTACTCGTACTAGACTATACCCGTGACAAACTTAGTTGAGTTCTACCACACAGTGACAGTCTGAAAGTGTCACTGTCAGTTTATCTGTTTA
Organism: Arenicola marina; assembly: GCA_964019135.1. Lineage (NCBI taxonomy): Eukaryota > Metazoa > Annelida > Polychaeta > Arenicolidae > Arenicola > Arenicola marina. The sequence continues at coordinate 33,633,236 of OZ025255.1, forward strand.
TCAATATCATTATCACTGCACAATATCAGGTGATAAGTCTTATTATATTGATTTGCCATTTTTGTCTACCTAAACTCAGATGTCACTGCCTCCGGAACGACTGTCAGATCCAGAGTCTTTCCCAAACAGCCTGAAATTACGGAACCCCTTACACAATACTCCGATCATGCAGATCACACATCAAATCACCTGGTAAGCGTTGGCGGCCTCAAATAACGAACACTTTGGCTGAGACAGGTTCTCAGGGCCGCCATTGTCACCTTGGCCAAGTAGTGCCACCTGCCGACCAAATTTTACATGATTTACTAAAATACCGAAAGTTGCTCACTGTACCGACAGTTTTCGTCAACCGCGACGATTTACATTCTCTAGCTCATATCTGAAAAGGTACCACATATGACATTTTCGTATTTTTTGGCTATGATTTCCAACATTTAATTCAATTTTCAAACAATATCGAGAGCTGTCTTACAGCAACATATATCGCTAGCTGCGGGAAACCGGTCTGCAGTGTCAGTGAGATGCTTTGTGGCGCCATCTAGTGTGAAGCCTGGAGGAATAAATACAGTCAACATGACAAGTCGGCTCTTCGGTAGACTAGCCAAAACGGTGGTAATTTCCGGTTTATCTCGCATTTTGGTTATAATATGTGATGGGATGTTATTCAGTTGGACATTATGTCATCTTGCTAATGTTTCGGTGTGTCTTAACTGTCTTGATTAAGTTCTATTTGTAAACACAGGACCTTCTTGCGACCTTGACATTGACCCGGCTCCAGCCCCGAGATCCGTACATCACACAAAGGCATAAAGATATCTAGATCTAGTCTAACGGTTTTTTTTTATCGTTTTCCGTCTTTTCCGAGATAAGTTGTTTCATTTCTTCGAAGCGGCAAAGAGGCAATAATATTGTATCGAGGGCCAAAAATGTAAAAAATGTTTATCGCTGAATGCTACATTTAATCTAATTACCAAAATTAGTTGTATCTACACAAAAATTTCGAATGTTCACATGCGTCCCTCCGTTTAGACTAACTTGGCGGACAAGTAATGCAATGATTGTGTAGGTAGATCGCAGTGCTATGTTATAGTCATTTAGAAAATAGACTTAACTTAGATAGCATCTATTAATCTGTGATCTGGAGAATGTAAGTTATTGTTATGCACATGTATTATGTATGAGTAATAATTTAAGTATAAACCCCTCTCTTTAAACAATTCTATTAAGTCTTCTACTGGGTCATTTTCCATATACTTTTATTATCCATTATACTTACATTACTTTTAACAGGTGTTTGGAAGTCAAAGATGTTTGCATCTGACAGGTACTTCTCAGGTAAGATTTATAGCTTATGATAAGTAAAGTGCTTTGAAAGACTCCCATTAGGATAACTTTCGTTTACCATTGCACATCACTACATGTACTAAGGTATTATGTTGAATAGCTTTTATGCTGCAGTAGGATCTGAAATGAAAGCAATACTCTCCATCTGCAAATAAATAGCTGTAAGACTTCTTTAAAGCTGTCATTGCTCTGACATATATAGTTTTGGCAGGACTAGTTAACCTACGATTATGAGATGCTCTCTGCTACAACATGGCAATAGCATGATACAAACTGTGTCAATTAATATGCTATACTATGATACAAACTGTGTCAATTAATAGGCATTACCATGATACAAACTGTGTCAATTAATAGGCATTACCATGATACAAACTGTGTCAATTATTAGGCATTACCATGATACAAACTGTGTCAATTAATAGGCATTATCATTATCGTTTTCTCAATATATATATTGTAGGGTGTTCCCAAGAAACTCTGGCAGTTGGGTAAGCTGAACCATGTGGCCATTGCAGTGCCAAATCTCGAAAAGGCTGTAGCCCTCTACCGGGATGTCCTTGGTGCAGATGTCAGCGAGGCTCATGTGAGCATATACATTTATTAACATTTTGTTCAATCATGCAAAAATATATGTAATAAACAATAAACAATGATGGGTGCTTCACACCTTGCAGCTGTTATCAAATGTATCTCCTGTGCCAAAGTCCGGTGGAATATCTATTATTGTTGGGTTAGACACTAGTGTCCCGGTGAGAGGACATTATTCTATCAAGCTTTGTCTTCTAGGTCAAGGCCCATGGATGTCTTTCATCAGAATGGAGGTCAATCGCTCAGCGCAAAGGAAAATTACAGAACAGCTACCATATTTTTTGTTGAATTCATGGATAGCACTATTTAGCAGAGTTTTCTAATTTGTTGCAGCCGCAGCCTGATCATGGTGTCTACACCGTATTTATACAACTCGGGGAGGCCAAAATAGAGGTATGTGTCCAATTTTGCTGACATAATATTAACTGCTACATTGCAAAATTTATTAAACATCTTCTTTGCAGGCAATATATAAATAAATTCGTGAATGATAGATATATTTGTTATGCAGCTGTTGTACCCGATGGGGGAGAACAGTCCAATTGCCAACTTCCTGGAGAAGAACAAAAATGGAGGCATGCACCACATTTGCATCGAGGCAAGTATTGAACTTTTATACACTTCAAAGAACTATAAGCGTTATGTGGCGTATTTGCTAATTTATTATGATATATTTTTGAAATGGTATTCTATATGAAGATAAAACTTGTGCATTAATCCACATGTAATAGCGGTATTTTGTTTGTAACGCCAGGTTAATGACATCAAAGCTGCGATTAAAGATCTACAAGAGAACAAAGTCCGAACCCTGGGCACGGAACCTAAAATCGGTGCACACGGTAAACCGGTCATCTTCCTCCACCCGAAGGACTGTAACGGAACCCTTGTGGAACTGGAGGAGGCTTGAAAGACATTCTGATGATCATGGGGACTCCGTTGTTGGTTCATAGAATTGTTGCATCCGAAGCCTGGCTGTGGTCTTCTGTACTAAGTAAAACGCTTCTGAAGCAATGGTTATACATTCTTTTGCCTCGGAGCATAGCATAGTATTGTGTGGTCGCTATCAAGACAGCTTATACGCCTAAGCGGTGTCACGCATATCCTGATCCTTTCCAGGAACAAGTGGTAGTGACATCTAGACCGTTCATAAGTCGTCAATCATGGAGTGTAGGCCTATGGAGTTTCTTATTGCTCCTTTTGTTATAATCTTCCCCCGTGCCATACGGTATTAAATACCGTGTGCGTCTGGCGAACCAAAGAAACAGGTTTGTCAGTAACATCACGTTCAGGTTCGCGGTGTAATTGATCTTTCTTTCGCCAATGTCTATGGCTCTTTGCAGATCACCAAACTTGTGTGTATTTATGATAACGTGCGACCTGTTATGTATTACACCTGTCTCCCTTGTCAATGTCGCGGCAAGGCCAGTCCGCTCGACTTTCCTTTGAAACCAATGTTGCTTTTTTAAACTGCATTTTCGACCTCGAATTCTCAGATTCGCTTCGTATAGCATGTTGCAATGCTTGCGATGCAACAATTGTGCGCTTTTGTGTGATATAGAATTTAAAGTGCAGCTCCAAGGTCCAAAGGAACTTTCAAGATATTAATCCGAATATATTGCTCCATCAAAATAGTATACCCGTTAATTTTATTCGGGGGCACTATTAGAATTATTTACCATTATCCCATATGACGTTAAAACGTTAAAAAAGCGTTAAAACATCAAGAACTAGTCAGCGGCAATCATTCGACGTTAGGTGACGTTCCCGTTAGAAGAGATCCAGCGCTTTACGCGTGAGATGTAGTCGTGCTATGTCTTTAGTTAAAAACTCCGTAACCCAACAGCGCAGGTTAGAACACTATCTAAGATATTGTAAATTCAACACATCAAACAACTACAAGTTACCACCTTTCTCAAAAATGTCAGTTTATCTGAATATATATTGACGTTCGAATTTCATATCCCATGAGCTCTTCTTCGTATATGTCAAACAAAAACTACTGTTGAAATGCTTGTAAATGCTTGATGTAACCAGTGTGCGCTTCTATATGTGATATAAAGCTTAAGATGGTGAATAAATCATTCGCACTTGGGTCTCTTCTTTCATTTCCGTGATATGTCGCACCATTGTTTATTTATATTCATTGTTACTTGAGGGGGGAGGGTGGCAAGGGGGGTGGTGTTCCCAGATCACGAAAAATAAATGTCTTTATTCCCAGGTCACGAGGAATTAAAAGGAGAACTCTCCGCATACAAAGGAAGGGCGGATATAATATACAAATCGGCGATCACGGTTATTTAATGTCAAAATTGGCAGTTCACGATTAATGAAAATCTTTAATCACGACAGTCGGCTAATACTCCATTCCCAGTTTACAAAGTAATTATTTTCTTCATTCTCAGTTTACGAAAAATTAATTTCCTCATTCCCAGTTTACGGCGAAATGGAAAGCCCATTCGCGAGGAATTTAAATACCCCTTGCCACCCACCCCTACCTCACACACACTGGAGGGTAACTTATTGATCTATGTGTAACAACTCTTCTTTTTTTTAAAATTATTATTACACTTCCATCATAATCTGGTATGCCCCGCAACCGGGCGGCGAACACTGGCAACAAGACAGTTCAACCGATTCGGCAACTATACCCGTACGTCATGGTTGTAGGTGGAATATTTTTTTCTTTCTTGCTTTTTTGTTGTCTCGTTGCGGAGATGTGGTTTGAGCACATTATGACTTTTATCCCAACGTATGCGTTCAAGGGCTGCTTCCGGCTGTTGACGCCTCTGCATGTCTGAAGCCTTTTGGAAATCTCCGTGTCACTGGTGAAGGTCATGAACTGACACTGTATGCTTACAACGGTCTTCGAGTGGCAGAGCGCCTCGCTCTGTCCACCACATTAAGGGGCAGTTAATGCAGCGACAGACTCGCTGGGCTATTGGGTGTGGCCAATAGATTCTCCCCGCCGTCGATGCCAGGTTCCCACACCAGTCGTCATCTATAAAGCAGCAAATGCTTTATGCACATCCTGCGAGACTCGCCGACGCCGTCAAAAAAACGCAATACGCGCTGGTGTCACGTCACCGATGGGACTATCCAAGTTATCAAAGGATCTTCGAGAAACAACTAACGGGGAGTCTTGGTCAATCAATTTTTGGGCTCATGTACTGCATGATAACCCGATGTTCTGGCCTTTGGGAAATTAGATAGTTGTTGTCACTTGTTTAACGGATATCTTTCGGCATGTAGAACTTAATCGAAACTGATTATAAATATTATTATTATTAAAGATGTTTTACACCTCTTCATTTCACGTCGTGCTGAATTTATTTAACACCCGTGGTGTTGCAGGTTAAATCCGTTCAATACCTTTTTATCGTTCTCACCAATCTCCTATACAGCACCACACACGTCGGAACCATGCATTAAGCTACTTTTTCTACTACAAAAACAAATGTTGTTTTATTGTTTCTTTTCTCCTAAGGTAGTACTTTCGTCATGGGCATGCACCAATGATGCCGCTTTCTCCCCGGCTAGGGTCGAAGCGCTACTCTCATGTAGTTGTGCGAGGCTCCCAATGCCTCCGTCAGTTCCCCCATAGGGTACGCGGGGCTCAGCAGGCCGTCAAAGGGATACTTGTTCCGAACCTTGTCCAGGAACTCGACAGCCTCCTGGAGATGACCTGGGGCGTAGCCGCTGACTCCTGCGGGAAACGTACAAATGGCGGTTACTAGGATAACGCTGGTCGGATTCGGTTACGTTTTTTCTCATTGGAGGGATATACATACAAGATAGTGTATTATTTTCTGTTGTGTTTTTCTCGTGTATTTAAATATGTGTTGCAAAGCAAAAAGTCGTTAGGTATACGATGCATGAAATAATGTTAGATTGGGAACGCGCTTTGTGGATGTTTGTGTATACCACGGCTAAAAGGGGAAAAATAAGGGACTAAGGCAATCTGTTCTGCGAAGCGTGCCACAAGCTCGGATACTAGGACCAAAGCAGGATCTGATCATCTGATTATTTGATTACCTTAAGCCCAGCGCGCTACCAAGGCTGACATTTTGATGTGAGGTTAACAGTACGCTGTACAGGATGCAAATAAGTACTTGCTAAGAGTTGTCCACATTGTAACTAATATTTACTGGTCGTGTTGCTTCTCATTAAGTGTATGCAATATCAAGTTTACCTGGATGTTAAGACGCATGTTTGTCGGCTGTGATTGCATGTGAGGTATTGACCATACCTAATTAATTGCAATTTTGTACCTTTCACGGTGATAGACTTGTTGAAGACATGACTAGCGTTTAATAGCCAGGAAGCGCTACCGGTTCCATGGCAACCAACCAACAGGCACAATCCTCCGGGTCTTAGACAGCGCAAACCGCTGTCAAGCATCTCCTGCGACTCGCTGGTATCTATGAAAACGTCAACGCTTCCTTCTGGCGGCCTGTGATCCCCAACCTGCGGCAAATCTGAGAAACATCAAAATTATTATTAGGAGCAAAAATGTGGCCTAACCTTTGAACATATGGCTGTCCCTGCGTTCGTCGCGTTCATATTTGGGTTCTGCTTAGGGATGCTTTCCGCGAAATGCGGAAGGTTATCGCAAACTGTAGAATAACAGCTTTAACGAAACTAATCTATTTGTTATTAATAAAACAGTGCCGCAGGGTGTCATGGTAGGGCGTCGACACTGGAAGGGATGTGACGGGGGTGACAAATTATTCCGGGTGGAGGGAGGTAGGGAGGGAGGGAGATACTTAAGCGGGCTTAAGCGAGTGTCAGTACAGATACAAGACTCCCCAAAGTGCAAGATGAATATTCGTGGGTACCAGGGTGAAGTGGGATTCCCCCGAATTGTGAGATGAGCAGGAGTTTGCCGCGAGACTGTGTAGTGCAGAACACTCGGAGTCCCTTTTCCTTCAGGAACGCGCATGCGTACACAGCGAGCAGCCCGGAACCCTGCGGAAAGAGAACCATCATCTATCGACAGAACTTATCCTCTACAGTCCTAACATAATTATGCTTCCCAATATACCCAAACAAATGTTTTATTGTGGATCATGATCTCATTCAATAGGAAAACCATTTTTCAAACGATTCGTGAACAGCTATATATATGTATAGAAGGTTTGACTCTTTTTCCAATAAGCTTTAAAATATAAGAAAAGCGCTAACATAAAGAACAAATCCGCACGGCCGTCCCGACTCACCCACTGCCAATACGTTTCTATTTATCTAACAGTCAAGCACGTGAGAACCTGGTTATTTTACGGGGTTAATATTGAATAATTAATAACTTATCTCAGATACATGCACTAATTTGCCGTATGGTAATGATAACAAAGGATTAATCTTGGCTAAATATGTCCAGCGTCACTTAATTGCTATTATTGCTACAGCGATTATTATAACCGGTATACCCATTATCACAATCAGCTTTTTGCTGATACGTCTGTTGTATATCTCATAACGCACCTGTATGACGGCAGTGGCCGCATCGGCCCCGATGCTGGAGGCGGCGTTGACAACGGTTGCTAGGGCGCAGTTAGCCGGCGCTGCCAGGCGGTCAGGCAGGGAGCTGGGCAGGGCTACCACAGTCGTGCCGGGGGTAATCAGCACGTGTGTCGAGAAGCTGCCGTTGAGACCAGATCTCTCCGTCATCGACACCGAGCCATACTTTTAAAAAAATATACCGGACGGCTGGCGCCATAATAAATATAAAGTTTCATGTGGCATTCCTGGAAAAAGATTAAACTTTTAAGAGAAATATTAAGCAACTGTCTATGTACTGACGTTTGGCGATGGACGTAAGACCATCCACATGCTGGCATTAGGTCTGGGAGATAAACGTAAGACCATCCACATGCTGGCATTAGGTCTGGGAGATAAACGTAAGACCATTCACATGCTGGCATTAGGCATGTAAGATAAACGTAAGACAATCCACATGCTGGCGTTAGGTCTGGGAGATAAACGTAAGACCATTCACATGCTGGCGTTAGGTCTGGGAGATAAACGTAAAACTATATCCGCAGGCTGGCCTTAGGCCTGTGAGATAACCATAAGATTATGTGACGGCGTTAGGCCTGTGAGATAAACGTAAGACATTCACATGCTGGCGTTAGGCCTGTTAGATAAACGTAAGACATTCACATGCTGGCGTTAGGCCTGTGAGATAACTATAAGATTATGTGACAGCGTTAGGCCTGTGCGATAAACGTAAGACCATTCACATGCTGGTGTTATAATATAAGCCTGGGGGATAAACGTAAGACATTCACATGCTGGTGTTATAACATAGGCCTGGGGGATAAACGTAAGACATTCACATGCTGGCGTTATAGTATAGGCCCTGGGGGATAAACGTAAGACATTCACATGCTGGTGTTATAACATAGGCCTGTGAGATAAACGTAAGACTTTCGCATGCTGGCGTTATAATATAGGCCTGTGAGATAAACGTAAGACATTCACATGCTGGTGTTATAATATAGGCCTGTGAGATAAACGTAAGACATTCACATGCTGGTGTTATAATATAGGCCTGTGAGAAAGACGTAAGATATTCACATGCTGGTGTTATAATATAGGTCTGTGAGATAAACGTAAGACATGCACATGCTGGTGTTATAATATAGGTCTGTGAGATAAACGTAAGACATGCACATGCTGGCGTTATAATATAGGTCTGTGAGATAAATGTAAGACCATTCACATGCTGGCGTTAGGCCTGTGAGATATACGTAGGACCATTCACATGCTGGTGTTAGGCCTGTGAGATAAACATAAGACCATTCACATCCTGGCGTTAGGCCTGTGAGCTAAACGTAATACTATCTATACACTGGCGCGATTATAACAGTGAGGGCAATCATAGCAAAATCATGAGTATATGGCAGCTATAGCATGGAGATGACGGTATAAAGGCCATGAATATGTTGAAGAATACCGTTACAGTTTATGATACCACACCATATCTTATGATGAAATTCAAATTATCTCAAATGACGTTGGCGTGGGTAGACCACACATCCCACTTAATGACTTGACAAGGAGATTAATTCATACATAATAGCTCAAAGAATAGCCGCTTGCATGTATGCAGAATAAAGCAACTGAAATGACACAATTACTGTCTGCAGAATAAAGCAACTGTAATCACACAATATAAACATATCAGTCCTGCATCCTGTTTTTGTAACGAGGACATCATTAGCTGTGCAATATATGCTTAGAGATCTAGATCCCTTAAGATAATTTTTGCGCCGTCTTCGGATGACCACATGACTCGCTGTTGCATGGGAATCGTGGTATACACGGCTTACTGACCAGGGTCCGTTGAGAGCAGTTCTGTGGCAGTTGTCTGTCGCAGTGCTCGCACCGACCGCAGCTGTCTATGACGCTAAAGGTGATGCGATCTCCCGCCTCCAGCGCCGGCGTCTGTCGTCTGCTCCAGATGACCTCCGCCACAGCCTCGTGACCCAAGACGCTGAAAAAGACGCGGGTATCCTCCAGGAATGAATTGGTGGCTTTTTAGGCCGCGTTTGTGCACATATAAAGAGCTAAACTGTCCCACTGACCCCCCTAGACGATGAAGGGGTGACGTATGGTGCATATTACGTACCCGGGTAGGGATGCGAACCCAGAATCCATTGATTTGTGTTTAGTGCGCTAACCACTACACCAGAAAATGTGAACTGCATGGACTCTAACGAATAATTGCATTTATGCACCCAATACTTTTGTAGCTCATCAGAGAAGACCCCCATCAGGGGCGTAGCCAGGGACTTGAGCAAGTGTACGCACCTGCTGCACATGAAATGAACAAAATTGCTCACAAACAACAGGATTGCACGCACCGGCACAGCCCAATGTGTACGCACGTGCGTACGGCTGGCTACGCCCCTGTCCATCCTCATAACGGCACGGCCAACCCCCCACCTTTTAAAATGAGCCACCACCACGACCCCCCCCCCCCGCCCCGACCCCCGCCGATAAACATATACCCGCCACTTCCCCAAACCCAAACACTGGTTCCGACCATTTTCATCGTACTAACGGTGAAGAACAGGCCATATCCTACGTTACGAAGCAACTGGAGGACGCCGCGTAAAGAATGATGAGAAAAGTGACATGGAAGCGTTCACGGCATATAGCGAGCGTTATGTTACCGGCGGCGACAATAGGCTCTCCTGCCACAATTTCTGTGGACCAGGCACGGTAGGCCGCCCGGTATACCCATATAATCCTCGACCTACCGGTTGGGCTACGCCAAATGTCAATGAATGTTCACACCGATTAAGTCCTGTTCATTTTTGGGCAATGGAACCAGCCTTGTAACTTTTCAGCCGCCATCTTCTCCCGAATGTCCCGTGCTGTTTGGAACGGGGCACATCGGCATACCGATTGGATGCACGCCCGCTCGACCCGGGTGAAAGAAGTGTCGGGCTGTATACCGATGCGTAATGTGCCTACGTATTCAGTCTACCTTGGGGATATACCCGGGTTACAAAGAAATGGGGTAGGCCCAGTAGCTCATTAGCGTGCACAAAATGAAACACACGACGTGGGCCACCAGTGCGCAGAGACGTGCACCATGCACTCCCAATTACAACCCCGATTTCCATGGCAACGCTACCAGCCGGCGCTAGCCCAGGCGGGTGATATCAATAGGAAACCCAAGCGCCCGTGTTGTCTCACTCACGGTTGTTACCAAGTGACGGTTAAGGGCGACAGGGACATGAACGTTATGTACGTCATTTCTTTGTTGATATTTAATGACGCTTCAGGTTACAAATTGAAACATCAAGCCACATCTGTTTTATGGCCAGTAGAACTTTCGTGACGACCTCCCTCGTCTCCGACCGGCCACATCACCAGATCACACGCACTAGTGGGTAGGTAGGTAGTTTATTTTGTCAAAAGGCCTTCAGGCCCATGGGACATAACGATGAACGTATATACATTTGTCAACAAATAATAACATTTTCCGTGTTTTGAATTTACAGCTGCGCGGTGACACGTTTTTCTAGAGTGTGCACAAACATCGCTAATTTTCTTAGGGTAAACATATCTACACTTGACATCAACATAATAAAGTTCTCGTATGTTGGGGGATTCCAAAAAGCGTTGTCTATATATAAATGTCTGATATCCATAAACTTCGGGCAACACAATAACACGTGGTATTCATCTTCTATAACAAGGACATTTCTTACAGCACAGTGTTTACAAATTCTGTTTTCAAGTAATGTTCCATCACGGCGACCTAATTCAATAGAGAGATTATGAGCTGAACATCTAAAACGCGAAAGAGACTTTCTAAGTTTGGCAACATTTACTCTCAGTAAATATACTTCAAAGAAGAGTTGGTCCTTAAATGTACGAAACACACTAAGGCGACTTTGATCTCTAACCTTCATATGCCATTCTTCAATAAAACAGTTTTCTAATCGCTGGTTTAGCTCAGCAATAAATACACTTTCGTCATAAACTGATTGGTTAATCCATACATCATTAAAATCATATTTAGACAACAGAACTTTCACTGAGCTAGCCCAGGATGATCTACTTTGATTGTCAAATTCTTTAAGCATGTTATAACAGCTTTTGACATACCTACTATTTGGCATCCGTAATATCTTTAACCAGTACTTAATACACTTAACATTATAAATTTTTGCTAAGGGTAACCTGCCACATTCACCTAATGCGGCGGCGTCCGATGTTAACTTGGGTAGTCCCAATAATCTCTTACAAAATCTAACTTGGACTTTCTCGATTTCCTTATACTCTTGATAACCCCAGATTTCGGCTCCATACGTGAGAATTGGCACAATGATTCGATCAAATAGAGTAAATGCTGCTTTTATAGGTAGACCGTTAATTTTCTTATCAAGCTTGTAGATAGAGGCCAATGCTCTGTTGGCTTGACCAGTCAGTGTAGAAACAGCTTTCGACCATCTAAGTGTGCTAGTCAATACCAACCCTAAATATTTATACGACGATACAACTTTCAACCGTTCACCATCGAAAAACCATCGCTCGTTTGCTTTAACTATTCCTCCTCTCCGAAATACCATCACTTGCGTTTTGTTCATGTTTACTTTTAAACTCCACTTCTTACAATATGCCTCTAACATATTTATCGTTTGCTGGAGACGTCCTACGGTATCCGCGCAGTTTGCTAAATCATCGGCAAACATGAGTGATATTATGTTTGGGGCATCGTTGCTCACATAGATACCTGGGCAGTTAGAGTCTGATAGCATGGATAAATACTCCTCTATATATAAAGCAAACAGCAAAGGACTTAACATACAGCCCTGTCGCGTTCCGATTTTACACTGAAAATAGTCTGTCAAACTAGATTGTGTCTTAATACACGATTTTAAGTTAGCGTACATATCACGAATAACCGTCATTACATTTCCATGAATACCTTTACCTAGTAGACTAAACCATAACAGACTATGGGGTATGCTATCGAACGCCTTTGAAAAATCAATAAATAGGATATAACACCTGCCTTTCTCTTTCGTTACATACTTTTGAATTATAGACTGCAAGACAAATATTTGATCACAAGTCGAATATCCTTTTCTATATCCCGCCTGCTCTTCTGACCGTAACTCGTTCTGGTCGACCCATACAGTTAATCTCTCGTTGATTAATTTTGTGAATAGCTTACTGAGGGCAGACAATAAGGATACACCTCTATAATTACCCATGTCAGACAGTGATCCTTTCTTATGTACCGGCAATATGAGGGCCTTACACCAATCTCTCGGAAACTTCCCCGTGTCCAGTATCAGATTAAACAGACGAACAAGATATGGTAACAACAGTTCGGCAACCCCTTTCAGCATTTCATTCGGTATTCCGTCGTAACCGGCAGCTTTGCCGTTGGGCAAATGTCGTATACAACCTAGTATTTCCTCAGCATCAAAAGCTCTATTCAGATGATCTCTTTCCAAACTCTCAACCTGTTCAACGTCACACTTAATACATACATTGTCGTGATCAGCTAGGGTGGATAACACCTCTTCCAAAAAAACAGAATCTGATTTCGCAGCCGTGACATTTAATAGATTTGCGAAGTATTCCTTCCACTCCTCAGGTTTTATATTAGAACTACTCCTACTGTTACCATGGTTACTGTGCAATCGCTGGATACAACGCCAAAAGGTAGTACAATCGGTACAGCTATCTATCAATGACTGCTGTAAGATCCGTGCATGTAGTAGCTTTTTACTTTTACAAAGGTTTTTAAAGATTCTTCGAGCACCCTTATATTCATTGAGATGCTCTTGCGAATTTGAAACGCGAAAGAGGTCCAGCATATCTAGTTTCTGTTGCTTTGCTCGACTGCAGTCTGCATCCCACCATTCAGGCGGACTCTGCTGTACGCTTACTCGCATTTTACGCCTGGCTGGTCTGCGCATCGCAATACCACTGAGCTGCAGAGTATTAACTAACAGTTTGACCAGCTCGTCTGTGTCATTTGAATTGCAATGTTCATTAAATATGCTTTCAAACTCACTGTCTAAAGACTCTAAAACATGCAAACTAAACTCTTGAGAGAGATCGGCATTCCATTTAAATATATCGTGAGACTTTAGACCCGTTGTCATGCACACTCCAGTTACACAGTCTTCCATATCTAACAAGTCATATCGAAACATGCAACTTACTGGGAGATGATTAGTTACACAGTGAAAATCTGGTTTCAACACTTCGAACTTGACTATTGAACTAAACATATCACTTGGGGCAATAATATAATCTACGACACTGCAACCACTTTCTGTTATGTTTGTAATTTCACCGTATGCATCACCTTTGCATCGACCATTTAATATGTGGAGATCTAGCGCTATACATAATTTAAGTAACGACCGGCCGAAATTATTTACACCTTGGTCTTTTGATGCACGTGGGATGTCGAAGTCGTCACTTTTATACCACTCCATGTTTGGAATATGTTTCACAGTATCATCAATGTAATCGTTTTCCAATCCTATTCTCGAGTTCAAGTCTCCCATGATGACAACCTTATCAAGTGGATACCTCGCTTTGATATCGATAACCTGTTCGTACAATATTTCAACGCCATTTTGTTCATGTGATTGGTGTAAATAATCAGCAGCACCTTCGGGGGGTAAGTACGTACAGACAAACACAGTATCATTCTTAAGCTTTGATACGGAAGATTTCACTCTTAGTATTACACCATATAGAACTAGCCACTAGTGGGGTTTCTTTGTATGGCAAGCTGACAGGGCAATAAATCAACAGCTTTCCTCGTAAGTCAATAGATTTCATAGGAAGCAAAACATTCCTTCTTAAGAAAGGAATTGACCAATCACATGCCGTAAATTTATTCCTAGAAATACATTGTACCTCATTTCCTTTCTCACAAAGAAATTGACTCACCATAGGACGCATATTCCTTCCTAGGAAAGGAACAGACCAATCAGAGGCAGATGAACTAAATATAAGGCCCGTGATAAGTAATTTTCTTTCAGAGAAAAATAATTGATGTACAATATCTTTCACTTGGAACGAATACGGCGCGCTGTGAATGGTCAATTTCTTCCCTATGAAAGAAATTGAGGTTCAACGCGATGCTAGGAATGGATATGCGGTCTCAGATTGGTCTATTCCTTTCCTAAGAAGCCCTAAGAATATATAGGGCCTTTCGTACAGTACCTTACATAATCTTTGCCAAGACTGAGAGCAATGAGTCAGCATAACTTTTCCCACCCCAGAATAAACTCTTCCGCGGACTGGAGCAGACTAATAAATAAAATCAATCAATCAATCGATAACTCTTCCAAGAAGAGAAGAGCTCATCCAAGAAGAGAGAATATGAGCGATGAATCGATCGCGTGTGACGAGTTGGAAGGGTAGTTCCAATATGACGAACGGAAACTCACTTATTGCTCACAAATAATCGCCCAAATCCATATATTATCGCCCAACCTTAACGGACAGATACATGAGTAACTACATATATGGGCCCTCATATACCCCGCACATGCCTTTTAAATAACAAAATAAGGTCTTACATATGTTTCACATCATGTGAAACATCATGTAGTTCCCCCTTAAACCTATTTGATCGCCTCTACCTCTGGAATCGCCTCTACCTCTTCTCTCTTCCACCTGCCTGGGCGGAAGAGCAGAAGAGGTCTTCCAGGAAGAGAAGAGGCGAAACGATCGCATGGCAAGTGCTCTTCTAGAAGAGGTAGAGTTTGCAAAGTCTGCCTCTTCTGGAAGAGTGCATGCAGTACGATCGTTTTGCCTCTTCTATTCCGAGAAGACCAAAGTCGACGTTTGCCCGTCCTTTGAAACTAGTCCCGACTCTGTAGCGTCGCTATTGAGCAAACGGTGGCTATCGCAAAGCAGAGGCAGTGCCGGTCGATATCGCCGTTGACTCATAATGGGACCTTCAGCAAAGGGGGGTGCCCCTCTTGCGAGCGCTCTAGCGGCCAAACTAAGCGTCCTAGAGCAATTCTATCGCGATTTTCGCCTTACAACCTTACATTTGCCTCTCGCTTCATGCCAAATCTGGGCTCCCTAGCTTAAATATCATTTTCATTATCCGCCCTCGGCCTTGCGGCCTCGGGCCGATAATGAAAATTGGCGGGCTGCTACAGCTTGATGTCGGGCCAATAAAATTGCCTAACGCCCCGCTAACTCGCGCTATTGTTATATTCTTCATCATTACGAATAAATGAAAAACGAGCAGACGAAGAAAGGACTCTGTACCCAAGATTAAAACGATAATAATGTTTCACTGCCAATAGCGATCTGGAGACATATATTTCCTACCATTATCCGCAAAGATCCGAGCTCTAGCTTGTTTTTCAGATTTTTGACGATTTTTTTAAATTAGACGGAATCCGTATACTTTATCATTGGGCAAATCTTCGGTTGCCATGGAAACAAAACTGCGATTAGCGTTCGCCATGGGCCCACCCTAAGACTCTTGTACTCGTCCACATCTCTCACCATGGTAAAGCAAAGTGAGATCGCTCAAACGAAAGTATGTCAAATTGAATGAAATTATATTTTCCCCATAGGGTTACATGTTAAAAAAAGTTAGTATGTTATGTCACCATGTTTACTGTTAGTGGCTCATCCCAGTCCGGTCCATCCACAACTGCAAGCATAGAACCATAACTGGCATAGGTCGCCCGTGGGAGCCCTTGCCAGCGCTAAAAAATCCCAATCTTTTACCATTGGCCAAATTTCAAAAAAATCATGTGACGTTATTTCTTATTCAAATACCATATGGTATCCATTGTGTCTACTAGGTACCATATTTAACCAAAGAAAAAAATCCTGGTAGTGTTTGACGAAGGCACTTGTGAAATATGCGACAAAACATTTTTCCCAGCTTGAGAGATGGTAGATGTTGGTGTCGCTATGTTGGTGTCGGTATGTTGGTGTCGCTATGTTGGTGTCGGCCGTATGTTGGTGTCGCTATGTTGGTGTCGCTATGTTGGTGTCGGCCGTATGTTGGTGTCGCTATGTTGCTGTCGCTATGTTGGTGTCGCTATGTTGGTGTCGGTATGTTGGTGTCGGTATGTTGGTGTCGGTCGTATGTTGGTTTCGCTATGTTGGTGTCGGTATGTTGGTGTCGGTATGTTGGTGTCGCTATGTTGGTGTCGCTATGTTGGTGTCGCTATGTTGGTGTCGCTATGTTGGTGTCGCTATGTTGGTGTCGCTATGTTGGTGTCGCTATGTTGGTGTCGCTATGTTGGTGGCGGCCGTATGTTGGTGTCGCTATGTTGGTGTCGCTATGTTGATGTCGCTATGTTGGTGTGGGTATGTTGGTGTCGGTATGTTGGTGTCGCTATGTTGGTGTGGGTATGTTGGTGTGGGTATGTTGGTGTGGGTATGTTGGTGTGGGTATGTTGGTGTGGGTATGTTGGTGTCGCTATGTTGGTGTGGGTATGTTGGTGTGGGTATGTTGGTGTGGGTATGTTGGTGTCGGTATGTTGGTGTCGCTATGTTGGTGTCGCTATGTTGGTGTCGGTGTGTTGGTGTCGCTGTGTTGGTGTCGCTATGTTGGTGTCGCTATGTTGGTGTGGGTATGTTGGTGTGGGTATGTTGGTGTCGGTATGTTGGTGTCGCTATGTTGGTGTCGCTATGTTGGTGTCGGTGTGTTGGTGTCGCTGTGTTGGTGTCGCTATGTTGGTGTGGGTATGTTGGTGTCGGTATGTTGGTGTCGCTATGTTCGTGTCGCTATGTTGGTGTCGCTATGTTGGTGTCGGCCGTATGTTGGTGTCGCTATGTTGGTGTCGCTATGTTGGTGTCGCTATGTTGGTGTCGCTATGTTGGTGTCGCTATGTTGGTGTCGGTCGTATGTTGGTGTCGCTATGTTGGTGTCGCTATGTTGGTGTCGCTATGTTGGTGTCGCTATGTTGGTGTCGCTATGTTGGTGTCGGTCGTATGTTGGTGTCGCTATGTTGGTGTCGGTTTGTTACTGAATATGTTTGTGTCAGTATGTTGGTGTCGCTATGTTGGTGTCGGTTTGTTAGTGAATATGTTTGTGTCAGTATGTTGGTGTTGGTATTGTTGTGTCGGTCTGTTTGGTTTGTTTTGGTACCTTTCTGTCGGTATTTTTGTCAAGACATGTACGTTTCTCGCGCGAGCACTGTGCGGTTATGACGAGGTATAATCGGCGGCGCTATCACCAACTGCGATCACGGGGAGTGGTTTGGTCGGCCAGGTCCTGGGCAAAGGTTATGGTATAGCTCATATTGCAATGCACTCCTCTAGTGGGGAGATACGCCCCTACACCACCCACCCACCCATCTTGAGCAGTAAATATGGAGCATGGGGGTGAATTGGTGTAATAAAAACCAACGCATGCAATGTAATAGCAACTCGTGAGGCAGCGTTCTTATAAAGCTGCTTCGTTCTCGCTCGCCTGGAAAGTTTCATTCTGGGGCAAGTACAATTAACCTATCAAGGACAAGGGCTGAACAATGGCGGGTGCAACAATATGGAAATGTAACTCACCGTGGTACAGGGGCCAACGTTACGGGGTAGGCCCCGGCCCCCATCCGGCTATCCGCCTCCTCCGTCAGAGCCCTCAGGTCTGAGTCACATACCGTCGTCAGCCTCACCCTGGCCAGGATCTGGCCCTCGGCCGGCTCCGGGAGGGGGTCAAGGACATCTTGGAGCAGGAAGCGAGGCTCCCGGACCGACCCCAGGAAGGCGACCCTAGACACCATCGAGAGCCGGGCCGCCCACAGGCAGGCGGGGAGGGGTCAGCGAGATTCGCCAAAGGAGCGTTGTCTAAGCGTGGCGGCTGGGGCGGGCTGCCTGGTACCGATTATGACGCTGCCGGATGCTCGCTCGGGCGATCACCGTCTGGCTAGACTATCGCACACCAGGGTCGCACACTGTCGCCATGAGACAGGCAGTCCCTCGGGGTCCTCCTGCTACCTGTGTGAGGCCCCCTGGTGGGCGTGGTCAGGGATGGGCTCGCCAAGCCGGGGGTATGGGGGCTTAGAGGGCGCTGGGCAGGCATGCAGGGTGCAGGGTATACGTTGTGGCTCCCCGCAGCTGAGAGCAGTATAGGCTTCATCCCCGCGTCCACGGGAACCGTTAGCGCGGGTGGAGGCTGAACCTAGCTGGTCTGGCATAAAATCTAAACCACTTTAGTGGAAACCACTCAATTGATTATTACACCTGAGAGGAGCTGCTCACAATTATACACCTGCTACTGGACGCATGAATCCAATCGTTAGACATCTCCTTGTAGACGCCTGTGGGTAGAAACCTACCGTGAGAAATGTGCATCTAAACGTCCTTCGGTAGAAACCTACCGCGCGACATCTGCTTGTAAACGTCTTTCGGTAGAGACCTACCATTAGACATCTGCTTGTAGACGCCTGTCGGTAGAAACCTACCATTAGACATCTGCTTCTGGATGCCTGTCAGTAGAAACCTACCGCTAGATATATGCTTCTAGACGCCTGTCGGTAGAAACCTATCGTAAGACATCTGCTTGCAAACGCCTGTCGGTAGAAACCTACCATTAGACATCTGCTTGTAAACGCCTGTTGGTAAAAACCTACCATTAGACATCTGCTTGTAAACGCCTGTCGGTAGAAACCTACCGTTAGACATCTGCTTAAACGCCTGTCGGTAGAAACCTACCATTAGAAATCTGCTTGTAAACGCCCGTCGGGTAGAAACCTACCGTTAGACATCTGCTTGTAAACGCATGTCGGTAGAAACCTACCATTAGACATCTGCTTGTAAACGCCTGTCGGTAGAAACCTATCGTAAGACATCTGCCTGTAGACACCTGTCGGTAGAAACCTACCATTAGACATCTGCTTGTAAACGCCTGTCGGTAGAAACCTACCATTAGACATCTGCTTGTAAACGCCTGTCGGTAGAAACCTACCATTAGACATCTGCTTGTAAACGCCTGTCGGTAGAAACCTACCGTTAGACATCTGCTTAAACGCCTGTCGGTAGAAATCCACCGTAAGACATCTGCTTGTAAACACCTGTCGGTAGAAACCTACCGTTAGACATCTGCTTAAACGCCTGTCGGTAGAAACCTACCATTAGACATCTGCTTGTAAATGCCTGTCGGTAGAAACTTATCGTTAGACATCTGCTTGTAAACGCCTGTCGGTAGAAACCTACCATTAGACATCTGCTTGTAAACGCCTGTCGGTAGAAACCTACCGTTAGACATATGCTTGTAAACGCCTGTCGGTAGAAACCTACCGTTAGACATCTGCTTAAACGCCTGTCGGTAGAAACCCACCGTGAGACATCTGCTTGTAAACGCCTGTCGGTAGAAACCTATCGTAAGACATCTGCACGTAGACGCCTGTCGGTAGAAATCTACCGCGCGACATCTGCTTGTAGACGCCTGTTGGTAGAAACCTACCTTTAGACATCTGCCTGTAGACGCCTGTTGGTAGAAACCTACCGTGAGACATTGCTTGTAGACACCTGATGGTAGAAATCTACCATTAGACATCTGCTTGTAGACGCCTGTCGGTAGAAATCTACCATTGGACATCTGCTTGCAGACACCTGTCAGTAGAAACCTACTGTGAAGCATCTGGTTGTAGACACCTGTCGGTAGAAACCTACCGTGAGACATCTGTTTGTAGATACCTGCCTGTAGTACACGTCATTGGTTTAAACATAATCGCACTTATCGCTTCTCTTTTTCAAACATGGTGATTACCCTGGACGCAAAGAAAATAAAAGAATAACAAATCATGTCGCTTGTGTTGGTGCTGACTGTTAATCCAGCGATAACAAAAGCGCTATTCGATGAAGTCGTTAAGTGTCAGTTAATAGCGCATTGTCTGTATATGCCCGCTAACAATACCGGTCTTTCGCTGCGAATGTTGCAAAGTTCCCGCCCATTTTCAGGTAAATTTGTGTTGCGATTAGGCAGAGTTTGCGATTAACCAAAGTTACGAATAACCGAAGTTCTTAACATGGGACTGCATGTATAGTCAATGGAGTTTGGTTTCAGATTTGTTAAGCTGAAATTGCGATAAGCCGAAGTGCGATTAAATGACGCGCACTGTAGTTACATTTATAAATAGATTTTATAAATAAATAGAAATGTCGTGCGGCGACCGGACAGCCCCCCGCCCCCCGTCAAAATATTGCCTTCTGATTTACCCCGGATGACGCCTAAAAGGCTCTTCCAGGCCTAAAATATTCCAGAATGTCCCAAAATCCCATGCGCGACACAAAAATAATTCATATCTTCATACACTGAACGATCAAAGTCAAAACCATATGCGCAGTAATCTTTGTCTAATTTCAGTTCTTGTTTTCAATAAAACATCTTGTTCTTGTGTCCTTCTTGTTTCCCATAAAACATCTTGTTCTTGTTCCAATAAAAGATCGCTTGCTACAACGGGATAACCCAATGCTATTGATCAGTAGATCATTCCACCATTATTAGTTGTTATAATAACCTTAGCCCCGTTATTATTATTCAGCTGGTAAGGCCGTTCAGTCGGCATCATAACGAACCCTTTCTGTTCGTGAATCATAACGGCTCGATGCCCCGAATGGATAAATAATGAGATATATATGTGGTTCGACATTGTTCAGATTATTGACTAATAAAAACGTAATGGCGTAAAACGGTAGTAAATGCTACGTACCTTGTTGTTCAAGCTGGGCCAAAGGAAACGTTCCTGTCGTAACGGCTATGACGACGCTTACAGCATGTAAGGCAATATATCATGTATACATGTATATGCATACATGCGCAATTATATATATACATATGTTATATGTTTTATTAATGTCCAGGCATGCACTATCATTTATTTTTTATTCTGTTCCATAATTTTTTTTAATAAATATTCCCTTTATATCCTCTCCGTGAAATAATAAATTGTGCAAGGAGGTTGTATATGTATTGGCGTGCCCGTTAAATTTTGGCTCAACTTTTGCCAGCGCGCGGCAAATGATCGGTATTTTAATCGATATATATGCCTACCTCGATCATCTCCCGGGGCCAAGTCTTCTCGGGGGGCTGTCTTGCAAAAGTGCATCGACGGAGAAGGGAGAGGGATAGCTATATAGGTCTGATTCAGCAGCGCCGTTAATATATTAAATTAAATCGCTTCAAGCTGAATTATACGTGAATTACAGCTTCGGAAGCCGTGATTTAAGACATTGATATTACCTATACTAATGAGGTAGACTTCCACACCGTGGGCAAATTATTGCGGTTAATTTGTGTTTGAAATAAAGAGTGCACATTTTGTATTCGATATTGGTGATTATATAGTCTCTCAGTTTACACAATTATAGGTTATGCCGCAAATAAATTTAATATGATACAGGATAATTATGACATTATATTTATCCATCTCATAACTTCTCTCCACCTCATTCCCTCCCAACTTCTCTCCACCGCCAAATGCATTACTATTATAAATTCACTCCACCTCATATAACTTCTCTGCGCTGAAGGCTCTGGTCTTTCGGTGTCTTTCGCTTGTGCTCGGTGTTTCGGCATACCATTTCTGTCACGTGACACTTGTCACCAAGGTAAACACGGTGCTTGAAGGCAGTGCTTGAAATATAATTAAAGGTAACTTTGGACGAAAAATCAAATGAATGGCTTCGAATTTTTACTTCAACTATATAAAACATTGACATTAAGCAAATCGAGGACTGGCTCCAGTAATGCAATCCTGATATGAGCGCCGGGGCAGCAGTGTCAGTGACAGGCGCAGTGACAGATCGACTAAAGCCAGTAAAGGTACGGTAAAAATCAGTGGAAGGGTGGGGGGGGGGGCGTTAAGGGGTATGTATGCGCTGTGGGGCCCCCTACCCCCCCCCCCACCCTCCCAACGATTTACCGTGCCTGTGGGGGGATCCTGCAGTTTCTGAGCTTAGCCCCCCTTCCCCTTTCAAATTATGTGCACCACCTACGTCTCACTCTCAGGCTTTTACACACATTTTTTATGCTTTTGTGCCCCCCCTTTCAAGAATTCCTGCACACACCCTTGGATTATCTACCTATTCTACTAGGATCCCTAGTATAGCTAATAGGATAGGTGGCGCACATGATTTCAAAGGGGGAGGGGGGCTATGGTATATCTTAGGGTCTGAAAGGGAAGGGGGGTATTAAGCATATGCCCCCTGTACCCCTTCCCACGCCTGGCCAGAGGGTTCATAATTTTAAGGGGGGGGCACAGATATATCCTAGGGTCTGAAAGAGGGGTACATGCCTCCTGTGCCCACCTCCCCTAAACATGTCTATGTAATCTATCTTGTGTTCTTGCCTACACTGGCCAGGGTGACAAGAGCTCAGATAAGTTTTTGTGATTAATCTTAAAATAGTGGGTTGAACTGGCGCATTATCATGATTATATCATATATTATATGACATGAAAAGGTGGGCTTACTGCTCATCACAGCATATGCACTGGCCACTGCTGATAGTTTAATTATATGAAATCTTCAACATTATGGAATTTATACACAATATCTGCCTTTTAATGTATGATATTACAAGGCTTAAATCTAATGAATTCTTATATCATGTACAGTAGCTAGGCAGTCATCACATCCACCATGCTGAGTACCTGTAGCCATGCCACTATAGTGTATGTGGTGCTGAGGTGGTGGCAATCACAGAGGGGAAAGACAGATTTGCTATGCCTGTGCATGCCACAGTATATATAGAAATGCATAGCAGATTGTTTGCATAGAGATTTGAAATGTGTACTAGCATAGATCTACAAGTGATTTTATATCAATTTTATAATTGTCAATGTCAGAATTTTTGTCAACAATGTCAGAGTCTAATTTTAAACCAAATTGCCTGCAGAAACCTAAAAGCAATAAGCCATAGGAGCCAGACTTCGCAATTTCACATATGGAACACATTTATATAGCTTACTTATATATTGCAGCAGGATGAAGGCTGGGTCTGTCAGTGAGATCGAGAGGCTGACCCGAGAGGGTAGCTTGGAACTCCAAAAGGGAGGTCTGGATAGTGCATTGGAATGCCTCCAGGGGGCCTACAACCTCTCCCAACAGGGGTCGCACGCCAACGTCCAGCGCGCTTGTGCGTTCAATCTGGGTGCTGTGTTGATCGCGAGACGGCGCCCCGAGAGAGGGGTGGAGATGTTGCAACGTGCCCTGCCGCCCGACAACCAACGGGACTCCCATGGCCACTCCACCGGAGACATCTTCTTCAATATGGGACTAGCCTACGAGATCCAAAAGCGACCCCGGGAGGCTGTCCGCTACCTGGAGCTGGCCCTGGACGAGTACAGCCGAGATTGCGTGCCTGCCATGGAGGCCGAGACGGCGGCGCGGCTCGGGCCGCTGTACGGGACCCTGGGGGAGGCCCTACAGACGGCCAGGGTCCAGGGCATCGCCGCGGCCGCGCATGCCGCCCTCGGCCAGACCGGCCCACAGGCCATGTGCATGTGCCGCCAGGCCAGCGCACTGCTGAAGGCGCAGAAGACCCGGGAAGCTTTGCTGATAGCCGGGGACTGCATCGTGCTATGCCGCGGGGTGTCCGACCACACCATGCTGGGTGAGACACGTACACATCCCGTCCAGTAATCGTTATCAGTAATTGTCAACGATTATTCAGTGTTTAACTTCGTGTATTCGTAATGGATTACATTCCTAGTGTAATCACAATCGATTACAGTCCTAATGTAATCACAATCGATTACAGTCCTAATGTAATCACAATCGATTACAGACCTAATGTAATTACAATCGATTGGATTCATAATATAACACCTTGCTTGCAATCACCCGAACAACTGTCCAGTAATATAAATACTTATACAAATTATACAATACTTATACAACTATTTTGTTCCTCTGTTGTTTTTCTTTTTCTTTCTTGGACATTTATGCGCATGATATTTACCGTTCTATGGTCATATATATTCCCCTTATGTACTGAAATCGGTAAACTGATTGTTAGTCACTAAGGAAACTTACTATTATTACGGTATTAGTAATGTACATATTGTATTAATTTATCATTTTTTGTATCAATTACCTTTATTTACTTCATCTGCCTGTTATAACAAGACGCAATACGTAGACATGCACTTGGTTATGATTTTGAGAATGATTTATTTCCAGGGAACTTGTACAACGACTTGGGCCTCTTGTTCACCCAGTGCTTGGACTTCCCTCAAGCTGTGGCCTGCTTTGAGATGGCCCTGCCGCTGTGCCAGGAGCCTTGGGCAGCCCAACCCGGTCCCGCTAAACACCGCAAGGCAGTCATACTACAGAACCTGGGCGCCGTCTACAACTCCATGACTGAGTTCCAGAGGTCTCTCCCATACCACCAGGAAGCCGCTCAGCTCCACGGTAAGTACATCCACCATATCTAGAGCCTTTTCGCGCCCTGACTCACTGGGTTTAGTTCTTGTTTCCGGTACTGACCAATATCCGGCCAGAGCTCATGCTCAGGCTTCCAGGCTTTGTGGGACGTATATGCCTCGAGTTTGAGTACGTTTGTTTGTTTGTATAGTTAAATAGTGTTTAGTGCCGCGCGTACTATGACGTGGACAAACAGTGTTATTATAATAATAAACTGTCCTTTTCACGGTCAGCTGCTCTGAGAGACCGCAAGGCACAAGGTCAATGCTTCGCCAACTTGGCCTACGCCAGCAGTCGTCTAGGTAACCTGGAGGAAGCCGGGGAATGCTTCCTGCACGCCATACAGGCCGCCAGAGATGCAGGTATGTCGCTCTCTGGCACAGATAGTGGGGGGTGGGTGGGTGAATTGAGGGGAGGAGAGAGGGGTGGGTGAATGGAGTAGAGGGTGGAGGGATGGGTTCGGGCAATACCTGGGTGTTTGGCGCATTCGGCTTTTTCGCCGGACCATTGGTTGCATGATTTATAAAGTGGAAGCATGTTTTACAGCGGCATGCAGCCAAAAGAACATCGTACCAAAGTGACATGTAACCAGCCAACGGCGTCCAACAAATTATATTTTATAAATATAGCGTTATACAGACGGATGCCTGATATTGGGGCGCTGAGTTTGTTATTACTGGTTATCATTATTATATGTCTGCCAGGGGATAGCCACTCTGAGTGGCAGGCCATGGAGGGGCTTGGGGCCATCTCCTTCCACCAGGGCCAGAACCAGCGGGCCGCACACTACTACAAACTGGCGCTGGCCACACTGGCCAAGTCTGGAGAAAACAATGCACATGCGCATGACCGGCTGATTGGCAAGCTGTCTGACGTCATTCAAGCTCAGCTTACTGCCGCGGCGATGGGTTCTGACGTCATCAAACCAACGGAAGCCAAAGTAAGTGAGAGCAATCGAGGACTTATTTAATGGCTGTATTGGAGTATAGGTAGAGTACATTGTCTTTACCAGTTCCATGGTTGATGACCCTGGCATTGTCTTTACCAGTTCCATGGTTGTGGCCCTGGTATTGTCTTTACCAGTTCCATGGTTGATGACCCTGGTATTGTCTTTACCAGTTCCATGGTTAATGACCCTGGCATTGTCTTTACCAGTTCCATGGTTGTGGCCCTGGTATTGTCTTTACCAGTTCCATGGTTGATTACAATGGTATTGTCTTTACCAGCTCCATGGTTGTGGCCCTGGTATTGTCTTTACCAGTTCCATGGTTGATTACCCTTGTATTGTCTTTACCAGTTCCATGGTTGATGACCCTTGTATTGTCTTTACCAGTTCCATGGTTGATTACAATGGTATTGTCTTTACCAGCTCCCGGGTTGATTACAATGATCTTGTCTTTACCAGCTCTTGGGTTGATTACAATGGTATTGTCTTTACCAGTTTCATGGTTAATTACAATGGTATTGTCTTAACCAGCTCCAGGGTTGATTACAATGCTATTGTCTTTACCAGTTTCATGGTTAATTACAATGCTATTGTCTTTACCAGCCGCAGGGTTGATTACCGGTTTCATGGTTAATTACAATGCTATTGTCTTTACCAGCTCCAGGGTTGATTACAATGATCTTGTCTTTACCAGCTCTTGGGTTGATTACAATGGTATTGTCTTTACCAGTTTCATGGTTAATTACAATGGTATTGTCTTAACCAGCTCTTGGGTTGATTACAATGGTATTGTCTTTACCAGTTTCATGGTTAATTACAATGGTATTGTCTTTACCAGCTCCAGGGTTGATTACAATGCCATTGTCTTTACCAGTTTCATGGTTAATTACAATGCTATTGTCTTTACCAGCTCCAGGGTTGATTACAATGGTATTGTCTGAACCAGCTCCAGGGTTGATCACAATGCTATTGTCTTAACCAGCTCCAGGGTTGATTACAATGCTATTGTCTTTACCAGTTTCATGGTTAATTACAATGCTATTGTCTTTAACCAGCTCCAGGGTTGATTACAATGGTATTGTCTTAACCAGCTACAGGGTTGATTACAATGCTATTGTCTTTACCAGCTTCAGGGCGCCCCGCCCGTTCTTCCCATTGACATCAGGGTCAACAATCTGGCCAGACCGCCAACGAGGCAAGAGCTGCGGAACATGCAAGAACTGCGGTGAGTGACATTCATGATGTACTGACACCGTCATACGGCGGTCGACATAGTCCAGTGGCACTGCATGGCACCACGCAGGGCTCGCTCTAATTGTACTGTTACAGTGCCGGTCCGTCTACCATGTAGGCAACTTATAAATCGTTTTTTAAAGTAATAAAGTCGTGAATAAAACTTAAGGGAAACAAATGTTGGTTTACTGCTGACATGGAAGCCGGACCGCCCCTTGTCAGTGAGATCCGACCCCTGCAGTAGTCATGGTTACCTCTCCTGCATGATTGGGCACGAAACGTTAACCATCACTGGTAAATAATACTCATCGTCTCAATCCCAATGCCTTAGTCACAATTTTCCCTGCACTCTTATTAGACGATGCTTGATTTTTTGATAAATAATATGATGGATATGTTTCGGATATGTCGTCTATATATATGTATGTAAGGTATGTACAATATTTGTATCAATTTATATATGTATATATTATAGTATTGGCATGTTACATGGTCATTAGAGCGGCCCATTTCTGCACGTTAAACCCCCCAGCCTAACTGTTTGCGTAATGATGCGCTTAATTGTAGGAGCACAGTCGCACTTAGCTCTATAACTATTTGTCCATTACTAAGGATAATTACCCTGACTGAAACGATATTTGACTTTTGTTCTTTTTTAGCATTTTTCATGCGAGACAAGGTTTCCGCTTGCATCCCCTGTTGCGCTGGCCCGTGTGTATCCTGCCGCCCCCCCCTTTCCCCTTTCCAAGCGCGCCCCTCCCACTCCACCTCGCTTAAACCCCGCTTATTACCCATGTTTCTTTCAGAAATCTGAGATTGGAAAGGGTTGCACAAACTAGAAAAATTCCATCAGAGTTCGAAAGGATAGCACTGGGGATTGGGATTTATGACTCTGATTCTGACATGTCAGGCAGAAGGAAAATACGAAGGTAATGATTCAGGTTAATGTTCTTTTTGGCATTTTCTTTTCAAATGCAGATGTCGCCTATCCAGGGAAGTTTGTTACTCTTTTAAGAGTCACTCTGGTTTGGGTTATCACATTTATTTATTGCCATTAATATATCTCTATACTCGTGACGTTTGTTGACGAAACGTTCTGACTAGAAGTTTAGATAAAAATCAAACTGCACAACGGAATGGCCACCGGTGGAAAATAAACCGTTTTAATCTGCGACTATAAAGATCTGAGACGGGATCCCATTGGTGACGAAAATTCCAAGGGGATTATGGTGACGAAATTACCAGTGCGATTATGAGGAAGAAATTCTATACATGGATATTTGATATAACTAATACATTTAGTATTGTCGCTTAATTTTATGGGTAATTCCGGTCTAAATACTAATGCAGCTTAACATTTTTGCGTGGATACGAAAGCTATCGTCACGTTTCTTTATCTATTCAATGTTTTGTTATATGCACTTAAAATGTTGCTGTATGACGCTGTTCTCGATTTGTTACGTCTGGGCATTGTTATTAAACACCTATCCCAATGTATCATATCGCATATATCACGAAATACGTTGCTTTTATATATTATTAGATAATTATGTTACTTAAGAAGAATTACTTTATCCTCGTGGGCATTTCCTAAATATCTATCATCTTAATTGAATATATCACTTGGCTATGAGACCATCACTAATCTGGCACCGCTTCCCGCCACCCCTCACCGTCCACGTTCGCACAGACAAAGGTCACGTAGAAGTCATTCGGTTCCGGAAAGGGACGAGGTGGACCGCCAGTCAGGTCCTGCAGATCACGTGACCTCCGGAGGGGAACAATCCCGACCTGGACCAAGCAGGAGGTAGGTCACGTGATGTTTTAGATTGCTGTCGGAGATGCACCATATATGCGATGGAGCTTAAGTATGACTCCGGACTGCCGCTTCGTCGGACCTGAGCCAGGTTATATATTCCTTGGATTGCAGGTTGGTTATGGTAAGGACCACCAAGCAGAGGGCTTACTCGCCGGGCCGCAAGTTCACTCTAGTTGCCCACTGATAGCATGTCTGTGAGCTCCGTATGCGAATCGCAGGCTTGTAATTGATCACAACGTTTAATTTTTACCATACAATTTTTGTTTACCTTGCATGTGACCTGGGAACATTTTGTGACTTGTGATGGTCGCTTCAGTAATCGCTTTGATAGCCGTAGATGTGAGATGAACGGGTTCGAGGGATTGCCTGGTTCATTGCCAAGTCTCAAAACGATATATGTAGGAGTACACTTTCGCATTGAAAAAAGGGCATCGTCGCTCAAAAAGGGGGAAGGACGTCCGGACCTACCCCCCCCCCCCCCCCACCCCACCCCGCCAGCCATGGACTGGGGCTTCACTGAGGCTCTGCGAGATATAGTATGTTGTTGGAGAATATAGGGCCGGGCGAAGGCGTCGTGTGGTGGTTAACGTACGTAACTATAGTGACGTCACGCTCTCTGATGCACGTGGTTTGACAGGCTGAGCCGACGGCAATCCAGTCTCCGGACAGGGGTCGCTGCGAACGCCAGCGGCCGGCGCCAGGGCACCTCCCGACCACTTCTGAGAACAACCGACTACGACTCTGCGGAGGAACACCGCAGGAAACACGGCGAGAAGAAAGGTACACGTGGGTCCCAACCTGGGGGGTGAGGGGTATTGTCGTTAAATTGACTATTTCAACAAAAGGTAAACATCGGACGAGGGGGGATTCACACATTTGGCGGGTAGGGTTTCATCACTTCAAAGCAGGCGCCTTCAAACGCCACCTGTCAGTATGTAGCCGGCATAAAGCTCAGTTTGTTGAGCGGCGGACTTTTGAGCATAGGGTTATACGCTCAGTTCGCGATGGAGGCACGCTATTGTCGTTAAGAAGGTGAGTCGGGGGTAAGTCGACAAGAACGGTGATCTCCGGATAAGTAGCTCCAGGTTTGATTTGTGAGTGGACGGCTATGCGGTGTGCGGCGTATTGTGGGTATACAACGCGAAAATATAAAAGGATCGCTACACTTTCAGGTGTGAAATCCTGTACCCACATTATTTTTTATGAAATCAAATAAAAGTCAAAAGGGACGTTCCTTTCATTGCATTGTTACGTGTTTTTCATGCAGTTGTCGTCCAGCCCCGTGCAGAAGGTAACTATGTGGCGTCATCTGGCGGCAGTGTTTAGTCTTTATGGTTTCAGTTTGACCACATCGTAGTTCGAACAACTTCAGTATTTCCGACTTTCACCGTTCATACCTTAGATTTATTGCTGCCTCCGTGTGGACGTAAAGCTGGTTTTCTTTTTACGTATGGCCAAGATTTTCTTCCCATGCGGCGTAGCTTGAATTTGGATTTTTATTTTTTATCTTCTAAATCATGCGCTTTGTTCGTTTCTTGGTTGCGATTGTACTATGATAATATTGTAACAATATTTCCCTTTCAGGAAAACTGTTAATATCATGTATTTATAGTTAGTGAGTTAGTTCTCTTGCTTCCATGTCATGCAAGTTATTAATTTTTTTCCTATTCATGTGACTAAATGACATTAATTTTAATTTGCCTTTCTTTAATTTGGATCTTCATTTTCTAATTGCTTTTACTTATTTGTTTTGGTGAAATTTTTCAGATTTGTTAGAGATTTGAGCTTGCTCAAATTAGTACTGTGACCGTGGAGATTTTTTTTAAAGTGTCTGTTGTAATAATTTTAGAAAATAATCCTGAATACTCTTTCATGATTGCTTTAAAATGCAGAATATCTTTGATCCATTATGATACAATTCGTATCTCCGGTATTCATTTACTCCAAAACACAATATTTAAAATGTTATATGCAATCGATTATCGCTCGCGCTGATATATTGTTTTGTCGGTTTATTATATAATAGATTGATGGCTAATATTTGTTTCCGATGCTGTTGTGTCCTGCAGGTCAGGAGTACGCTGAGCGCCTTGGGCCGGGGAGTAGCTCGGAGGCCGAGGGGTCGGGTCGGGGCGACCGGCGGCGGGGTGATCGCCGGCGGGGGGGAGGAAGGAACCGCTCCCCGGGGACCGCCGAGGACGGGCACTACCCCCAGCAGCGGGAGGCCGCCCCGCCCGTTCCCCGGGAGATGTTGCGTGGCATTCCCGTTCTCCAAACCCGCGTGTCCCTGTCCGACCCGGACTCAGAGGCCGGACGCGTACCCCGACCGCCCCTTGGGCCACGGGCGCCCTCTGGCGGACAGAACCGCAGGCCACTACACCAACACCCCGCGTCGCCTAGCGACAGCGAGCAGAGCCACCTGACGGACAGCACGTTGACCCCGGCGCCGCCGGCCAGAGTGCGACCCAAGACCGCCCGACCGCCGAAAGCCAGTTCTGAGACTCCGTACTCGTCGGTAAGCGAGCTGGGGGACTCGGCCAACCAGGATCTCTCGCAGTACGAGAGCCAGCTGAGAGCCATAGATGACGAGGACGGCTCCGCCACCGGCACGGATGTGACGTTATCGACACCAAGCGAGTCTGGGGAGGAGGAGGACACCCCGTCTGAAGGTCAAGCTGACGGGGACAAAAGTCACGAACGCGGAGGCCAGGTGTTGGACTTGAAAGGCACCCACGGGTCAGTAGTCGTTAAATTGACGTGATTGTTAGGTACAATTGGTATTTAAATGCAATTGGTTGTTAAATAGCTCAAATGGTCCTTAAAGAGAAGTGGTCGTTTGATACGGGTAATCATTGGATGCATGTGGTCGCTAAATACATTCGTTATGATCGTTAATACGCGTTAATCTTTACATGCCAGTGGTTGTTAAAAACACTTGCTGGATACGAGTGAACGATGCGGTGCTTGCAGAGCATGGCTCGGTGTATTCAGTAGGTACCCAGCGGTGACCATGTTCCTAATTGTCGCAGACCACCCACGTTGTCGCCACCCCCACCCCCCAAACCATCCGACAACCCGGCCCTGCTCGCCACGTACGAGAAACCAAAGGATGCCATTGGATCTGAGCAAGGTGACGCCACCACCCCTTTACGCCATGCCACCTGTGGCACCATCAATGGGGATCTGTGGAATATATCAGTATAGGCAAATAATTGATAGTTAGCGTAGTAAATATAATGATAGTCATTTACATATAATAACGTGAGATTCCATATAAGTATATTCTCTGTGATATATATGCTATAATAAAGCCCTTTCCCAGTGCTGCATCGTGCATATTTGCTGGTTAGCGCAATTGGCTTTGTCATGTGTGCTCTGCCAGGCCAGCCATTGTGATGGGAGTTCGATCACCACCCCCTGCTGTGCGAACGCCTACTTTGCAGCAGGGTAAATGTGTCCTTCGAAAAGAGTAAGGGGTTAATCCCCGGGACATGGACACGAATCCTCCTTTGCAGGTGACCAGAGCCTCATGAACTCCACTCGCCGGGAAGACGACCCTCTCTACCAGACCATCAAGTCTTTGAACTCCGCCCTGCAGACCTCAGAACCCCCACAGCCCGGACCCTCACACGCCCCTGATATCTCCCCTCCTCTGCTACCCCCACGAAACCGGCAGGTTGACCCCGATGTGGCAGAGAACGCCGGAGAGTCCCAATCCAACTTCCGTTCCCTGAGCCGAGCAGAACAGTGAGTCACTTTTACAACCCCTGTTCCGAAGTGCATCACTTTCCCACTCCTTTTAACCACAGTGAGTCACTATTATTATTCCCAGTAACTTTCCCGAGTCTGCACCCGCTGTCAGTAACTTTCCCCATTCTGCACCCCGCTGTCAGTAACTTTACCCAGTCTGCTTCCCGCTGTCAGTAACTTCCCGTCTGCACCCGGCTGTCAGTAACTTTCCCCATTCTGCACCCCACTGTCAATAACTTTACCCAGTCTGCCCCCCACTGTCAGTAACTTCCCGTCTGCCCCCCGCTGTCAGTAACATCCCGTCTGCACCCCGCTGTCGGTAACTTCCCGTCTGCACCGGGCTGTCAGTAACTTTCCCCATTCTGCTCCACGCTGTCAGTAACTTTACCCAGTCTGCCCCCTGCTGTCAGTAACTTCCCGCCTGCCCCCCGCTGTCAGTAACATCCTGTCTGCACCCCGCTGTCAGTAACTTCCCGTCTGAACCCCGCTGTCAGTAACTTTCTACAGTCTGAACCCCGCTGTCAGTAACTTTTCCAATTCCACAGTCTACACCCCGCTGTCAGTAACTTCCCCATTCTGCACCCCGCTGTCATTAGCTTTCCCCAGTCTGAACCCCGCTGTCAGTAACTTTACCCATTCTGCACCCCGCTGTCAGTAACGTTACCCAATCTGCACCCAGCTGTCAGTAGCTCTCCCCAGTCTGCACCCCGCTGTCAGTACCTTCCCATCTGCACCCCGCTGTCAGTAACTTTCCGTCTGCACCCGGCTGTCAGTAACTTTACACAGTCTGCACCCCGCTGTCAGTAGCTTTACCCAGTTTGCACCCCGCTGTCAGTAACTTTACCCAGTCTGCACCCCGCTGTCA
The DNA here is from genome assembly GCA_964019135.1 of Arenicola marina. Taxonomy (NCBI): domain Eukaryota; kingdom Metazoa; phylum Annelida; class Polychaeta; family Arenicolidae; genus Arenicola; species Arenicola marina. Next base: position 33,666,686 of record OZ025255.1, read on the forward strand.
GTAACTTTACCCGGTCTGCACCACGCTGTCAGTAACTTTACACAGTCTGCACCCCGCTGTCAGTAACTTTACCCAGTCTGCACCCCGCTGTCAGTAACTTTACACAGTCTGCATATCGCTATCAGTAACATTCCCCATTCTGCACTCCGCTATCAGTAACTTTACCCAGTCTGCACCCCGCTGTCAGTAACTTTCCCCATTCTGTACCCCGCTGTCAGTAGCTCTCCCCAGTCTGCACCCCGCTGTCAGTAACTTCCCATCTGCACCCCGCTGTCAGTAACTTTCCGTCTGCACCCGGCTGTCAGTAACTTTACACAGTCTGCACCCCGCTGTCAGTAGCTTTACCCAGTCTGCACCCCGCTGTCAGTAACTTTACACAGTCTGCACCCCGCTGTCAGTAGCTTTACCCAGTCTGCACCCCGCTGTCAGTAACTTTACACAGTCTGCATATCGCTATCAGTAACATTCCCCATTCTGCACCCCGCTATCAGTAACTTTACCCAGTCTGCACCCCGCTGTCAGTAACTTTCCCCATTCTGTACCCCGCTGTCAGTTACTTTACCCAGTCTGCTTTCCGCTGTCAGTAACTTCCCGTCCGCACCCGGCAGTCAGTAACTTCCCCAGTCTGCACCCCGCTGTCAGTAACTTTATCCAGTCTGCACCCCGCTGTCAGTAACTTCCCGTCTGCCCCCCGCTCTCAGTAACTTTTCCCATTGAGCACCCTGCTGTCAGTAACTTTCCACAGTCTGTACCCCGCTGTCAGTAACTTTCCCCATTGAGCACCCTGCTGTCAGTAACTTTCCGTCTGCACCCGGCTGTCAGTAACTTTCCGTCTGCACCCGGCTGTCAGTAACTTTACCCAGTCTGCAGCCCGCTGTCAGTAACTTCCCGTCTGCCCCCAGCCCGCTGTCAGTAACTTTCCCCATTGAGCACCCTGCTGTCAGTAACTTTCCACAGTCTGTACCCCGCTGTCAGTAACTTTCCCCATTGAGCACCCTGCTGTCAGTAACTTTCCACAGTCTGTACCCCGCTGTCAGTAACTTTCCCCATTGAGCACCCTGCTGTCAGTAACTTTCCGTCTGCACCCGGCTGTCAGTAACTTCCCCAGTTTGCACCCCGCTGTCAGTAACTTTCCCCATTGTGCACCCTGCTGTCAGTAGCTCTCCCCATTCTGCACCCGCTGACCGCAGAGTGACGACTCCCCCTCCTCCTTACAGAGAGCTCATCCTGTACGACATGCAGAAGAAGCGGGACGAGAACCTCCGGGAGGGGGCGGGTCGGACGTCCGGAGACAGCGTGGAGCTGCCGCAGCGTCGGGAACGGAGGAATGCGTCCAGGGCCTGTCTGATCATGTGACCAGGGCCTGTCTGATCATGTGACCAGGGCCTGTCTGATCACGTGACCAGGGCCTGTCTGATCATGTGACCAGAGCGTGTCTGATCATGTGACCAGGGCCTGTCTGATCATGTGACCAGGGCCTGTCTAATCATGTGACCAGGATCTGTCTAAGCATGTGACCAGGGTCTGTCTAATCATGTGACCAGGGCCTGTCTGATCATATAACCAGGGTATGTCTAATCATGCGACCAGGGCATGTCTAATCATGCGACCAGGGCAGGTCTAATCATGTGACCAGGACATGTCTAATCATGTGACCAGGACATGTCTAATCATGTGACAAATGTTTCCTTAGTTATGTGACCAGGGCCTTTTTCTAGTCCTGTGACTAGGGTTTAGGATGATGCGGCCAGGGGCTTTCTGTCACGGGACCATTCAGGACATACATAGACCAGTGCCGGTCTAGTCATCTGGGCTGTCTCAACATTAGCCCTGCTATCATAGCCAGGGTCGTCTTGAGGGTTTGCGGAGTGCCTAGTACTCCAGTGCCTATTGAATAAGGAACCAGACCCATGTAATAAGTAGGGGTCTGTGTTTTACATGCTTTACCTATTCTCTGAGCTTGTCAGCTTGACAGTGCTATTAGTAATGACAATAAACTTTTATGCAATGACAAACATTTCGGTGTTATCAAACTGGCTATGGAGGTAATTGTTGTGTCGTATCTTAAGGTAATGAAATAAAAATAGTTTTCTGTACAATCTGTCTCACACGAATGGCAAAAATGCCAGGTTGGTAAAGCAAATTGTAATAGATTGAATGTAAAGCGCTATCCATTCCAGAACTCCAACAAATGTTTGGGAAAATCGATTTTTATTGCTGTAAACTAAATGGTACGAAGTCTCTGGAACAATATATGGACAGACCCACACCACGTGGCCTGGCTATGACGTCACGCGGCAGAAGGCGTGACGTCACTCAATGGGTTTCCAGTTATCAAAACTAGGCGGAATCTACAGCTAGGGTCATACATACCGGGAAATAAGTTAATAAATAATATAGGTATATATTTATATATATATATCACTATTGTGATACGCTGGTACGAGTCAAAGTCGAAACAAAGAGTCGCTTTGTGATCACAAGGAACTGTACAATCCTTCTCTTTAACACAGGATTCGTTAATCCAGCATTTTTTTCATGCACCTCGAAAATTCTACATTGCAGTCTAACAGAACACACAGTAAATGGTAAACACGCATAAAGAAACCAAACAAGTTCAAATGTCTGCAACACTCTGGAGTAGATTGACTAGTAAATCGTAAAAACAGAAACCGGCCTTTCATGTTTTCATAGCAGAAGGGAGACTAGAAGTATACAGACTAGAACTCAGAGACGCCGACCCGCGTGGTTAAAGAGACCACGTGACATGACCAGCGCGTGCTGCCTTCTGTACACTGACTGCAGCATGTAAATTTCACATAAAACACGTGACCCGCAGAAGATCTTGGTCTCTCACCACATAGTATACCGGGCACCACTCAGGGAAAACTACTTAAGAGTCATCATTAGGTCACTCACTGCCTTCACGGGCCGAACGTCCCTTTCTAACATCCCCTTGTTCCCTCAATGTGAATACAAGAACGTTCGCCAACGATAAAAAAAAGATGGCTCATAAAATGATAACTGTTCGCCGTAACTGAAAACAGTCTACATGCCCACAGAGATATATCGATAATAACAAATAGTTATGGATGAAATAAATCACATTTAATGCATTAATAACAATATAATATCATAATACCTGGAATAGGCAAACCGCTTGTGCGCACTACAACTACCTAGAGAGTCCATGACTATAATCGCTTCCAAATACCTCAGTTTTATTATTAGCTCAGACACTTAGTGAGCGTTGGGTGGGTGGGGGGTGGTGGTGGTACAGTAAACAGAAATGTGCAGTTGGTACGTTATGATACAGTAAAACTGTAGCGAGAGATGTCCGTTATATCTGAAGCGTGAAAATTGAAGTCAGGGTGTCTGCATTGAATTTGGACAGTCAGTCTGTTGTGGTCGTTCAAGGCTGTCGGTAACTGGCGGGGGCCACCCGACTTCCGAATCCTTAAAGTACGTTTGTTGGTTGTTAGCACTCAGGTGAGTGCTCTGTTTGGCTGTAAAACCCGTAACCGCCTATCGGGGCCGTCAGGTTGTCATCAACACTGTGGTAGGCTATCATCAACACTGTGAGAGGCGGTCAAGACATCGCCAGTACTATGACAGTCTGTCAGGTTGTCAGCAGTGTGACAGTCTGTCATGTTGTCAGCAGTGTGACAGGCTGTCACGTAGTCGTTAGAACTAGGATAGGAATTCAGGTCGTCGTCAGCACTTTGACCGGCTGTCAGGCCGTCGTCAGCACTAGGATAGGAATTCAGGTCGTCGTCAGCACTTTGACCGGCTGTCAGGCCGTCGTCAGCACTGAGACAGACTGTAAGTCCGTCGTCAGTACTGCGATAGACTGTCAAGCCGTCGTCAGCACTGCGACAGATTGTCAAGCCGTCGTCAGCACTGCGACAGACTGTCAAGCCGTCGTCAGCACTGCGACAGACTGTCAAGCCGTCGTCAGCACTGCGACAGACTGTCAAGCCGTCGTCAGCACTGCGACAGACTGTCAGTCCGTCGTCAGTGCTGCGCACATGCCGTCAGTACTGTGACAGACTGTCAGACCGTCGTCAGTACTGCGACAGGCTGTCAAGCCGTCGTCAGCACTGCGACAGACCGTCAAGCCGTCGTCACCACTGCGACAGACTGTCAAGCCGTCGTCACCACTGCGACAGACTGTCAGTCCGTCGTCAGTACTGGGACAGACTGAACGGCCGTCGTCAGTACTGCGACAGGCTGTCAGTCCGCCATTAGAACTGTGACAGGCTGTCAGTACGCCATTAGCACTAGGACAGCTGTCAGTCCGCCATTAGCACTGTGACAGGCTGTCAGTCCGCCATTAGCACTAGGACAGGCTGTCAATCCGCCATTAGCACTAGGACAGGCTGTCAGTCCGCCATTAGCACTAGGACAGGCTGTCAGTCCGCCATTAGCACTAGGACAGGCTGTCATTCCGCCATTAGCACTAGGACAGGCTGCCAATCCGCCATTAGCACTAGGACAGGCTGTCAATCCGCCATTAGCACTAGGACAGGCTGTCAATCCGCCATTAGCACTAGGATAGGCTGTCAGTCCGCCATTAGCACTAGGACAGGCTGTCAATACGCCATTAGCACTAGGACAGGCTGTCAGTCCGCCATTAGCACTAGGACAGGCTGTCAATCCGCCATTAGAACTGTGACAGGCTGTCAGTCCGTTGTCAGCGCTAACCGCCTATAACGAGGTGCCATGCTGGGGCAGTGCAAAGTGCGCAGTCATTGAGTATACTGGATCAGTAGTGATATGGTTCTCGTAGCGCCGGACTCGTACACCAGACAGCTCCGCTCATCCCAAACATCCCGAACACTTCCGTCTTTATGCCCATATCTGAGGGAAAAGTACAAACAAGATAATTATGAAGAGGAAATAAAATGCTGCGTGGTTTAGGCCGCTCTTTGTCTTTGCCAACTGGGCCGAGAAAAATACTTTAGAATGCCTGCTAATCAACTTAGCTAGAAGCTCCCCACAAAATTATTAAGAAAAATAATATATACCGGTACGTAAGAAATATAAAATGAAAAGTGCGAATGCTGTGGTTAAATGTTAGTAAAGGGCAATTACAAAAAAAGAAACCCCAAACCAAACAAAGGAATAAATAAGCTTCCATCAACTACCGGATGCGATTAGTTCTGACCCTCGACCTGTACCGCTCGCGTTGTACCTTCACGGATTCACCTTGCCACACGGGCGAAGACCACACGAGAAATTCTTACCCTTAATGTGTAATCCCAACTCCCCGTACACAACGCAGTGCCATCTGGCGAGACGCCCAGACAACTGACTCTGTTTTCATGGCCGTACAACATGGTAAGTCGTGTGCCCTTCAAGACATCCCACACGTTTACCACATAGTCATTGTAGCCACCTAGCAACATCCGACCTGCAAACAAATAGAATAATAATAAAGCTGAAAATCCTAGTTAATGGTATCGATGTCTTCACCGGTTTTACGGCTCAAATGATCTATTGGCTTTGAGTTTCATTTGCGAGTGATCATTCATGTGTTAATTCGTTGTTGTGTGCCTCATGAATTAATCTTACATAAAAACTTGCCTGCCAACCCCAACCGAGAACAAACTTTATTGATATCGCACTGAACTTGACCTTTTCACTTGCATTATTCCATATACAGTGCGTTATAGTACCGTGATTGATTCCAACAGACATCCACAACGCGTTGACAATGTTAGAAACAAAGCATCGGATGAAGCACGGACACTTACCACTGACTGAAAAATCTACAGCGTTACAGCCAAAGATAATGCTTTCTTTCTTGTATACACAGACTTCTCTGTCTGCTCGCAAGTCGAAGAGACGACACTGAAAGGGAAGATCAGAGACAGGATTATAGCAGTGCACGGACTCCAAATAAGCCAGAGAGGAGGAAACAGTATGTTATGAAGTTAGAAGATGGTGACCCGCACACATTCCTCGAACCGTGAACGGCCTGATCGCCAGTCCACTGTTTGAAACTGAATACATTGTATGTCTTTACATGTAAATATTGAGCGACTGTAACTTGGTTTGTATGGTTCTTACCGTGGAGTCGTCGGAACCCGTAGCTACTGCATCACCGCTGGGGTAGAAGCGTACACTGTTGATATCGGAGTCGTGCCCTTCGAACACCTGGACACAGTCTCCGGTCCTCATGTCCCACACCATCACAGTTTTGTCACAGCTCTGACAGCCACACGGCGCACGCAAAGATATGACCACAACACAATTAAAATATTGCTCACAGAAAACAATTAATGACAAAAACATTAAAGTGACTATTATAACAGACGTACATGCAAAATGAGGTAGGTTGCCACCGCATCTGTCATGACGACACCATATCTGTCGTGACGTGATCACATCTGTCGTGACGTCATCACATGTGTCGTGACGTTATCACATGTGTCGTGACGTCATCACATCTGTCGTGGCGTCACCACATCTGTCGTGACGTCACGACATTGACGTAGCGCGCCCGCCACCAAATCGACAATGCTAACACCGCATTAAGGTCCAAACCAACACTGCTTACCCCAGAGACGAAGGTATTTCCGGACTCCGCGGGAGAGAGGTCCAGACTCATGACGTCACCCGTGTGACCATGGAAGCTCTGCATCAGTTGCCCGCTCTCTACATCCCACAAACAACACGTGCTGTCCCCGCTACCCGTCAAAATCTGCAGAGCACAAGAAGCGAGACTAGCGTTAATACCTGAATAATACCGGGTTAATGCATGATAAGGATTTAACAGATCCGTTGTATATCAACTTTATATTTAAAACTAAAAGTCATATCTTTGCGGTCCAACACAAACGAGGGATTATAGCGAGTGATATCTACATGCATATTGCATAATATAACCCATGGAAGAGACATGCAGATATACATTTTGTATATTTTCACTTTGTATTATCTACCTGTTGATCTGAGTTGGCAAATTTACAGCAGGAGAGATAACTTGTATGAGTAGCAATGGTTCTCTTTTTAGCTGCAGGGTCTTCATCCATGCTCAGCGGGTACAAAGTGCACTTGTTGTCCAAACCCCTGCGGCCAAACAAAGTCTCATTAGTACATGCTGTGACCAAATGGTAAAATTGTTCGTCGTGGTTAATTAAACGATCTCAAGCTTAGCATAAATTAAGCTACAACTGTAATGCTTCATCGTAATGCAGATTAAAAAACTAAAACTCACCAAACAAGCATCTAGGAACCTCATTGTTATGAGGCTGCTACTTATTGTTACAGTGTAAACACTGAATCACAGGCCGCCACAGAGCCTGATGGAACCATACGCACAGGCCAAGTAATCGGTATGGTAACTAGCAGCGCAAACACTCACCCACAGGCCACCACAGTGCCTGACGGACCATAAGCACAGGCCATAACCCAAGTGGTCGGCATCGTAACCGCATGTTCCTGAGAAAAAGTCGAATATTGCTAAATATTGCAAGCATTATTCAAATACATGTATGTCTTTCAACTAGTCCAAGGGAATTGTAAAAGAAGCAAACTTGCATTAAGTGTACGCCAAGCCCAAGCATAAACTTTTTTTGAGTAACTACACATAACCAAATATGTCTGCCCAACCACGCATATATGTATATATAAATAACCTAAGAGAGGGACAAACAGGATAGAAATACTGTATCAACTTGCTCATTACAATCCCGACCTTGGAAACATTTTGCGGCATCAAAAACGCATGAAGAGAACATTGCTAAGAATACAGGCCACATATGATCTCATTAATCAGCAAACGAAAAACTCAACATTGAATGTTGCAGTAGCATTTATTTATTGTTTCTTAAGGATTACAGCCAAACGTGGCAGGTCAAATCTGGGCAATATAGTTCAGTTATTACTGACCTTGTTAGTTGTGAAAGCATCCCAAACAAGCATTTTTCCATCCTGCAATGTAACATAGTAAATGATCATTACGTTAGGTACTAACGAAGATAATATATACTCAAGTCATTCAGAATAAAGTCAAAACCTCTGCAATAAAGAATACCTTTAGACTCAAATGGAAAGAACCCATATGAAAGAGATTGTACCACTATTACAGGAGAGAAATACACTGGTAAATCAACTGTGCATTCATATCTAGATGGTTTACAACAAATAGGTAGGTAGAAAATGAAACTATTATTGTCTCTGTTTGCTAACCACATAAACTAAACCATACCAGGTATTACAAAGGAAATAACGAAATTGTACTTTCCAAAAAAAACTATAACTTGAACCACTTGACAAAAAAAGCATCGCAAACATTTAACAACAAAAAACATCAGCTAAGAATGTATTGTAAGACAGTCAACCCTGCATGATACTTCAGACATTCTTGTCTCTTTGGACTATCAACAACAATGTAAAGGCAAGTATTTCTACTACCTCCACACACTACTGCGTCAGCCAAACTCATACTTCCATAGTATGGTAACGTCATAAGGGTATATAATGCAAAGAACACTGTATTACACACTTTACTTCACGACAGGGACAGATTACAGTATTTATTGTGAGGTATAAAAACTCACCTGAGATGCAATTGCATCATGGAAATGAATGATACCTCATGCAAATCAAAACAACGACTACCTACAAATACACAGACAACAAATAAAAAGGACACACAAAATGTAGCAACGATACAAAGGTCAGCTACACTGCACCATGTTCACCAAATATGATGCAGTGATGGTTGACAGCAGGATGTCAGACATTAGGGAAATCATAAAACTGAAAATGTATACCAAACGTAAGAGGACAACCAATGACATGGAGACATTAAATGCATGCATCCTATCTCACACGGCTATTAAAATGCCAGTTTATGAAACACTCTACATTTAGAAATGTTCTGGCTGATGAGATTGTACCTTTTGGGTTTTGAAAAAGTGACTCTCGAGCATCATTTTGGATTAAACCTGGGACAGGGTCCTTCACGCTTGCACCTTAAATGGTTTATGGGAAGAACAGCAAGCTTTTGGAAAGATATGCCTACCTAATACTGGATATGTACCGAAATATGTGTATGTTACACAGGATCATTTTTTCATTTAAATTTTGTAAAGTTTGTGGATATGAAAGATCAATTATGATTTATTATTGATCTGTACAAGTTACTTGTTGCTTTAATGGAATAAGCATTCAGTAGTGTTTTAACTACCAATATGTGCCTAACTACACTAATGTGGCTTCTGTGATGATATCAGTAATATTGACTCTTACAGTATAGAATTTCTCTTCACCTTAAATAGTGACTTTGACACACAGATATCAGAGTGTAAACTCTGTAACATCATAACATTCAGTCTCAACTCTCACCTGAGATGAACTAACAATATGTCTCTTGTCCAAAGACCAGTCCATGCAAAGCACTTTTCCTTGGTGTCCCTTCAGTGCCCGACGAGGCTTCATCGTCATGGGTGGAAGATTATCCAATCTTTGGGCAACAACAGCCACTAGAAATGAATATATCAGAGTAAGCAATAGATACCGTAAACTGCCTATTTGAAGCCGCGGCTTATATTAGGAAATTAGAGGTTCCACTTTTTAGGTTTGAGTCGCAAGTTGGGGTGCAGCTTTAAATAGGGCCTTTTGCCGATTTCAAGTGAGGTTGGCGAGACAAGCGGCGGCGGAGGTGGGGGGGGGAATACAAAAATTACCGGTGTTGCCAAAATAATTTATTGCATTATAACGTCATACAAGTCAACACATCGGGAGATAATTCAACTTAAAAGCTGCGTTGTAAGATGCTTTTTTACCAGGCATTGTGTTACTGTGGCAATCAAGACTGACAATGAGCTATTTACGGTTGTGTTATTTATTACTACTGCCATGCGACTCCGCCCACACCTATTGTATACCAATGATCAGAGGCCAGGTTTCAGGTGGTGTAAATTGATACAGTTGCTGCCAAATGCAATAAGTTAACTGTGCCAGACAGAAACTTCATATTGGGTAGGTATGACAGTGACTCATAAACATACAGTAAGAGCCGAGAAAGCCAGCCACTGGTGTGACACTTGATAAGAGCTGCGATCGGACAGGAAGAGGTGAATTTTGTTAGTAGTCGCGATTGCTTGTATAAACAATTAATTGGTTTGGTACAGGCCAGGAGGGCCAGCCACTGGTGTGACACTTGATAAGAGGTGTGATCGGAGAGGGAGAGGTGAATGTTGTAATGTTGTTAGTAGTCACCACTGCTTGTATTAACAATTAATTGGTTTCGTTGGCGGGACGGGATTAGGCAGGGATACAGTGGGGGGGTTGCTAGGCCAAAGTCTGGATGCAACTTCTAATATGTAGTTTTCCGGAAATGGTTCTGGGTGCCTGCCAACCCGGTTTTGAGGCCAAAGTTGGGGTGCAGCTTCTAATATATATGTAGCTTCAAATAGGCAGTTTACGGTAACTGCCTTATTTTCAAGCAAATTCAAGTACATTGGATCAACCTCAAGGCGCATTTCTATTTTTATGACCTTTTCCAGGCATCAGTCAAAATTCAAACACTTTTCAAGCCTGTGCACCCTGATATTATTTTTACGCATTACTCAACTTTTCTTGCCTTCTTCGGCAATTAGTCAATTTATAACCTGCATTTTCTCATTTATTAACACTGTTGCACAGCGCTCACTGGTCCGTTTTATGAAACGGTCCTCCGTTTCGGGGTTTACCCTTACCCCTTGGACCTTGGTTGTTACTAGAAACTAGTCCTGCCCTTGTTTGCACTCTCAATTAAATCTTGGACTCCATCACCTCTACCACTGCCCCTCCTTCCCAAATTTCCATGCCAAGGTGAAGATGTGACTCTGAACTCACATTCTATTGGGTGAAAAGGGCTTTACCTTGACTCACTTGTTCATAGACAAACTGAGCACCAGCGTAGCTTGACAGCTTGTTTATCTGTTTATTATCCGGTTTATTATGGGTCAAACTCAACAGCCGAATCGAACGGAGGACCATAAAAAGGCATAAGTTGCGATAACACAAAAATGAAAGACATATTCCTGAATACGCATATTCATATTCCATGAGCTTACTCATATATTACTTACAATCCACATCATTGAGTTTAGATTTTTCTTCGTCAAGTTTAGATTTTAGCTGCTCTGCCTCCCTGCTCAAACTTTCTATTGTGTCCTGAGGGGGATCCGGACGAAGCGCTTCTGTCGCCATTTTGGATATTTTGACAACATGTGGCTCGACGAGGAATTAGGATGTGGCCGCTCATGATTAACACTGAAGTGTAATTTATATAGCTAAATTGACATATATTAGCTGAATAGAGCAAGTTCATTCATATATATAATCGTTAATTTTCTCAAAATTAATCTACATGATGTTGTACATTTATCCGATAAGCATTGCAACACAATTCCTAAACTCCTTACGACTTTTGATATATCGACGTTTCATAAAGAAATATCTCAACATTTATTACACCTATATTGTGTTTGTTTTAGTTTTTGCCTAAATAACATATAACAATAATCAAGTATACCGCATGATTTACCATTTTGTTCATAAAAACTTATTTGCCAAATTTTCAAGCTCATAATGTAAAGTAATTTCAATACTGTTCAGTGCACAAGCACTTGCTTTCGGTGACGTCACAGTCACGTGAGACATTGCTTATGGTGTCCTTGGCTTTGATGAGGGACAGGGGTACATTCTGCAGATCATAAGCCGATGTGATAGAGTTCCTCCTGAGTATTGTAGCTCACATATTGATAAGTTGCATGCACTCGATTTGAAAAGGAAATCATCATGATCCAGAGAACAACATTATTCGTTTTCTTTGCTTGTTTAGTTTGTGTGCAGCTTGTAGAAGGTGAGTAGATCTACTGCTGGTGGTGGATTTCCTGAGCTCCATTCTCCGTTGTTGACCACTGTCACAGTCAGGCACTGACAGTTTATTAGCGACGGCCACAGCAACCAGATGTATTGGATGGAAGCACAAGAAATGCTGAATATTACTTTGTACTTATTTACTGTTAATAGAGCATTATCAGCATTTATCATGAATCTGCAATCTTGACAATAATCGTTGAACTTCTGAAGCCATGATAATACAGATATATTCTGAATCCTATACTAACCACTAGGCTACCATGGAGTATAAGTTATAATAGGGGTTGTCCATATAAAATTGTCTAATTAAATAGGATCTCTTACAACACATATGTGGAAACGTGAATGACTTCCTTCTCTCTTTTGCAAAACCTTTAATACTTTCTTATAAACCTACTTGATTTTTATGTATTAAATGATTATACCTGAAAGATTTAATATATTTTTTAGTTTCTTTATAGCAGTCATAGTAGCTTATTATCTGTTCAAATCATAATTATAATTGATAATATTCAAGGCAATGCCCCACTACAGTATCATAAATGGTTGACAAATAATATAATTAGATTAATAAAAGTACCAGATGAATAAGTGGGTTATATATAAAATATTTAAATTGTATAAGAGAAATAAAAACAGTTCTTTACCGACTTTAATCACTGTATATATAAATTTCATCTTGTTTGATTTGGGGACATATTGTTAGATTATTTGGAATATCTTGTCAGAGTATGTTACATTTAAAACCACTAATATATTTATGCTGGGTTTCATCTATTTAGAGATACTACTGCTTTAAACATGCCATCTTTAGCATCTCCAAAATTAGATTAGGTAATACTACAATTTCATTTTGCTTTTAATATCATTACCGGCAGTGTGACATTCACCTTGTTATAACAAAATAGTAATTACTGGTATATTCTGCTCACAGATATAATAACAAAACTGATTAATAATAGAAGTCAATAAGTCTATTATACTCATATAATAATTCGGCAAAATAATTAGCCTGAGACTACATATAAAAAAACTTTATCAGTTTACTCTTATATGCCCAAATCTGGCATAAAATGCTATCACCCTGACCTAATCATTCTTATCAGCTGATCCTCAACTTTATATGCTCCTCAGATTCATCTTATGACACTTCACATCATCCTCTGTTCAACAGTATAATCCTGTTAAATCCACTGTTGAAATCCCTCTTTTCTTATCACACAACATTATTTTTCTGTAATGTAGTGTTTTTGAGTTATATGGATGTGGATTTTACGTAAGTTAATGTCAGAAAATGACATTATCAGATAACAATGGGTCCTCAGGCTTAGCCTTTGGATTCCATTATTATCTGGTAATGATGTGTTCCTTGGACATTAAATAATCTGACCCTTAGCATTACTGCCTGATCCTTATCAGCATATGATCTTTTTCATCATAATGTGATCGTTTTCATCATAATATCATCATTTTCCTTTTAATCAAAGGTTAGTTAGCCTTACAAGTTGAAAGTGCTGTTAAGCCCTAAGCACATAAAATATCTTATGATCTTCTCATTGTCTTGAACTCAGTATCATCTTTTGATCCTCTGCATCCCATGCTTATCCTCCGCATCACCTGATTATCCTCAGTATGGTATTAGCCAGAGACCCGCCTGCCCGCTGGAATGGGTGGGCAGTTTTAATTTTAGCGGGCAGATTTTCAGTTTGGTCAAAATGTTCTTTTGGTCAGGAGGTTTAGAAGCTAATCATGGCCAGGGGCAGATCTAGGTGGGGGGGGGGGGGTTAGGGGGGTTACATGTACATGTTAACATACATGTTAAAGTCCCAAGTGGTCAGAGAGCAACCCCCCCCCCCCTGGTCAAAAGTCTTCAGAGAGCAACCCCCCCCCCCCCCCCCCCTTGGCAAATTCCTAGATCCACCCCTTATGACACTCACAGTTTCATATGAACACTTTCCACAATGTTGGCTGGCAACAAACAAATTCTGGCTAAGACCCTGATCCTCAGCATCACCTGATTATCTTCAGCATCACCTTATTTTCCTCAGCATCATGTCATTATCTTTAGCATCACCATGATCACTTGATTATCCTCCACATCATCTTATGATCTTCTGGATCATCTTATTTTCTTCATCGTCATCATTTGCGATCCTCAGCATCATGTTATTTTCCTGACCATCATCTCATTATCTTCAGTACTCTCCTTTATCTTTGGCTGCATCCTATTATCTATGCTCTGTGTCATCATCGTTTAGCAGTATTTCCTAATTTCCCCATGTCACTTCTGGATGTCAGCCTCATCTTATGATCCTTAATATCATTGTGTCTTCCTCATCATAATCTTATGATAAATAATATCATTGTATGATCGTCACTATCATACCTTGATGTTCAGCTTTTTGCTACAAAATCCCAGCCCCAGTTAATGGTTCTATGTAATATCCTACAATCTCTCTGTCCAATGTGGCATGTCTATATGGGACTGAGCTTCAACTATCATACCTGGGTGTGAGGCTGTCAAATAACTTTCTCACAATCTCTGGAGGATCTATGACCCATTTAATCTCAAATACTAAACTTGACACTGCCTGACTTCAATGATTGGTACCTTTAGCAGCAAAGTTAGGTATATGCCTCTGTATATCTATCATAATCATAATCCAAATAAAATCTTTGGATATGTTTTCACTTATTTGGTGCCTGTTATTTTGTGGAAGTTTTGTGCATAAATGCTGAAGGCAAATGAGGCGAATAGTGAATTACAATAGAACAGCTAAGAATAATGCCACTTGTGTTAAAAACTTGGCTCAGTTTAACACATTGGTACCCAATAATCTGTATAAAGTATAATAACAATTGTTGTATTCCATGTTGCTTCTTGAAAACCTAAGGGCATTTCTCTCTTTTTTTCTGTGACCACTGTTCTTTCTTTCATTTGGTGCAATCTCTTTGCTCCATGTACTGTTGGATGAATGAGTGAACGATTGTACTGTATGTAATAAGCTAACCTTTCATTACGCTTTACTTGCTGCTTTAGCCTATGGTATGAAAACAGGACATGATTTATTCAATTTCCCCGGGAAAGATGCAAGCATGGAATTTTAGGTTACAGTACCTTTGTAGTGGTATAATATTTCTTAACATTTATTATTTGCCCTTTTATCAGCAAAGGTGTTTTTTTGTAAATATATTTTTTTTTAAATTGGTTGGTAGTGTGACTTTTGTGAAACTTCAATATTCCAAGCCTATTTGAATTACTTGTATATTGGCATATGCACATAGTTTGCACTTGAAGTAAGTCTCAAAAATGTTGTGCGGCAAATTTAGAACTCATCAGTAAGTTATTGTTGTGAATAGCAGTGGCTTTCACTTAGTTGGCTGTAGATATTCTTCTAGTAGAAGCTGATTTTAGGACACTTTATTAACCTGGCTCAGGCAGCAAGCTTATGTAGAATGTAACAAAGGTAGCATTCTATCATTTTACATTTTGGATGTCTGAAGCCATTCATTATTTGATAATTTACTTGGTTTAGTCATTTAAATTCATTTTTTCATTATTATACATTTTGTTTTGCAGCGCAAAATGTTAGATATAATGTAGATGGACAAGAAAGTAAGTACAGTATGTTGTTCTGCATACTCAGTGTTGTATTGTTTTGCTTAGCTGCCTCTCTTTGCTCGGTGATGGACTGTTGCTCTGCCCTGAAAAGGTACCGACTGATGCTTTTCGTCGTTAACTGCTTGCTGCTTTTGCATGTGCGCTGCATAAGGTGTGATCTTGTAAAAAAATCTCTCAAGCTACCTGTGTTATGTATCCCTGCAAGTTTTCTGCTTTATCATATTATGGCCAATGTGTGGGCGTTTTTTTTTTGTTTTTTTTTTGGTGTCAGGTATGGCCAAATATTTGCTTTCTTGTATTCTTTGCAACTGTCTGACCCAATGTGTGAAGTGGTCTTAAGAACTGTGTCAATTTAATTGTGGTAATATGTGATCTATTTAGTGTTTATTTTATCCATTATGCAACATCAGTTTTGTTCAGTCATAGACTATAAGAATGATGTTCAAAGAAACTGGACCGTTTTGTATGTGAATTCCTTCATTTACTCCTTCACCTCTAACTTTGATTGGCCTAGTCGTCTAGCTGTCCTTCAGGGTAATGTGCATCGGGCTGATAAATGGGTTTGAAATTTAGGGAGTCCTTTATTTTAACCCCTCTCCAATGAAGCTCTCGTGAAATCAGTAGCAACCACTTCGACCTAATAAAGCACTTACTTTTTATAAAGCGTCGTAAACGTTAAAATGGAAGCCCTCCATATATGGTGGACGTGCATTGAACGCTACCGAGAGAGAGTCCCGATTTATCGGGATAGCAAATCAACATGTAGGTTTGTTTATGCGTGATGAGCCAGTACAGGTACTTTCTCCTCTCCGATAGTGGTACGCATACTACTGATAATGTGTCCGGGTTATGCGCTCTGACGCATGTCACTTCGCAGTGAAGGAAAGTGTTGTTGCACGTTGTTTTCAGGGATTGACAAATCCGTTTCAATATAATAAAAAAAAGGGGACTCCACATTCGATATTAAGCCGATGACGTCACGGGCGTCCCGCGATTATTCTCGGCGAATGGACCATCGCATCAGACTTGTTAATTGACTGATGTGTATGGGTGTAATCTGATGCTACGGGGGGGGGGGGCGGTGCTGGCGTAGCCTGGCGTGGCGTGGCAAACACAATGCTAGTGGAGTTCTTTAGGAACCTTTGAACCGATGAACAAGGCTCTATTCGACATTCTGAGTGGTGTGAATCCCCCAGGCCTTGATACCGATACTGCACATAGGGTAGCTGGCCTTTACCACGCCGCGAGCACTCTTGCCTTTGCGTCACCGGTTATAATATGTAAGGGGTACAGCGTGCTAAGTTTTACTAGTTTTGGAGTAGATGAGCTGGGGTGGCAGGGAGGGGGGGAGGGGGGGCGCCAGGTATTGGTTAAAAGATATCAATTATAATTGTCATGGCAATTTCGTTGATGTAATGTTTCACGGCTAACTCGTTCAAAGTTACTTAACAGAACGAAAGTGCGAGTGACTCCGTATGTTTTTGTTTTTGTTTTTTTAAATATCAAGTTGATTTGTTCTGCGATTGCATGGTGGGACAATTAGTGGAACAATTAGTTCTCTCGGGACCAATTGATAATGACTGAAGACGCAGGCGCCCGATGATGTTGTCACCATATGAAGATGTGATATGTATTTGTGTTTGTTTACCTCTGTCTGTTAGCGTCAAACTGTGAGCGTTGGTTGGATGTGTGACGATAGGGCCGTTTAGTGCCATCCTATGTCTGTCCAAAACTGTCCTCGACCTCTGAGCTGTCCTCCTCTCATTCATGTCTTGTCTTTCTTTCTGTTTGTCTTCTTTCTCTATATATGCGCACTGTTATGATCTGCACATGAACCCCATGCAGCCCTCAAACTACAAAAATACTCTCTCGCCGCCAATGTGCCACCACCCACCACCACCCAAGGGCGGACTGTGATCACGGCGCCCGACCACCAACCGCTCGTCCTCTTGCCGGGGAGCAAACTCTATATCGTGTGCGAGCAGCGCGACAGTCGGCCCGTCCAGTGGCTCTTCAACAACTTAGAAATCAGCACCTCGGGAAACTCTGGCATTTATATCATGAACCGGAAGGAAAACAACGTGATGATTAGCGAGCTGACTAAGGACACGGTGGACTTTGAGGACGCCGGGTCTTACGCCTGTCAGCCGCGCGGCGACCAACGCAAGAGCGCCGCAACCCAGGTCGTCATCGCCAGTTGTAAGTGCTCCCGCCCCACCCCCTGCCCCAACCCCTGCCCCACCCCTAGCCCCAACCCCTGCCCTACATCCTGCCCCAACCCTAGCCCCACTTCCTGCCCTACATCCTGCCTCACCCCTGCCCCAACCCCTGCCCTACATCCTGCCCCAACCCTTGCCCCAACCCCTGCCCCACATCCTGCCCCACCCCTAGCCCCACTTCCTGCCCCACATCCTGCCCCACCTCTTGCCCCACCCCTAGCTCCACCCCCGGAGCCACTTCGTACCCTACCCCCTGCCCCATCTCCTGCCTACCTCTTCCTACCCCTCCTTCTACCCTACCCCTACCCTAACTTCAATCCCACCTCATATGCCAGCTCCTACTACCGCACCTTCTGCCCTGCCTATCCCACTTAATCCCCTCATACCCATTCTACCCCATCTGCTACCCCGCCTGCTCCGCCCTCACCCCCTCCTCCTACTCTACCTCACACGCCAGCTCGTACCCCATGTCTTATCACTAATACCCCACCTCCTTCCCCGTCTATCCAAGTTTATCCCCTATCGCCCACTCCACCTCCTATCCCACCTAACTCTTCTCTTACCCCAGGCTCTACCCTTGCTCCGACCCCACTTTATACAACATATACCACACGTACTCCACCCCCTACCCCACTCCCCTCACACTATCGCCTCTACCCCATACCCAATCTCCTACCCCTCCCCGCCTCACCTCCTGCCCCTCATCCTTACCTCACCCCTACCTAACTTCCTACCCCACCATCTATCCCCCACCCATACCCACCTCCTACCCCACCACCACCCTACCCACCTCTTACCCCTACCCACCTCCTACCCTACCACCTACGCCACCCCACCCCTACTCCACCTCTTACTCTATCACCCATCCCCACCTCCTAACCCACCGTCTATGCGACATCCTGCCCCGCACCCTAGCCTATCTCCTACCCTACCACGTCTCCCACCACCTACCCTGAGTCTCTGCGCCGCGGGCCCGCACCACGCAGCGTTGGGGCTCTTTCTACATCCACACCACCCTCACCTTGCCACCCTCACCTCATCCCCCTCACCTTGCCACCCTCACCTTGCCACCCTCACCTCACCACCCTCACCTTGCCACCCTCACCTCACCTTTCCACCCTCACCTTGACACCCTCACCTCACCACCCTCACCTTGCCACCCTCACCTCATCGCCCCTCAAATCCCGCTGGCTCTGCGCTTTCGTTGTCTTCAGTTTCTATGACGTCACGTTGTGCGTCCCACCCCCCGTGGTTCCGTTTTTCTTCGGCGCGGCTCGTGGTGGGTGACCTAGTGACCTAGTGTGTCCGTTGTAGGAATGAGCCTGTATGTCGCATAGGTCGTTGTGTAGTCAGTATTAATTAAGTCTTTGCTGTCTTTGTCTCATGACAACGGTGGGGGAATTGAGGTGTACAGAAGATTCTGGAGGTTTTACCTCTCGTCCACTTATGCTTCATATCTACTTTTAGCCACGGGTAATATTGTATTTCTCATTGCGTAGCTATAGCAAAGAACTTAAATGCTTTGGCTCTGGTTAAACTACCACTTTTATAGTAGCGAACAATGTACTTTAGTGATCTTTTATTTTTTTCTGTTATATCTCTTACAAGCTGTTAGTTACATTTATTGGTAGATTACATTTAAGCATGTGTCACTGTGTCTGGCAGTTAAGTATCCTTAAACTATACGTTATTTGGTCTGAGCCTTTGGAAGTTAGTTTATCAAATAACCGAGAGCGACTAAACCTCCATCAACTAACTGAGAGGGACTGCACCTCCACCAGTAGCTCAACCTTTATATAGAGTTAGAGAGAGACAGAGCTACAAAATGTGTATACAAAGTCAAAGGGTCCTTTGACTTTGTATACACATTTGTAGCTCTGTCTCTCTAACTTTATATAAAGGTTGAGCTCCTCGTCGACAAAAGGTTTAGTCCCTCTCAGTTAGTTGATGAAGATTTAGTCGCTCTCAGTTATTTGATGGAGGTTTAGTCGCTCTCATTTATTTGATGGAGGTGTAGTCGCTCTCGGTTATTTTATGGAGGTGCAGTCCCTCTCAGTTATTTGATGGAGGTTTAGTCGCTCTCAGTTATTTGATATAGGTGCCGTCCCTCTCAGTTAGTTGATGGAGGTTTAGTCGTTCTACGTTATTGATTGAGGTGCAGTCCCTCTTAGTTAGTTGGAAATTTAGTTCTTCGTTGGATTAGTCTATCGGTAGATACAAGTTTGTCAGACGGTCGAGTCCCTCTCAGTGGATTTAGGTTTAGTCCCTCTCAGTTAGTTGATGGGGGTTTACTCTCCATGAGGTCATGGCGGTTTAGTCCTTCTCAGTTAGTTGATGGAGGTTTAGTCTCTCCGTGAGGTTATGAAGGCTTAGTCCCTCTCAGTTGATGGAAATCTAGTTCTTCATTAGATTAGTCTATCGGTAGATACAAGTTTGTCAGACGGTGAAGTCCCTCTCAGTGGATGGAGGTTTAGTCCCTCTCAGTTGATGGAGGTTTAGTCCTTCTCAGTTGATGGAGGTTTAGTCCTTCTCAGTTGATGGAGGTTTAGTCTCTCCGTGAGGTTATGAAGGCTTAGTCCCTCTCAGTTAGTTAGTGGAGGTTTAGTCTCTCGGTTAGTTGATGGAGGTTTAGTCTCTCTGTGAATCCACGTTTCGTCCGTCTCTAGTCGATAATGACTTAATTCCTCTCAGTCAAGAAAGGTTAGTCTATTTATCCTAGCCCGTTTATGGCTCTTTAACACATATAGACAATCCGACTATTTCGCTTACTCCTTTATCCCAGTCTGTCTATGTGTACACACAGTCCCTCCATGTGTGGTCCGTCTATTTGTACATACAGTCCCTCTACGCCTCTTATAGTCAGCCCCCTACGCCATAACTTCCCTCTATGCCTCTAATGTCACTTCCGTCCGCCATCTTATCGCTCTTTGCATATACAGGCGTATCTACAAATTCCGTATCTCACGGTATAGACAGATCCTGTACGCATTTGTATCCCTCTATGGCTATGCAGAAGGTCTCTACACCTTTTTCTTATCTCGATGGATATACAAGATGTCGCTCAGAAGCTTATACTTTCCCACTGCACCTTTGTGTCGCTGTTTGTTCTGACCACGGTCGGTCGACACCTCTGTAACCTGAGATTATCCAATGACAACACTCATAGTGTGACTGGCACATGGAGTATCGTATACAGGGAAAACGTTTCATTTATGCCAACGAGCGTTCTTCTTTTCGTGTTTTACAAATTGTTGTTAGACCGTTGTAACGAGGATTCTCGTGTATTTGTTGTTGTAACTATGTGTGAAAAACGAGAGTTGTAACCTGCTGGCGTTATTCTTTGTGCTAATGCAATGTTGTGTACAGAGTTTCTCGGTAATTATTATCACCATGACGTATGCTATATAAGCCTTTGTTGTGGTTTTGTCGTACACCAATGCATATCGTTCCATTTTATTGATCAATTTTATTAAGTTACTACTTGCAATGAGTTGTGCTAAAGCTTACAGCGGGATGCCACATTTTATCTTATATTCGTGAATAAAAGAACAACGGGTCCAGAGTGTACACTTGTTTATCATAGACCGCTTTGTTTTTCTCTTTAACATTGTAGCTGATTAGGTAGTTTTCAAATTGTTTTCACAGCTTAGAAATCAGAGCCTGCCACCGCGACTTTCTCCTGTAAATTGAAATATCCACGGAGTTTTATGTGTTTTATTGAATTTTATCGCCACACTACATGTTGCTGGAGGAGCAAACCTGAATTGACAAAAAGGCTTTTGTTTCAATTTGAACTTTAATTGAATACTTTGTAATGGTATAGATGTTATTGTTTTAAACTTGACCTCAACCCTGTTTCATTTGCTGATTGTTTTTTCTTGTACTATTGCTGTACTTTATTTGTTGTTAATGGTCCTGAAGCCCAACATGCCAAGGACCCATTATTGTTCTCGTACGCACGTAAGTTTAGTCAGTTTCTGGTGGGAATAAAGCTGGGGACATAAAGCACGTTTTTTTTGCCAGTTATTTCCGAACGCATGATTTCCGGACGCATGATTTCCAAAATAGAAAGTCCATGCAGTCCTATTACTGACGACATCAATAATGTGAATTTACTTAGAAACTTTCACGCCAAATGTACACCTCAGTGTTTGATCCTGAGTTTGTTTCTACGTCATTCTACACTTCTGTGGTATATGTGATTTAATATGATACTGTTGCTTGTTAACAACGTTTTCTCCTTTGCTCTCTATCTGTTAAACATAAACTGTTATTTTATTTTATTTTAACTATAATAAACGCCTGTTATGTTGTGTGTTATTAACCATATAATGCAGTTGCTATATATGTGTTAGCCGTGAAGTCTTACTGTCATGTGCGAGATGGACGTACAATTATGTTTATATTCTGTACGTCGACCCGCGTCGTGGGGTTACGTGTATACCGCTAGACGTTCTCTGGCTCCTTTGCTCTGGCTTCTGTTCTGTCCGCACCTTGTTCGGTACATGTAATGAAGACATATAGATAAGATAGATAAATATAACAGTTTCTTGTATTTTCCAAGTAATCAACCAGCCGTCGATTAGATCTCTGCATATTTGTAAATTGTAATAAATGAGCTATTTATTATGTAATGATTGGTCAGTATTGGTTTCATTTATACGGAGCAATCCTATGTTAATTGTTCAGTGACAGGTAAGTAAACGCATTTGTTCGGAGATACAGCCACCTCTGTGAGACTGCCATTTGTCCGGAGATACAGCCACCTTTCTAAGGCTCTGCCATTTGTCCGGAGATACAGCCACCTTTCTAAGGCTCTGGCATTTGTCCCGGAGATACAGCCACCTCTCTAAGGCTCTGGCATTTGTTCGGAGATGCAGCCACCTCTGTGAGACTGCCATTTGTCCGGAGATACAGCCACCTTTCTAAGGCTCTGCCATTTGTCCCGGAGATACAGCCACCTCTCTAAGGCTCTGGCAATTGTTCGGAGATGCAGCCACCTCTGTGAGACTGCCATTTGTCCCGGAGATACAGCCACCTCTCTAAGGCTCTGGCATTTGTCCGGAGATACAGCCACCTCTCTAAGGCTCTGCCATTTGTTCGGAGATACAGCCACCTTTCTAAGGCTGTGGCATTTGTCCGGAGATACAACCACCTGTCTGAGGCTCTGCCATTTGTCCGGAGATACAGCCACCTCTGTAAGGCTCTGGCATTTGTCCGCAGATACAGCCACCTCTCTAAGGCTCTGGCATTTGTCTGGAGAAACAGCCACCTTTCTAAGGCTCTGGCATTTGTCCGCAGATACAGCCACCTCTCTAAGGCTCTGGCATTTGTTCGGAGATGCAGCCACCTCTGTAAGACTGCCATTTGTCCGGAGATACAGCCACCTCTCTAAGGCTCTGGCATTTGTCCGGCGATACAGCCACCTTTCTAAGGCTCTGGTATTTGTCCAGAGATACAGCCACCTTTCTAAGGCTCTGCCATTTGTCCGGAGATACAGCCACCTTTCTAAGGCTCTCGCATCTGTCCGGAGATACAGCCACCTGTGTGAGACTGGCATTTGTCCGGAGATACAGTCACCTTTCTAAGGCTCTGGCATCTGTCCGGAGATACAGCCACCTGTGTGAGACTGGCATTTGTCCGGAGATACAGTCACCTTTCTAAGGCTCTGCCATTTGTCCGGAGATACAGCCACCTCTCTAAGGCTCTGACATTTGTCCGGAGATACAGCCACCTCTCTTAGGCTCTGGCATTTGTCCGGAGATACAGCCACCTCTCTTAGGCTCTGGCATTTGTCCGGAGATACAACCACCTTTCTAAGGCTCTGGTATTTGTCAGGAGATACAACCACCTTTCTAAGGCTCTGGTATGTGTCCGCAGATACAGCCACCTCTCTAAGGCTCTGGCATTTGTCTGGAGAAACAGCCACCTTTCTAAGGCTCTGGCATTTGTCCGCAGATACAGCCACCTCTCTAAGGCTCTGGCATTTGTTCGGAGATGCAGCCACCTCTCTAAGGCTCTGGCATTTGTCCGGCGATACAGCCACCTTTCTAAGGCTCTGGTATTTGTCCAGAGATACAGCCACCTCTCTTAGGCTCTGGCATTTGTCCGGAGATACAACCACCTTTCTAAGGCTCTGGTATTTGTCAGGGGATACAACCACCTTTCTAAGGATCGGGTATGTGTCCGCAGATACAGCCACCTCTCTAAGGCTCTGGCATTTCTCCGGAGATACAGCCACCTTTCTAAGGATCCGGTATTTGTCCCCAGATACAGCCACCTTTCTAAGGCTCTGGCATTTGTCCGGAGATACAGCCACCTTTCTAAGGCTCTGGCATTTGTCCGGAGATACAGCCACCTCTCTTAGGCTCTGGCATTTGTCCGGAGATACAGTCACCTTTCTAAGGCTCTGCCATTTTTCCGGAGATACAGCCACCTCTCTTAGGCTCTGGCATTTGTCCGGAGATACAACCACCTTTATAAGGCTCTGGTATTTGTCAGGGGATACAACCACCTTTCTAAGGATCGGGTATTTGTCCGCAGATACAGCCACCTCTCCAAGGCTCTGACATTTGTCCGGAGATACAGCCACCTTTCTAAGGCTCTGCCATTTGTCCGGAGATACAGCCACCTTTCTAAGGCTCTGCCATTTGTCCGGAGATACAGCTACCTCTCTAAGGCTCTGCCATTTGTCCGGAGATACAGCCACCTCTCTAAGGCTCTGGCATTTGTCCGAAGATACAGCCACCTCTCTAAGGCTCTGTCGTTTGTCCGGAGATACAGCCACCTTTCTAAGGCTCTGGCATTTGTCCGGAGATACAGCCACCTTTCTAAGGCTCTGGTATTTGTCCGGAGATACAGCCACCTTTCTAAGGCTCTGCCATTTGTCCGGAGATACAGCCACCTCTCTAAGGCTCTGGCATTTGTCCGGAGATACAGCCACCTCTCTAAGGCTCTGCCATTTGTCCGGAGATACAGCCACCTCTCTAAGGCTCTGGCATTTGTCCGGAGATACAGCCACCTCTCTAAGGCTCTGCCATTTGTCCGCAGATACAGCCACCTTTCTAAGGCTGTGGCATTTGTCCGGAGATACAACCACCTTTCTAAGGCTCTGGCATTTGTCCGGAGATACAGCCACTTTTCTAAGGCTCTGGCATTTGTCCGGAATATACAGCCACCTTTCTAAGGCTCTGGCATTTGTTCACAGATACAACCACCTCTCTAAGGCTCTGGCATTTGTCCGGAGATACAGCCATCTTTCTAAGGCTCTGCCATTTGTCCGCAGATGCAACCACCTTTCTAAGGCTCTGCCATTTGTCCGCAGATGCAACCACCTTTCTTAGGCTCTGGCATTTGTCCGGAGATACAACCACCTTTCTGAGGCTCTGCCATTTGTCCGGAGATACAGCCACCTTTCTAAGGCTCTGGCATCTGTCCGGAGATACAGCCACCTGTGTTAGACTGGCATTTGTCCGGAGATACAGTCACCTTTCTAAGGCTCTGCCATTTGTCCGGCGATACAACCACCTTTCTAAGGCTCTGGCATTTGTCCGGCGATACAACCATCTTTCTAAGGCTCTGGCATTTGTCCGGCGATACAACCACCTTTCTAAGGCTCTGCCATTTGTCCGGAGATACAACCACCTTTCTAAGGCTCTGGCATTTGTCCGGCGATACAACCACCTTTCTAAGGCTCTGGCATTTGTCCGGAGATACAGCCACCTTTCTAAGGCTCTGGCATTTGTCCGGAGATACAGCCACCTTTCTAAGGCTCTGGCATTTGTCCGGGGATACAACCACCTGTGTGAGGCTCTGGTATTTGTCTGAGTCTCAGAACCGAAGTATAACCACCAGATACAAGGACCCCCCGAATGGTCTGGTGGTTAGCGCGCTTAGCTTTGTCGATTAAGATTGACCTGGCCAGCCACGGTACTGGCGTTCGGAGGTTCACTCCCCACTGTGCGATATCTCATGTCCTTCGACTAGAGCAGCCCACCCCCTCACCCCACCCCCTCACCTCACCCCCTCACCTCACCCCGTCCCCTCACCCCACCCCCAGGGATTCACGGTGATCTGACTTGGTTTACAGTCATTGTGCAGAATGGCACCTCCGAGTACGACGGCGACAGTGCCACCTTGGGGTGCACTGTGGATGGCTACCACATCAAGAATCTCTTCTGGTACAAGGACGGCGTGCTGCTGAGACAGGAGGGCGAGAAACCCAAATACAACATCTCTGCGCAGAACGGCACACTCACTGTCAACAAGATCGGTAAGTCGTTCATCTCAGCAGAACCTGCTCACTCACCAACATTATTATTATAATAATAATTATTATTATAATAATAATATTATTATTTAACTATTGTAGACATGATGGCTCCCTTCTGACGTTCAATATCAGATCAAAGAGACTAAAATCAGTGTTTATGTCTTGATCTCAGTCCAAGGACCATTATCTCCTCTGGCGAGTAAAGACCACACCTAACCACACATGTCTTATATATTTGATGCGACGTAACAATGCCCTCGGCCTTGTCTTGATGTAGTTACCAGGATATGTGATTTGTGTCTTGCAGAGAGGCCTGACATTGGTATCTACACCTGCCAGTTTGTACGAGAAGACCAGAACTATTCGGCGATGGTGCCACTGTATGGTGAGTCCACCTGTCAGCCAGGCTTCGTTTTATATATCAGCGCAAGGGACGCCCTGGTGCTGTCTGTGACAGGTGACACAGACATTGGTAACTATCACAGACAATGTCACCCGTCACAGACAGTGTCACCCGTCACAGACTGTCACCCGTCACAGTGTAAACCGTCAGTGTCGCCCGTCAGACAGTGTCACCCGTTAGTGTCACCGCCAGTGTCACGCGTCAGTGTCACTCGTCACAGCGTCACCGGTCACAGACTGTCACAGTGTCGCCCGTCACAGACTGTCACAGTGTCGCCCGAGACTGTCAGTGTCGCTTGTCACAGTGTCACCCGTTAGTGTCACCCGCCAGTGTCACTCGCTACAGTGTCACCCGTCACAAATAGGGAGTGACTATAACGTAGTGCTAATATGCAATAATTACTGTTAATTTACATTGCTTCAGCCTGAGAGACGCTGCCAAACACCCACCATGTATGGACTTTTTCTTGTTTGCCCACAGCTTACCCCCGTATCGATGGCTCGCACGAGAGCAAGTCCAAGAACCTGGTGCAGGATGGTCCGCTGGTCCTGGAGTGCAAGGTCTGGGCCGACCCGGAGGTGAGTCGTCCCTCTCCCCCTCCCCCCCGCCCCCCTTCTCGCGCGAGAAGCCAGGTCATATTTTGCATTTGCTCGCACACACCTCAGGAAGTGTCCCCCTCAGAGATGCCAAACGGGAAGCTTCTACAAAAGTATTCATAACTCAGAGTGCCGGATGGGTACGGGGTTCATCCCGGACCTGGCGTCACGTGAGCGCGAGGAGCAGTCTGTACCCCGTTGCTGACTCGCCCGTCTTCCATCGTTGCAGTTCACGATCTCGTGGTTCAAGGGCGACATGCCCATCAACGAGACGGACGAGCGGGTGACCGTCTCCAACGCGACGTGGGGCGAGGAGGTGATCGTCAACGGCAAGCTGCGCATCGAAAAGATGGACTACCCGGACCGCGACGACTACATGTGTGTGGCCGAGAACGCAGTGGGGTCCACCAACCACACCACCCTCGTCCGGGTCAAGGGTACGTGTCACCCCCCACACCCCACGCCCGCGCCCCTCCCAGCCAAAAAGTGTTTTTCTTTTTTTTACATTTTGTTTACATTCTTATTAATTTACATTTAGCGTACTGTAACCATTATACTCTTACACTGTGCACTTTATGCAGACTATCTATACATTTTTAGTTAAAAAAAAAAGAGAAATTAAAAAAAAAAAAAAATGTTTACGGTTGGCATGTTTAATTGTTGCGCTTGTTGACGATCGAGCGTTGTTTTCGCAGACAAGCTGGCGGCGTTGTGGCCCTTCCTGGGCATCTGTGCTGAGGTGGCCATATTGTGTGCCATCATCTTCATCTACGAGAAGAAACGCGCCAAGCAACTGGAAGCTGAGGAGAGACAGGAAGAGGCCGACCATCTGTGAGTAGTCCCCACCCTCACCCTTTCACCCCTCACACTGTCACCCTTCACCCTGTCACCCCTCACCCTGTCACCTCTCACACTGTCACTCCGCACCCTGTCAGCCCTCACCCTGTCACCCCGCACTCTGTCACCCCGCACCCTGTCACCCCTCACGCTGTCACCCCTTACCATGTTACCCTGTGACCCCGCACCCTGTCACCCCTCACACTGTCACCCCGCACCCTGTCACCCCGCACCCTGTCACCCCTCACCCTGTCACCCCGCACCCTGTCACCCCGCACCCTGTCACCCTGTCACCCCTCACCCTGTCACCCTTACCATGTCACCCGTCACCCTGTCACCCATCACCATGTTACCCTGTCAGCCCTCACCATGTTATCTCTCACACTGTCACCCCTTACCCTGTCCCCCCGCACCCTGTCACCCCTCAACCTGTCACCCCTCACCCTGTCACCCCCACCCTGTCACCCCTCACCATGTTACCCTGTCACCCCTCACATGTTACCCTGTCCCCCCGCACCCTGTCACCCCTCAACCTGTCACCCCTCACCCTGTCACCCCCACCCTGTCACCCCTCACATGTTACCCTGTCACCCCTCACCATGTTACCCCCCACCCTGTCACTCCCACCCTGTCACCCCCACCCTGTCACCCCTCACACTCTTACCCCTCACCATCTCACCCCTCACCCTGTCACCCCTCAACCTGCCACCCACACCCTGTCACCCTTGACCATGTTTCCCCTCACCATTTCACCCCTCACTCTCTCACCCCCCACTCTATCACTCCTCACACTGTCACCCCTCATGCTGTCACCCCTTATACTGTCACCCCTCACACTGTCACCCCTCACCATGTCATCTCTCACCCTGCCATCCCTCACACTGTCACTCCTCACACTGCCACCCCTCACACTGTCACCCCTTACTCTGTCACCCCCACCCTGTCACCCCCACCCTATCACCCCTCTGGGGTTAATAGTTTTCCCACCTACTCTATCACGCCTCTCCCATCCCTCCCATCCGCAATCATGTCTGGCTGTTAGCACCTGAACCCATTCTAAGGTAGATCCCCAGTAAACCGTTTACTTCATATTACCCATCTGTCTGTTTCACTGTTAATAACCTATGGTAAGGTAGATCTCGGCTGACGTTTGATCCTAATTCCAGGACGAACTCCAACGACCACAAGGGGGCGGATGAGCTAAGACATCGGAAATGAGACCTTCATGAACTTCTCTCGTTTGTTTGCCAAGACCTTCAAAATATCGCAGAGTTCTTGTCATAGTATACTACAATTAGGGACATTCGTGACCGACAGCGAGCGAAGTTAGATGCCGCCTTTTGGGGCATCTTAAAATATCATTCAGTCATTGGAAAAACTAAATCAAGACAAATTGCATGAGGCTTGGCGGCCGACACAGCGTTTAGAGCTTCTTGTTAAAGGAACAAACTAAGAACTCGCATTGGACGGAAGAGCGCCGTGAGAGGTGTGTGGGGGAATTCTGGCAGGGCGGAGGGGGGAGCCTGGAAGGGCAGCGCCGTGACGCCCCGCCCCTTCGGCTGGACCCCCAACGAAACAAGTCTTCCTCCAGCCAAGCGGGAAGTGACCTGGAAGTTATTCTCTTGTCTAAGGTGTATATAATATTTTGTGAGGCTTGTTATTTGGCAGGTGTGAATGGACCTGCGGTGTGTTAGCGAGGTGAAGTTGTGGGTGGGTGGGGGGGGGGGGGGGGGAGGGAGGGAGGGAGTTCAGTGTGGCAGGCCAATGTGGTGTGTGTATAGGGGCCCCCCGACCCGGGGGGTTTCCATGGTTACTGGGCTAAGCCGTGATGTGACCGCATCGTGTGATTTAAACTCAGTAATGTTTCCACGAGTCTTGTTTTCCTGTGATTGTGACTTGTATCTAGATGTCAACCAGATAGATAGCAGGTCTTCCAGTGACATGATATCTGTATCAACATCCATTTGAATTGGACCTATATATATATGTAAAAAGTGCGGGAAAACTGATAGATTTATACTATACATCCTATATGCAACAGATATGATCTGTAGCGAAAATATTGCTTTAGACTTTACTCTTATTTTATTGACAGTCATTTTTGTTGGTTAATGGATAAAAAGTAAGTTGTTTGTTGGTGTCAAAATTGCTTTTGAAAAGAATCCTTGATAACTGAAGTCACTGGGAGGCCTGAGATACATGAACTGGTTTTATCTCTGGTGGGTTGTGGCAGCAATGTCCATCTCCTATTTGTGCGTTTGTGTGACATTAAAACGTGGTTGAGCATAACAACCAGTATTGAAGCGGGATCACCCGGTCACTCGACATTGTTACTAAGTTAGCCAGCGTGGTCCCAACCTTTCTTTTAATTCTAAGTGTTCATATATCCTCCAGTTCTGTTTAATTCTAAACCGGTGTTGACAGCTGTGTCGTGTACGTCGCTCTCTTGACATGAATGGACGTTAAGGTGGAATGTTGATTGCGTCATGATGCTAATTTATTGGGTCTGGCATAAAACGGTCTGTGGTCAGAAACTGGGAACTTTTCTCTCGCCGCACGGGCGTCGTTCCTGACTGGATGGAATTGACCCTTGGCTACTTCACCAAAGAAGGGTTTTGAGGTCGTCCATCGGCCGCGTGACAGCTTTAGTGGACAACTGACTGGGCGGCTCGCCCTCAGGGCCTTAATAACCTGCCACTTTATGACTCCAGTCGAGGGCCACCTGTCGACCCGGCTCAAGCAGATCAACTGCGCTGTTGTATATCTCAGCTCATAACTCGTGTAAACGAGGCGGCTTCACGACGCTCGTTAGTTCAGGTCAGGAACTTGTGTGTTTTCTTGGTGACTTCACTCTCTCTCCGATGGCGTTGTTAATGTTAATGTGGCGTTTATACGGTGGGGTGTTTTGTATGCGGCTGGCGCGCTCTTTGTGTGCTGAGCGGCCTCTCTGTGATCTGGCAGTCAATTTCTGTGAGAGAAGGAGTTTATACTTTGTATAAATGTGCCACGTGTAGCACCCGAGACTCTGGTGGGGGTCGGGGGGTGGTAATAGTTACCATTACGCTACCCCCACCCCTCTTCTCGTGGGATGTCCCTGGCTATCCGGGGCTAAGCCGCCTTGGCCCACGACTCGGTAAATCCGCAAACCTCTGACCTCCCCACCACTCCCCACAGTCACCGTCACAAGGTCATCGGAGTCTTGGTCAGGGGGTAGGGGGGCATGGCCTCTTTTGTGGTGTGAGCGCCTCTGGGTTTTTAAAAGTTTTTCTGGCTCTATTATCGGGTGTTCAGTGTGTGTTTGTCTACGACACATGATCCACAGACTCAAGTGTCTCCGTCTCCTGTCTGTCGAATGGAAGTGGCGCTACCTAGCGGACAACTTCCGTAGGTATTATATGCAATACTATTATTATCTGTCGCGGGCGGGTGTATATAGGAGCTGGGGTTGTCCCGTTAGCTACTGCAAGGGAAGACCGTTTAGGTACCTACGTTACCATAGATTTTTCACGTACGTTTAAACACTATCGCGGATGTCTTAGCTAGGTATATCCTTTAGTCGTACCTGTATTAGACGGTCCCACTAGCTAGACCACTGCAGTGTGCATTTTTTTTTTGTTAGTTTTTATTCTTCCCCGGGTCTTTATAGTTTCGCCCAGCAGTTAACCCTTTAGTGGCTGCGCCTTCGTAAATGCGGTCACCGAGTTGTTGTTAACCCTTTAATGTCTGCGCCCTTGTCTGTCGACCCGTTTGGGGGCAGCACGGGCTGAGAGGGTAGCACCTGGTAATCAGTTCTAACAATACCTCGGCACAGCACTAATTGATTTACATGGTCCTGATTCACTGCACCTTCTTACACCAGTACTAGCTTCCGGGGGTATTCGCGACACTCTATGATAACGTGCAACATGTAGGACCCGAGCTACATGAATGATATTTAGTGTAGTTTATTACTTGCAGTTTCATCAATTCTTTCTTAGTCTGAAAAAAAAATGTTTGTATTCTTTCCTGCGTTCCTTGCACGCTTCAAGACTGTTGTTGATTTAAGTTGTGATTTCCGGATTTGTATTCCGTCAATAAATTTCTTACCCGAATTTTAATATAGAAATTATGCTCATACCTGGAAATAAAAAAAGAAAAGAATTGAAGACAAAGACTTGTTTTGATTTCTGGATGCGAGTGACTCGGTGGTTAACACTAGGCACACACGGTAAAGCATTATGTATTTTTGTCCAATATTCCTCCTGGAATATGCTATCCACAAGTTTCCACAACGAATTTCAATTGTAAATTCGTTCGTAAATACGTTTTTGGTAAAAAAAAATTTCATTTGTCATTTGAATAAAGACCTAATTTTCCGAATAGAATTTGCCTTTTATAGCTAGTACTTGTTACTGTAAAATGTATCCTCCAATAATAAATTACATACATGTTCATTTAACATTGATTACCTAATTACGTCGTTATCGACCTCTTTATCTCTTGTCTGAGTACACCGCTTAACAAGAGAGCTTTAGTCGCCTTTATTGATACCGATAAAATTGCTCGTTCAACTGATCCGATATATGCAGAAACTTTTTACAACCACGTGATATAACACAAATAGAAGATAATGACAAGACAGATTAGAAATGTCAATTTAGGAAAAGGAAATCAAAGAAGCCTTAACTAAGATGAAAAGTAACAACGGTTTTCCACCCGAATTGTTTTGGAAAAATCTTTGCCATCTCTTTTTACGAAGTATTAACTTTGCTATTAAATATAACAGCCTATCTATCACTCAACGACAAGGTCTTATCACGTGAATCCCGAAGGGCCATAAGCACAGAGAATATTTAAAGGACTGGAGGCCAATAACACGGCTTAATACGGATCATAAAATTATATCAGGAGGGATGGCTTCTTGATCAAAGTGTGTTTTAGCAGATATCGTTAGTAATAGTCCAAAGAGATTTCTGAAAGGCCGATTTATTGGGGAAAATACAAGAATGGTTTATGACATTATGTGAGTTAACACAAAAGAACAAACCTGGTCTCTTACTATTGATTGATTTTAGAAGGCGTTTGATTCCAGTCCTGCGAGTGTATAACTTTGGTACAAAATTTATATCTTATATAGAGCTATGTTCCAAGGATTCGTGTAGTAGTGTCAGTAATAATGGCTTCTTCTCGGAGTGTTTTAATGTTTGAATGTAAAGTAGAGGATGTCGACAGGGCGATCCGCTTTCCCCGTATCTCTTTCTGTTAGCCATCGAACCACTCTTAATGGCTTTCCAAAACTGCCCTAGATGTACGGGAATCGAAATTTAAAATATTATATATAGAATTGGTCAATATGGCGATGATAACTTTTTATTACTAGATGGGACGGAAAAGAGTCTCAGATCAGCCCTGGAACATTTTGATAACTTTGAAAGATGTTCTGTTTTACCATCACTGTTTTACCATCACTTCCAAAAAATGGCTTTGTCGACCTAGAAAATGTTCTAAAAAACTTTATGTGGGGAAATAAGTGTAGAAGTAGTCTAAATCGATTAGCACGAAATGTATCAAATGGTGGTTTAAATTTAACCAGCCTACCTATTTTTATCGACGCACTGAAAATCAGCTGGATCAAGCGTCTTGCAGATAGCGATCGATGGAGCCTGGCAAACTATGCTAACTTTGGAAGTTGTATATGTGTGAGGAAAAGAAACTATGCAGGGACTTGGATATAGCGTCGCTTAAAGCAATAGCAAATAACATTAATTGTTAACCACTTTTGGAAGGAAGTATGCCAGGCGTGGTATAGATATAAAAGTTCTTTTTCTAAACAGTTAAACAAGTCCAAACAGATTTGACGACTCGAAAGTCGCAAATCGGCAGCCATATGATTTACCATTATAAACTCATATGTATTAAAGAAAGGCCAGAATTCCATACACAAAATTCAAACCAACAACGCAAGAACAAGGCCAGTTTATAATTAATATATGTTTTTACCTCGAATCTAGCTGCGGTCGAACGTCTGTAGCTAAGACCTATTTGTTGAACCCGTCGAATGAACCGTTTAAATACGCGCCATTCTCCATCTCATATGACA
The DNA here is from genome assembly GCA_964019135.1 of Arenicola marina. NCBI lineage: Eukaryota > Metazoa > Annelida > Polychaeta > Arenicolidae > Arenicola > Arenicola marina. The sequence goes on from OZ025255.1 coordinate 33,700,597, forward strand.
GCACAGTGGTGCCAGCAGGCAACGGTTAAATACACAAATTTGCAGACATGAAATAAAATACTCGTAGCGTCTGATCATTTCACTCGTTGGCAGCGATGTTGTTTGTGTACAATATACCCCACAATAGACGCTGATACATAAACAGCCACTCGGCGTGACCTTGTGTAACTATATAGTGCCCTCTATACGACATGCCATATACAACGTCTCGTGTCCTGGAAATACACATATTTGTCACCGCCATACCTTAAATGACGATCGGTGTGCGGAGGCAAAAATAGGTAGTGAATATGATTTATTTAAAGCTTTAAAGATATTGGTTAAACTAGCCTGAATCTAATTCTATCGCGTGTTTGTTTTCGTTTGGTTCATTAACTATGTACAGTATGTTACACATTATATGTATTCTGAGAAAATGACGCGGTGCAACGAATCTACTTACTGGCTCATGGAGTATTGATGTCACGTGCCCTTGAAGAATAAGTATTATAATAGCTTTCGCAAGGGAATGGACACCTATAACATACCGAATTTTACAGAACCAAACACATTGAAAGGGGGGAGAGGCACAGATATATCGTAGGGTCTGAAAGGGGGGCACATCCCCCATGAGCCCCCCCCCCCCCCCCCCACACACACACACACACATCCCTGGACACGCCTGCTCCTGCCCCTGCTCCCCCTGTATCCGCCCCGCTTCTCGCTTTCCTGAGCCCACCACTCACATATATATCGTCGAAGGGCTATGTGCCCCTATATCTAAAATCACGCTCTGCGATCGCGTCAGGTTCGGTTTAGCATTTAAAGAGCCGGAAAACACCCCCGGAAACCATCGATCGTAGCCTATATACACACAGATAGCTTGAAATAGAAGGACATTAACGAGGGTCATGGCGGTTCGTTTGCCAAGTAGATGAGCATGCAATTATCTTATCATAGGAAGATGTCGCAAATGTCCCGATATGGCATTTGTGGAAACACGGGATAGTCGGTGAGAGGAGGGGGTGCGGGGGGGGGGGGGGGTAAGGATTCAGCGGGCAAGCGGGTGACGCACTGGGGTACGTGTCTGTTTTTGAAACGTCGCGGGGGCTGCACGCAACTGGCCGATAGTACTATTTATTGACCCCGACCAGCCCACTCCAGTCCCAAGGCCCCGCATGACGTGCCTATATGGCGGTTGCGTTATGACTAGAAGGTAACTACGTTCGTCATAACGCTACAAAAACACGTTCGTAAATGAATCCTTCTAATGCACACAGAGATCATTATGCGACCTCGCTGAGACAGAAGATAGGACCGCGGGGGGAAAGAAGTGGGGGTGGGGTGGGGGGTGGGGGGTGGGAGGGGGGTATGGTGCAAATCGGACCCCTTACACACGCGGATATGTTTAGCCCCTGGACCCCTGAAGTCACGAATTATTGCTAATTGACCAGTTACATGTTGCCCGACTGGAGCCGCTTTGAACACCTGTAACACCTGTAACACCTGTAACACCTATTGCACCTGTAACACCTGTAACACCTGTAACACCTATTGCACCTGTAACACCTGTAACACCTGTAACACCTATTGCACCTGTAACACCTGTAACACCTGTTGCACCTGTAGACGGGGTATTGGCAATTGGCCATCCAACAAGTACATGTTTACGTCATCGTCGTATTTAAACAATTAACATACACAGCCTGGGGGCTGAGCTAAGCGAGCAACACGCCCCAGACGAGCGTGTTGATGCTGACAGGCCTTCAGCCTACGCAAAACACTGCAAGGAAACCCCAATGCGATTGTTTGGGGGCCGCGGGCCAAGGTGATGGCAGTTATCGAATTGACGGTAAGAATGAAATGGACTAATGTTACACACCGATAGTCTGTTGATATATACTAGTCACTGTGAAGACACGACGATAGGACAGAAACCGCAGCCATCTAAGTGAAAGAGAAGGCGCGAGGATGTAACTCGAAGACAGTGAAATGAAGACTGAGCACGGTGGCCAGAATCCAAAGACAGTTAGGCTGACTATACGATTACAGGATCGAAGCTAAAGACACAAACAGAATGAACGATGACATGATAGAAACCAAAGACACAAACAGAATGAACGATGACATGATCGAAGCCAAAGACACAAACAGAATGAACGATGACATGACCGAAGCCACAGACACAAACACAATGAACGATGACATGATCGAAGCCAAAGACACAAACAGAATGAACGATGACATGACCGAAGCCAAAGACACCAACAGAATGAACGATGACATGACCGAAGCCAAAGACACAAACAGAATGAACGATGACATGACCGAAGCCAAAGACACAAACAGAATGAACGATGACATGACCGAAGCCAAAGACACAAACAGAATGAACGATGACATGATCGAAGCCAAAGACACAAACAGAATGAACGATGACATGATCGAAGCCAAAGACACAAACACAATGAACGATGACATGACCGAAGCCAAAGAGACAAACAGAATGAACGATGACATGACCGAAGCCAAAGACACAAACAGAATGAACGATGACATGACCGAAGCCAAAGACACAAACAGAATGAACGATGACATGACCGAAGCCACAGACACCAAAAGAATGAACGATGACATGACCGAAGCCAAGGACACAAACAGAATGAACAGTGACATGACCGAAGCCAAAGACACAAACACAATGAACGATGACATGATCGAAGCCAAAGACACAAACACAATGCACGGTGACATGACCGAAGCCAAAGACACAAACAGAATGAACGATGACATGATCAAAGCCAAAGACACAAACACAATGAACGATGACATGACCGAAGCCAAAGACACAAACAGAATGAACGATGACATGACCGAAGCCAAAGACACAAACAGAATGAACGATGACATGACCGAAGCCAAAGACACAAACACAATGAACGATGACATGACCGAAGGCAAAGACACAAACAGAATGAACGATGACATGATCGAAGCCAAAGACACAAACACAAAGAACGATGACATGACCGAAGCCAGACACAAACACAATGAACGATGACATGATCGAAGCCAAAGACACAAACAGAATGAACGATGACATGACCGAAGCCAAAGACACAAACAGAATGAACGATGACATGACCGAAGCCAAAGACACAAACACAATGAACGATGACATGATCGAAGCCAAAGACACAAACAGAATGAACGATGACATGACCGAAGCCAAAGACACAAACACAATGAACGATCACATGATCGAAGCCAAAGACACCAACAGAATGAACGATGACATGACCGAAGCCAAAGACACAAACACAATGAACGATGACATGATCGAAGCCAAAGACACCAACAGAATGAACGATGACATGACCGAAGCCAAAGACACAAACAGAATGAACGATGACATGACCGAAGCCAAAGACACAAACAGAATGAACAGTGACATGACCGAAGCCACAGACACAAACAGAATGAACGATCACATGACCGAAGCCAAAGACACAAACACAATGAACGATGACATGACCGAAGGCAAAGACACAAACAGAATGAACGATGACATGATCGAAGCCAAAGATACAAACACAAAGAACGATGACATGACCGAAGCCAGACACAAACACAATGAACGATGACATGATCGAAGCCAAAGACACAAACAGAATGAACGATGACATGACCGAAGCCAAAGACACAAACAGAATGAACGATGACATGACCGAAGCCAAAGACACAAACACAATGAACGATGACATGATCGAAGCCAAAGACACAAACAGAATGAACGATGACATGACCGAAGCCAAAGACACAAACACAATGAACGATCACATGATCGAAGCCAAAGACACCAACAGAATGAACGATGACATGACCGAAGCCAAAGACACAAACACAATGAACGATGACATGATCGAAGCCAAAGACACCAACAGAATGAACGATGACATGACCGAAGCCAAAGACACAAACACAATGAACGATGACATGACCGAAGCCAAAGACACAAACACAATGAACGATGACATGACCGAAGGCAAAGACACAAACAGAATGAACGGTGACATGACCGAAGCCAAAGACACAAACACAATGAACGATGACATGATCGAAGCCAAAGACACAAACACAAAGAACGATGACATGACCGAAGCCAGACACAAACACAATGAACGATGACATGATCGAAGCCAAAGACACAAACAGAATGAACGATGACATGACCGAAGCCAAAGACACAAACAGAATGAACGATGACATGACCGAAGCCAAAGACACAAACACAATGAACGATGACATGATCGAAGCCAAAGACACAAACAGAATGAACGATGACATGACCGAAGCCAAAGACACAAACACAATGAACGATCACATGATCGAAGCCAAAGACACCAACAGAATGAACGATGACATGACCGAAGCCAAAGACACAAACACAATGAACGATGACATGATCGAAGCCAAAGACACCAACAGAATGAACGATGACATGACCGAAGCCAAAGACACAAACAGAATGAACGATGACATGACCGAAGGCAAAGACACAAACACAATGAACGATGACATGGCCGAAGCCAAAGACACAAACAGAATGAACGGTGACATGACTGAAGCCAAAGACACCAACAGTATGAACGATGACATGACCGAAGCCAAAGACACCAACAGAATGAACGATCACATGACCGAAGCCAAAGACACAAACACAATGAACGATGACATGACCGAAGCCAAAGACACAAACACAATGAACGGTGACATGACCGAAGCCAAAGACACAAACACAATGAACGATGATATGATCGAAGCCAAAGACACCAACAGAATGAACGATGACATGACCGAAGCCAAAGACACAAACACAATGAACGATGACATGATCGAAGCCAAAGACACCAACAGAATGAACGATGACATGACCGAAGCCAAAGACACAAACAGAATGAACGATGACATGACCGAAGCCAAAGCCACAAACAGAATGAACGGTGACATGACCGAAGCCAAAGAATATACACAATGAACGATGACATGATCGAAGCCAAAGACACAAACACAATGAACGATGACATGATCGAAGCCAAAGACACAAACGCAATGAACGATGACATGACTGAAGCCAAAGACACAAACAGAATGAACGATGACATGACCGAAGCCAAAGACACAAACAGAGTGAACGATGATATGACCGAAGCCAAAGACACAAACGGAAACGATGACATGACCGAAGCCAAAGACACAAACACAATGAATGATGACATGATCGAAGCCAAAGACACAAACAGAATGAACGATGACATGACCGAAGCCAAAGACACAAACGCAATGAACGATGACATGATCGAAGCCAAAGATACAAACAGAATGAACGATGACATGACCGAAGCCAAAGAAACTTAAGTAGAATTAACGTTGACAGGACTTAAGCCAAAGCCACTTAAATGAAAGGAACGGCCGGTGACACTTGGGAGGGAGGATGGAGCCATGTCCCCGAGGGTAATCCCCTACTCTTTGCGAACAAGGCCATGGGATCTTTACCCTGCGACCACACAGACATGGCCACAGCGGGGTGGAACCACCGATCCACGTGCAGTTATGCTCTCATGCAGGTGGCCAGAGCACTCAAGGCGAGCGCTCTAATCCATGCCCTGAGTTATCGAGCCATCCCCGTGACAGAAGTGGAAGGAACGGTGACAAGACTTAAGCAGAAGACACTTAAGTGGAAGGAACTGTGGCAGGGCCCAAGCCAATGACACGTAATTAAAGAAAAGGAACGGTAACATGACTTAAGCCAAAGAAATAAAGGTGGAAGAAACGGTGACAGGACTGAAGCCAAAGACACTTAAGTGGAAGGAACGGTGACAGAACTTCAGCCAAAGCCACTTAAGTGGAAGGAACAGTGACAGAAGCAGTGGCTTCATGCAATCTAAGCGCCATGGATGAAATTGAGACCTTAGAATGTAGTAGATTTCCACTTAGTACTAATGTACAAACTTGCAATGGCCGCCGAAGTATCATTTGTAAATTAGGGCCGTCCTACCGGCCTGTTTGAACCAATCACTTGTCGGAGCTGGCACGCAAAGGGCTGCCGATAATGATTTGGGGGCGGTGTGCAGGAATTCACAACATTGACACCCCATGCAGGCTGAAGCCATCAGGCCCAATGAACTCTGCCAACGCACACAAAGAAAGGTCAGACTCCATACCACGCTCCCCCATCAACACTTAGACGTTGTGATTGGAAGAGGTTAAGTCCGACAGGAATCTCTGTCGGTCTGTTTGGCCGTAGCTGGGCGGTCGGTGTACCAGCTACAAGGAATCTGGAGGACACTATGTGATTCTCCGGCCAGCTAGTTGGGTAGTCTGGCTGGCTCCACGGAACAGGCACCATGATACCAGACCAGTAGTGTTGTCCTGGCGTCATCCCCTTCGACCGGACCGAACCATGATGTGTGTGTACAGTTGGTCTGCAGTCCATCGGTGGTCAATGCAGAGGGGGGTTGGGGGTGTTGGGTGTGGGGTGTGAGGGTGGTTGGGGGTGTGGGGTGTGAGGGTGGTTGGGGGTGTGGGGCGTGGGGTGTGAGGGTGGTTGGGGGTGTGGGGCGTGGGGTGTGAGGGTGGTTGGGGGTGTGGGGTGTGGGTTGTGGGGTGTGAGGGTGGCGGCGTGGACTGGGGGCCCTGGGATGGATCAAATTATCAACCGGTACGTAAGCAAGGGGTGTAGGAATGAAGGGCGGAAACTTTGTTTTTTCGATGTCACCATCTGCAGGAGTCTGTAACTGAGTTTGAGGTGGTAAAGGTCTCCTGTCTGTTCCCGGAGGTATTGGGTGTGAGGCGGTAGCCTTTTAGTCTTGTTATCTGAAGCCTCCAGTCTGTTGAAGGATTGGGTAGATATACAGGGGTAGGCCTCCAATCTGTTTGCTGAGGGATTGGGCATAAAGGGGTAGGCCTCCAGTCTGTTTGCTGAGGGATTGGGCATAAAGGGGTAGGCCTCCAGTCTGTTTCCTGAGGGATTGGACATGAATGGGGAGGCCTCCAGACTGTTTGTTGAGGGATTGGACATAAAAGGGTAGGCCTCCAGTCTGTTTGCTAAGGGATTGGGCATAAAGGGGTAGGCCTCCAGTCTGTTTGGTGAGGGATTGAGCATAAAGGGGTAAGCATCCAGTCTGCCGATTGATTGGGCATAAAGGGGTAGGCCTCCAGTCTGTTTGTTGAGGGATTGGGCATCAAGGGGTATAAAGAGGAGGGTCTCCATTCTGTTTGTTGGGTGCTTGGACATAAAGGGGTAGGCCTCCAGTCTGTTTGCCGAGGGATTGGACATAAAGGGGTAGGCCTCCAGTCTGTTTCTGAGGGATTGGACATAATGGGGTAGGCCTTCAGTCTGTTCGCCCAGGGATTGGGCATAAAGGGGTAGGCCTCCAGTCTGTTTGCTGAGGGATCGAACATAAAAGGGTAGGCCTCCAGTCTGTCTGTTGAGGGATTGGACATAAAGGGGCAGGCCTTCAGTCTGTTTGCTGAGGGATTGGACATAAAGGGGTAGGCCTCCAGTCTGTTTGTTGAGGGATTGGATATAAATGGGAAGGCCTCCAGGCTGTTTGTTGAGGGATTGGACATAAAGGGGTAGGCCTCAAGTCTGTTTGCCGAGGGATTGGAAATAACGGGGTAGGCCACTGGTCTGTTTGCTAAGGGATTGGACATAAAGGGGTAGGCCTCCAGTCTGCTTCCTGATGGATTGGGCATAACGAGGTAGGCCACTGGTCTGTTTGCCTAGGGAATAAACGTAAAGGGGTAGGCCTCCAGTCTGTTTGCTGAGGGATTGGGCATTAAGGGGTAGGCCACTGGTCTGTTTGCTGAGGGATTGAACATAAAGGGGTATCCCTCCAGTCTGTTTGCAGAGGGATTGGACATAAAGGGGTAGGCCCCTGGTCTGTTTGTTGAGGGATTTGACATAAAGGGGTAGGCCTCCAGTCTGTTTCCTGAGGAATTGGGCATAACGGGGTAGGCCACCGTTTCTGTTTGTTGAGGGATTGGCCATAAAGCAGTAGGCCTCCAGTCTGTTTGCTGAAAGATTGGGCATAAAGGAGTAGGCCTCCAGTCTGTTGCTGAGGGATTGGACATAAAGGGGTAGGCCTCAAGTATGTTTGCTGAGGGATTGGATATAAAGGGGTAGGCCTCAAGTCTGTTTACTGAGGGATTGTGTATAAAGGGGTAGGCCTGCAGTCTGTTTCCTGAGGGATTGGGCATAAAGGGGTAGGCCTCCGGTCTGTTTACTGATGGATTGCGCATAAAGGGTTAGGCCTGCAGTCTGTTTTCTGAGGGATTGGATATAAAGGGGTAGGCCTCAAGTCTGTTTGCTGAGGGATTGTGTATGAAGGGGTAGGCCTCCAGGCTGTTTGTTGAGGGATTGGCGATAAAGGAGTAGGCATCTAGTCTGTTTGCTGAAAGATTGGGCATAATGGGGTAGGCCTCAAGTCTGTTTGCTGAGGGATTGGACATAAAGGGGTAGGCCTCAAGTCTGTTTACTGAGGGATTGTGTATAAAGGGGTAGGCCTGCAATCTGTTTCCTGAGGGATTGGGCATAAAGGGGAAGGCCTCCGGTCTGTTTACTGATGGATTGCGCATAAAGGGGTAGGCCTGCAGTCTGTTTGCTGAGGGATTGGATATAAAGGGGTAGGCCTCAAGTCTGTTTGCTGAGGGATTGTGTATAAAGGGGTAGGCCTCCAGTCTGTTTGCTGAAAGATTGGGCATAAAGGGGTAGGCCTCAAATCTGTTTGCTGAGGGATTGGATATAAAGGGGTAGGCCTCAAGTCTCGTTACTGAGGGATTGGACATAAAGGGGTAGGCCTCTAGGCTGTTTGTTGAGGGATTGGAGATAAAGGAGTAGGCCTCCAGTCTGTTTGCTGAAAGATTGGGCATAATGGGGTAGGCCTCAAGTCTGTTTGCTGAGGGATTGGACATAAAGGGGTAGGCCTCAAGTCTGTTTACTGAGGGATTGTGTATAAAGGGGTAGGCCTGCAGTCTGTTTCCTGAGGGATTGGGCATAAAGGGGTAGTCCTGCAGTCTGTTTGCTGAGGGATTGGATATAAAGGGGTAGGCCTCAAGTCTGTTTGCTTAGGGATTGTGTATAAAGGGGTAGGCCTCCAGTCTGTTTGCTGAAAGATTGGGCATAAAGGGGTAGGCCTCAAGTCTGTTTGCTGAGGGATTGGATATAAAGGGGTAGGCCTCAAGTCTCGTTGCTGAGGGATTGGACATAAAGGGGTAGGCTTCCAGTTTGTTTCCTGAGGGATTGGACATAAAGGGGTAGGCTTTCAGTCTGTTTCCTGAGGGATTGGACATAAAGGGGTAACGTTGAAGCCGGTATCTAAATTACCACGTAAAGCATATATACCGTTTTTCATATAATTGCGCCCCCCCCCCCCCCCTGGACGCACACACCTTCACCACTGGCATAGTGGTTTCCCGCGAGCCCCCACAGATAATTAGAAACAACCCGCAGCACACCAGAGGTCCCTTTTTCCTAATAATATGGCAACTCCTCTGCCGATCGAATGATTATTGGGCATAAAGGGGTAGGCCTCCGGTCTGTTTACTGATGGATTGCGCATAAAGGGGTAGGCCTGCAGTCTGTTTGCTGAGGGATTGGATATAAAGGGGTAGGCCTCAAGTCTGTTTGCTGAGGGATTGTGTATGAAGGGGTAGGCCTCCGGGCTGTTTGTTGAGGGATTGGAGATAAAGGAGTAGGCCTCCAGTCTGTTTGCTGAAAGATTGGGCATAATGGGGTAGGCCTCAAGTCTGTTTGCTGAGGGATTGGACATAAAGGGGTAGGCCTCAAGTCTGTTTACTGAGGGATTGTGTATAAAGGGGTAGGCCTGCAGTCTGTTTCCTGAGGGATTGGGTATAAAGGGGAAGGCCTCCGGTCTGTTTACTGATGGATTGCGCATAAAGGGGTAGGCCTGCAGTCTGTTTGCTGAGGGATTGGATATAAAGGGGTAGGCCTCAAGTCTGTTTGCTGAGGGATTGTGTATAAAGGGGTAGGCCTCCAGTCTGTTTGCTGAAAGATTGGGCATATAGGGGTAGGCCTCACATCTGTTTGCTGAGGGATTGGATATAAAGGGGTAGGCCTCAAGTCTCGTTGCTGAGGGATTGGACATAAAGGGGTAGGCCTCCAGGCTGTTTGTTGAGGGATTGGAGATAAAGGAGTAGGCCTCCAGTCTGTTTGCTGAAAGATTGGGCATAATGGGGTAGGCCTCAAGTCTGTTTGCTGAGGGATTGGACATAAAGAGGTAGGCCTCAAGTCTGTTTACTGAGGGATTGTTTATAAAGGGGTAGGCCTGCAGTCTGTTTCCTGAGGGATTGGGCATAATGGGGTAGGCCTCCGGTCTGTTTACTGATGGATTGCGCATAAAGGGGTATGCCTGCAGTCTGTTTGCTGAGGGATTGGATATAAAGGGGTAGGCCTCAAATCTGTTTGCTTAGGGATTGTGTATAAAGGGGTAGGCCTCCAGTCTGTTTGCTGAAAGATTGGGCATAAAGGGGTAGGCCTCAAGTCTGTTTGCTGAGGGATTGGATATAAAGGGGTATGCCTCAAGTCTCGTTGCTGAGGGATTGGACATAAAGGGGTAGGCTTCCAGTCTGTTTCCTGAGGGATTGGACATAAAGGGGTAGGCTTTCAGTCTGTTTCCTGAGGGATTGGACATAAAGGGGTAACGTTGAAGCCGGTATCTAAATTACCACGTAAAGCATATATACCGTTTTTCATATAATTGCCCCCCCCCCCTGGACGCACACACCTTCACCACTGGCATAGTGGTTTCCCGCAAGCCCCCACAGATAATTAGAAACAACCCGCAGCACACCAGAGGTCCCTTTTTCCTAATAATATGGCAACTCCTCTGCCGATCGAATGAGTATTGCCCCCCCACCCCCCCTCCCACCCCATCCCCACGCACTGGCCGCGCACTACAACTAGGTCGTCACCTTTCCAGCGCACCAGCCAATTTTACCAGACATAGAAAACCAATGCTTTAAAAAAAATAGATCACAACTGAACGTACGTCAGTCTATGGCTTTGAGGGGTTTGACGTGCGTCCTTGAATGAGCCAGGTGTAAACACGTCTCGCTGTGCAGTGGGCCTATTGATGGCGGCTTGGGTGACTCGACGGCGATGCCAGCAGTCCAGTGCACGCCGTTCTCCTTAATTATAGCCGAGCCTTAATAGGCCTCCAGTGAAGCTGAACGTGTGTAAGACTTGGCTGATGCTTGTCGGGGGTTGTCATCGCGCCTCAAAACGCCACTCGGCGTCAGGGCAGGCGTACATTGCTTAGCTAACTGCGGCCAACAACACGTGACAGAAAACATTACCGTCAATTCCGGACGCTCCTTTGAATTTTAAGATGATATTTGGCTGTTGAGTCACTCGCCGAGAAGAGGCCGACTGAGTCAGATTGAAACCGCCTGAAACCGCCTAAAACCGACTGAGACCGACTGAAACCGATTGAAACCGACTGAGACCGATTGAAACCGACTGATCCCGTTTGCTCCCGCCTGAGACCGACTGAGGGCGACTGAGGTCGACTAAAACCGACTGAGACCGACTGAAACCGACTGGGACTGACTGAAAGCGACTGAAACCAACTGAGGCCCTCTGAGGTGGCCTGATGCCCTCTGAGATCGTCTGAAGGTCAGACAGATGGGACAGATGTGGATGTGGGTCAGACTGAAGGAAAGAGGTGGGCCTGGGTCAGACAACATGGGACAGAAATGGGTGTGGGTCAGACAGAAAGAGACAGGTGGGTGTTGGTTAAGCAGAAAAGGACAGAGATGGGTGTGGGTCAGACAACATGGGACAGAGGTGGGTGTGGGTCAGACAGAAAGGCACTGAGGTGGGTGTGGGTCAGACAGAAAGACACAGAGGTGGGTGTGGGTCAGACATAAAGGGACAGACGTGGGTGTCAGTCAGACAGAAAGGGATTGAGGTGGGTTTGGGTCAGACAGAAAGGGATTGAGGTGGATGTGGGTCTGACAGAAAGGGACAGAGGTGGGTGCGGGTCAGACAGAGGTGGGTGTGGGTCAGACAGAAAGGGGCAGAGGTGGGTGCGGGTCAGGCAGAAAGGGACAGAGGTTGGTGCGGGTCAGGCAGAAAGGGACAGAGGTGGATGTGGGTCAGACAGAATGGGGCAGAGGTGGGTGTGGGTCAGACAGGAAGCGACAGAGGTGGATGTGGATCAGACAGAATGGGACAGAGGTGGGTGTGGGTCAGAACGAAAGGGCCAGAGGTGGGTGTGGGTCAGACAACATGGGACAGTGGTGGGTGTAGGTCACACAGAGGTGGGTGTGGGTCAGGCCGAAAGGGACAGAGGTGGGTGTGGGTCAGGCCGAAAGGGACAGAGGTGGGTGTGGGTCAGGCAGAGGTGGGTCTGGGTCAGACAGAAAGGGACAGAGGTGGGTGTGGGTCAGACAGAAAGGGACAGATGTGGGTGTAGGTCAGACAGAAGGGACAGAGGTAGATGTGGGTCAGACAGAAAGGGATAGAGGTGCGTGCGGTCAGACAGAGGTGAGTGTGAGTCACAGAAAAGAACAGAGGTGGGTGCGGGTCAGGCAGAAAGGGACAGAGGTGGATGTGGGTCAGACAGAATGGGGCAGAGGTGGGTGTGGGTCAGACAGGAAGGGACAGAGGTGGATGTGGGTCAGACAGAATGGGGCAGAGGTGGGTGTGGGTCAGACAGGAAGGGACAGAGGTGGATGTGGGTCAGACAGAATGGGGCAGAGGTGGGTGTGGGTCAGACAGGAAGGGACAGAGGTGGATGTGGGTCAGACAGAATGGGACAGAGGTGGGTGTGGGTCAGAACGAAAGGGCCAGAGGTGGGTGTGGGTCAGACAACATGGGACAGAGGTGGGTGTAGGTCAGACAGAGGTGGGTGTGGGTCCGGCCGAAAGAGACAGAGGTGGGTGTGGGTCAGGCCGAAAGGGACAGAGGTGGGTGTGGGTCAGGCAGAGGTGGGTCTGGGTCAGACAGAAAGGGACAGAGGTGGGTGTGGGTCAGACAGAAAGGGACAGATGTGGGTGTAGGTCAGACAGGAAGGGACAGAGGTGGATGTGGGTCAGACAGGAAGGGATAGAGGTTCGTGCGGGTCAGACAGAGGTGGGTGTGGGTCAGGCAGAAAGGCACAGAGGTGGGTGTGGGTCAGGCAGAAAGGGACAGAGGTGGGTGTGGGTCAGACAGAAAGGATAGAGGTGGGTGTGGGTCAGTCAGAAAGGGACAGAGGTGGGTGTGGGTCAGACAGAAAGGGATAGAGGTGCGTGCGGGTCCGACAGAGGTGGGTGTGGGTCAGGCAGAAAGGGACAGACGTGGGTGTGGGTCAGGCAGAAAGAGACAGAGGTGGGTGTGGGTCAAACAGAAAGGGACAGAGGTGGGTGTGAGTCAGACAACATGGGACAGGTGGGTGTGGGTCAGACAGAAAGGGACAGAGGTGGGTGTGGGTCAGACAGAGCGGGTGAGAGGCGGATGTGGGTCAGACAACATGGGACAGGTGGGTGTGGGTCAGACAGAAGGGGTGAGAGGCGGGTGTGGGTCAGACAGAAAAAGTCAGAAGATGGAAGTGTGCGGGTTGGAGACACGGCCCTGAGGGAGTGGTGCTCACAGTGTAGACCGTGAGGGCGTGGGCGGACCGGGGTGGGTCGTGTGAGGGGGGTAGGTGGACTAGACTGTATCGTGGGTGGGTCGGAAGGGTGGGGCTTGCAGTGTAGACCGCTAGGCGATGCCCAAAGAGACAAGGTCCTTAGAAAACGTCGTGTTCTTCCAACATATTCTCGGAATTCCGCGTAACAGTATTTGTTTGGCCGGTCTGTGCTTGCTGCTCGCCGTGTTTGTGGCCCGTGCGACCTATTCCTACCACCAGTGAACACTGGTGTTTGCTTGTACGACCGGCCACTTAAATGGAAAAAAATCCGAAAACAACACACGCCACCAACCCACAGCCAGCAGCAGGCATGCATGCATGTGTGCATGCTTTACACACACACACACGTGGTCCGCGGGACGGAGGCCAGGAAAGCGAGCCGACCACCACGTACTGATGACACACCAACCCACCAGGGTATGATATAGCCGCTTGTTGAATTAAATGCACGGACAGCTCTATCGATTTCTGGCAGCGGCAATAGATTTAAACGGCCCGACGTGTCCCACAACGATACGACCGTCTGCGGCAGGGGGGGGGGGGAAGGGGAGAGATGAGGAAGGAGTGGGGGGAGAAGACGAGGAAGGAGTCGGGGGGGGGGGGGGGGGCGGAGGGGAGATGAGGATGTCGCTTTGGGAGGGCCAAGATTTTGTCGCCAGTGTGTAGGGTGGAGATGGTACACCACGTCATCCTTTTGGTTTTTTGGTTCTGAAGAAGATTTGTCTCAGGGAGCGACAGAGGCGAAATGTGTGGGAGGGAGTATACGTACATGGGGCGGAGGGCTGTGGGTTCGAATGGGTGGATGCGTGTAGGAGAAGGGGAGTGGGAGGGGGGGGGGGGGGGTGGAGAACCCGGATGACGCCTGGCCCAGGTTCGTATCGATCCTTGCTACCGGATATGACCTTTTCCGTCCGGGCCTGGCCTGGTGAGAGAGGGTGGGGGGTGACCCGGTGAGGGAGGGGACCCGGTGGGAGAGACTGCGGGTTGTGAGAGCTGGTGAGGCCCAGGCCTTGGCGGTAGGGGGCGGGACGGCAGCGCTTGTGGTGGACGGACGGTGGGTGTGGACGAGACCAACCAGCTAGGGGTAGTGTCAGCAGCTGGTGGGTCTGTTGTGCCCGCCGCTGGTCTGCGGGGAGAAGAGGCCCGGTCGAAATACTCGGAGGGGAAGAGACGTATCGAGAGAGAGAGAGGAAGAGGGTTCGCCACGGAGACAGCGACAGAGCGTCCGTGTCCTGAAAGCTCCGACGAACAGCCTATGAGAGACAGACAGAAACGCAGAGAGAGGGAGAGAGAAGCACTCACGGACGGAAAGCACAGTGGGTATATAGCCCCATCCAGGCCCGCTGGCCAAGTGATAGGCACCTTCGCATGAAGCGGCTCTTTAATTTACTGCCAGCTGCCTGGCTCAATAGCTTCGCCTTTAGCTGCCTTGCCTTGCCTTCTTCTAGCCGTGTCACTGGAATCAAGGACGTGGTCGGCCCGTGTGCCTATGGGTCTGTCTGTCTGTGCGTCTCAGGGAGAGGGAGCGATCGAAGGAGTCCCGCGAGTGTAAGGGTGCGGAGTGAGTGAGGGGTGCGGGGTCGCTATACCCCCCACCCCCACCCCCTCCCCACAAACACCAGACGCTGGCGCTCCTGATGGTCGGTGGGTCCCGCTACCTGCCTCTGATTGCCGTCAGTAGCCACGGAGACGCCCCATAATCGAGTCAACAGGAGCCACCTCCCGGCCAGTGTACACCGCCACCATCACCATCACGGTGACGTCACGGGGGGACAGACAGGTCTCGTGAGATACCGTGCAGCCTCGTTTAGTGGTGCTTAATTTGGCCAGTCGGTCGGACTCGTCTGGATACAAACAGCCAGTCGACCACGGTTCACACGGGAGGGAGACACTGTAGTCCACACGGCAACCAGGCTGCTGGTCGTACGTTACAGCGCCGTGCCCGACAGACAGCCCACGGTACCATACGGCGGTGGGCTACTCCTGGTGATACAGGCCAGCTATATAGGGCCCCCGCCACACCTACCCCTAAAGTCCAGTGGGACCTATCCATCGTAAGTATAACGCTATATAGGGCCCCCGCCACACCTACCCCTAAAGTCCAGTGGGACCTATCCATCGTAAGTATAACGCGCATCTTCATCGTCACTTTAAATGGACACCATAATACATTGGGCAATCGTGTTAATAATGATATGATCGGATGAAGATCCTAATGTCGTGAGAAGTGTCGTAAACTGACGCATGTGGGTTGACCCAAATTTCGAAGGAACAAAAATGCGTATTATAGCCTGCCAATGACATTCGAAGCATGCGATGACGTTCGTCCAACGCACATCATGTCACGCAATACAAGTCGAGTGATGACACTCGTAAATTTTGAAGCCCCTGATGGCACTCGTGAGTAAAGTCCCTGATGGCACCGGCTAGTAGAGCCCCTGATGGCACTCGTGAGTAGAGTCGCTGATGGCACTCGTGATTAGAGCCCCTGATGGCACTCGTGAGGTAAGCCCCTGATGGCACTCGTGAGTAAAGTCGCTGATGGCACTCGTGATTAGAGCCCCTGATGGCACTCGTGAGGTAAGCCCCTGATGGCACTTGTAATTAGAGTCTCTGAGGCACTCGTGATTAGAGCCCCTGATGGCACTCGTGAGGTAAGCCCCTGATGGCACTCGTGAGTAAAGTCGCTGATGGCACTCGTTAGTAGAGCCCCTGGTGGCACTCGTGATTAGAGCCCCTGATGGCACTCGTGAGGTAAGCCCCTGATGGCACTTGTAATTAGAGTCTCTGAGGCACTCGTGATTAGAGCCCCTGATGGCACTCGTGAGGTAAGCCCCTGATGGCACTCGTGAGTAAAGTCGCTGATGGCACTCGTGAGTAGAGCCCCTGGTGGCACTCGTGATTAGAACCCCTGATGGTACTCGTGAGTAGAGCCCCTGATGGCACTCGTGAGTTAAGCCCCTGATGGCACTTGTAATTAGAGTCTCTGAGGCACTCGTGATTAGAGCCCCTGATGGCACTCGTGAGGTAAGCCCCTGATGGCACTCGTGAGTAAATCGCTGATGGCACTCGTGAGTAGAGCCCCTGATGGCACTCGTGATTAGAACCCCTGATGGCACTCGTGAGTAGAGCCCCTGATGGCACTCGTGAGTAGAGCCCCTGATGGCACTCGTGAGTTAAGCCCCTGATGGCACCTGTAATTAGAGTCTCTGAGGCACTCGTGAATAGAGTCCCTGATGGCACTTGTGATTAGAGCCCCTGATGGCACTCGTGAGGTAAGCCCCTGATGGCACTCGTGAGTAAAGTCGCTGATGGCACTCGTGAGTAGAGCCCCTGATGGCACTCGTGAGTTAAGCCCCTGATGGCACATGTGATTAGAGTCCCTGATGGCACTCGTGAGTAGAGTTGCTGATGGCACTCGTGAGTAGAGTCCCTAATGACACTCGTGAGTAGAGTCCCTGATGGCACTCGTGATTAGAGCCCCTGATGGCACTCGTGAGGTAAGCCCCTGATGGCACTCGTGAGTAAAGTCGCTGATGGCACACGTGAGTAGAGTCGCTGATGGCACTCGTGAATAGAATCCCTAATGACACTCGTGAGTAGAGCCCCTGATGGCACTCGTGAGGTAAGCCCCTGATGGCACTCGTGAGTAAAGTCGCTGATGGCACTCGTGAGTAGAGCCCCTGATGGCACTCGTGAGTAAAGTCGCTGATGGCACTCGTGAGTAGAGTCGCTGATGGCACTCGTGAGTAGAGCCCCTGATGGCACTCGTGAGTTAAGTTGCTGATGGCACTCGTGAGTAGAGTCCCTGATGGCACTTGTGACTTAAGCCCCTGATGGCACTTGTGATTAGAGTCCCTGGTGGCACTCGTGAGTAGAGCCCCTGATGGCACTCGTGAGGTAAGCCCCTGATGACACTCGTGAGTAAAGTCGCTGATGGCACTCGTGAGTAAAGTCGCTGATGGCACTCGTGAGTTAAGCCCCTGATGGCACTCGTGAGTTAAGCCCCTGATGGCACTTGTGAATAGAGCCCCTGATGCCACTCGTGAGTAGCGCCCCTGATGGCACTTGTAATTAGAGTCCCTGAGGCACTCGTGAGTAGAGTCGCTGATGGCACTTGTGATTAGAGCCCCTGATGGCACTCGTGAGGTAAGCCCCTGATGGCACTCGTGAGTAAAGTCGCTGATGGCACTCGTGAGTAGAGTCCCTAATGACACTCGTGAGTAGAGCCCCTGATGGCACTCGTGATTAGAGTCCCTGATGGCACTCGTGAGTAGAGTCGCTGATGGCACTCGTGAGTAGAGCCCCTGATGGCACTCGTGAGTAGAGCCCCTAATGGCATTCGTGATTAGAGCCCCTGATGGCACTCGTGAGGTAAGCCCCTGATGGCACTTGTAATTAGAGTCTCTGAGGCACTCGTGATTAGAGCCCCTGATGGCACTCGTGAGGTAAGCCCCTGATGGCACTCGTGAGTAAAGTCGCTGATGGCACTCGTGAGTAGAGCCCCTGATGGCACTCGTGATTAGAACCCCTGATGGCACTCGTGAGTAAAGTCGCTGATGGCACTCGTGAGTAGAGCCCCTGATGGCACTCGTGATTAGAACCCCTGATGGCACTCGTGAGTAGAGCCCCTGATGGCACTCGTGAGTAGAGCCCCTGATGGCACTCGTGAGTTAAGCCCCTGATGGCGCCTGTAATTAGAGTCTCTGAGGCACTCGTGAATAGAGTCCCTGATGGCACTTGTGATTAGAGCACCTGATGGCACTCGTGAGGTAAGCCCCTGGTGGCACTCGTGAGTAAAGTCGCTGATGGCACTCGTGAGTAGAGCCCCTGATGGCACTCGTGAGTTAAGCCCCTGATGGCACATGTGATTAGAGTCCCTGATGGCACTCGTGAGCAGAGTTGCTGATGGCACTCGTGAGTAGAGTCCCTAATGACACTCGTGAGTAGAGTCCCTGATGGCACTCGTGATTAGAGCCCCTGATGGCACTCGTGAGGTAAGCCCCTGATGGCACTCGTGAGTAAAGTCGCTGATGGCACTCGTGAGTAGAGTCGCTGATGGCACTCGTGAGTAGAGTCCCTAATGACACTCGTGAGTAGAGCCCCTGATGGCACTCGTGAGGTAAGCCCCTGATGGCACTCGTGAGTAAAGTCGCTGATGGCACTCGTGAGTAGAGCCCCTGATGGCACTCGTGAGTAAAGTCGCTGATGGCACTCGTGAGTAAAGTCGCTGATGGCACTCGTGAGTAGAGCCCCTGATGGCACTCGTGAGTTAAGTTGCTGATGGCACTCGTGAGTAGAGTCCCTGATGGCACTTGTGACTTAAGCCCCTGATGGCACTTGTGATTAGAGTCCCTGGTGGCACTCGTGAGTTAAGCCCCTGATGGCACTCGTGAGTTAAGCCCCTGATGGCACTTGTGATTAGAGCCCCTGATGCCACTCGTGAGTAGAGCCCCTGATGGCACTTGTAATTAGAGTCCCTGAGGCACTCGTGAGTAGAGTCACTGATGGCACTTGTGATTAGAGCCCCTGATGGCACTCGTGAGGTAAGCCCCTGATGGCACTCGTGAGTAAAGTCGCTGATGGCACTCGTGAGTAGAGTCCCTCATGACACTCGTGAGTAGAGCCCCTGATGGCACTTGTGATTAGAGTCCCTGATGGCACTCGTGAGTAGAGTCGCTGATGGCACTCGTGAGTAGAGCCCCTGATGGCACTCGTGATTAGAGTCCCTGATGGCACTCGTGAGTAGTGCCACTGATGGCACTCGTGAGTAGAGCCCCTGATGGCACTCGTGATTAGAGCCCTTGATGGCACTCCCTAGTAGAGCCCCTGATGGCACTCGTGAGTAGAGTCCCTGGTGGCACTTGTGATTAGAGCCCCTAATGGCACCCGTGAGTAGAGTCCCTGATGGCACTCGTGATTAGAGCCCCTGATGGCACTCTAGATTAGAGCCCCTGGTGGCACTCGTGGGTAGAGTCCCTGATGGCACTCGTGGGTAGAGTCCCTGATGGCACTCGTGATTAGAGCCCCTGATGGCACTCGTGATTAGAGCCCCTGGTGGCACTCGTGATTAGAGCCCCTGATGGCACTGGTGATTAGAGCCCCTAATGGCACCCGTGAGTAGAGTCCCTGATGGCACTCGTGATTAGAGCCCCTGATGGCACTCTAGATTAGAGCCCCTGGTGGCACTCGTGGGTAGAGCCCCTGATGACACTCGTGAGTTAAGTTGCTGATGGCACTCGTGAGTAGAGTCCCTGATGGCACTTGTGACTTAAGCCCCTGATGGCACTTGTGATTAGAGTCCCTGGTGGCACTCGTGAGTAGAGCCCCTGATGGCACTCGTGAGGTAAGCCCCTGATGGCACTCGTGAGTAAAGTCGCTGATGGCACTCGTGAGTAAAGTCGCTGATGGCACTCGTGAGTTAAGCCCCTGATGGCACTCGTGAGTTAAGCCCCTGATGGCACTTGTGATTAGAGCCCCTGATGCCACTCGTGAGTAGAGCCCCTGATGGCACTTGTAATTAGAGTCCCTGAGACACTCGTGAGTAGAGTCACTGATGGCACTTGTGATTAGAGCCCCTGATGGCACTCGTGAGGTAAGCCCCTGATGGCACTCGTGAGTAAAGTCGCTGATGGCACTCGTGAGTAGAGTCCCTCATGACACTCGTGAGTAGAGCCCCTGATGGCACTTGTGATTAGAGTCCCTGATGGCACTCGTGAGTAGAGTCGCTGATGGCACTCGTGAGTAAAGTCGCTGATGGCACTCGTGAGTAGAGCCCCTGATGGCTCTCGTGAGTTAAGTTGCTGATGGCACTCGTGAGTAGAGTCCCTGATGGCACTTGTGACTTAAGCCCCTGATGGCACTTGTGATTAGAGTCCCTGGTGACACTCGTGAGTAGAGCCCCTGATGGCACTCGTGAGGTAAGCCCCTGATGGCACTCGTGAGTAAAGTCGCTGATGGCACTCGTGAGTAAAGTCGCTGATGGCACTCGTGAGTTAAGCCCCTGATGGCACTCGTGAGTTAAGCCCCTGATGGCACTTGTGATTAGAGCCCCTGATGCCACTCGTGAGTAGAGCCCCTGATGGCACTTGTAATTAGAGTCCCTGAGGCACTCGTGAGTAGAGTCACTGATGGCACTTGTGATTAGAGCCCCTGATGGCACTCGTGAGGTAAGCCCCTGATGGCACTCGTGAGTAAAGTCGCTGATGGCACTCGTGAGTAGAGTCCCTCATGACACTCGTGAGTAGAGCCCCTGATGGCACTTGTGATTAGAGTCCCTGATGGCACTCGTGAGTAGAGTCGCTGATGGCACTCGTGAGTAGAGCCCCTGATGGCACTCGTGATTAGAGTCCCTGATGGCACTCGTGAGTAGTGCCACTGATGGCACTCGTGAGTAGAGCCCCTGATGGCACTCGTGATTAGAGCCCTTGATGGCACTCCCTAGTAGAGCCCCTGATGGCACTCGTGAGTAGAGTCCCTGGTGGCACTTGTGATTAGAGCCCCTAATGGCACCCGTGAGTAGAGTCCCTGATGGCACTCGTGATTAGAGCCCCTGATGGCACTCTAGATTAGAGCCCCTGGTGGCACTCGTGGGTAGAGTCCCTGATGGCACTCGTGGGTAGAGTCCCTGATGGCACTCGTGATTAGAGCCCCTGATGGCACTCGTGATTAGAGCCCCTGGTGGCACTCGTGATTAGAGCCCCTGATGGCACTGGTGATTAGAGCCCCTAATGGCACCCGTGAGTAGAGTCCCTGATGGCACTCGTGATTAGAGCCCCTGATGGCACTCTAGATTAGAGCCCCTGGTGGCACTCGTGGGTAGAGCCCCTGATGACACTCGTGAGTAAAGTCCCTGATGGCACTCGTGAGTAAAGTCCCTGATGGCACTCGTGATTAGAGCCCCTGGTGGCGCTCGTGATTAGAGTCCCTGATGGCACTCGTGAGTAGAGCCTCTGATGGCACTCGTGGGTAGAGTCCCTGATGGCACTCGTGATTAGAGCCCCTGATGGCACTCGTAGTTAGAGTCCCTGGTGGCACTCGTGGGTAGAGTCCCTGATGGCACTCGTGATTAGAGCCCCTGATGGCACTCGTGATTAGAGCCCCTGATGGCACTCGTGATTAGAGCCCCTGATGGCACTCGTGGGTAGAGTCCCTGATGGCCCTCGGTGGTAGAGCCCCTGGTGGCACTCGTGATTAGAGCCCCTGGTGGCATTCGTGAATAAAATAATTGATAGCACTCACGAGAAAAACCCCTGATGGCAAGTTTTAGTCCAGTTAGTCATACAGCAATATTTCTCTTTTTGCCTTGTATCACATGATAACGTGTCTAATTCTTACAGAGTTAATTAACTAATTCACGCAGTCTTCACGCATTCGGGCAATATTTTAAGGTCGTTTGGTCAACAGAGTTTGAAAATCATAATACAATATGCTATATGAGCCTCTTTAACCAAATAGGTAACCAGAAAGCTATTATATTAATAAGGCTGCCAATTTTAGTATTTTTAGGTGAGTTTGACACAACGACGCAAGAATGGATGCTGGAAGTCTGGTCCTTTTGATCAGGTTTAGCGTCTGTTGATATGTTGCAAAAAGTAAGCAACAGCAAGCAATCCTTCGATACAAAGATTTCATTAAAGTAAACAACATGTGAAGCTCTGCGCGGTATAAAACTGTGAATAGACGCCAGATTGAATCACGTGTTCGTTTACGGCGATCGAGTCAGTTCCCAAGAGCGCTCGCCAGCAAAGCATGCCAAACAATGTAGCGGGAACAGTCCGTTTGATCCAACAGACTGTCCTGCAAAAACACCAGCAAAAACTAATTTGATGTAGTCTGCATTCTCCATGGCTTAGCCCACTCTAAACACCACGCCCCGCCCCCGTGTCCCGCCCACCCCCTGCCGTTTGCAACCGCCTTCCCTGGACGCCTGCCTGTCCGGCTGCATGCAGACTGTGGGACTGAGCCCTTCCCATGAGAGTGACAAGCTGCGAACCAGGTGTATACATACGTAGTCTGTTCGCTCACAGTTTTCTCGTCCGTTTATATCAACATAGAAAGGCGCCAGATCCACGTGTGTTTGTAAAATCAACATCTGTTCCCATTGCGCTGAAAAATATAAACAGCAATCCAAGAAAAATATATATTATATCCCGACAACCGGTTTGCGTAAGTCACAGGGGAAGGTTTGCCCGCTGACGTGACTCAGGCGTGAAAGTGAAATGGATACTTGGGTTGGGGTGCTGGATAAGGGGGTGAAGGGGGGTGAAGGGGAAGGGATGTAAGAGGCATGGCATTTGGGAAGCCAAGTATCCGATGCCGGGATCCGGTGCCATCTTTGTTGTTCCAATGAGTACAACGCCATTCCTTACAACAAGGAGTTTAACTCTGTGCTTCTGGCGAGACTTTGGCGGGGAGTTTTCCGGATTTGTTTGGCGAGCCTGGACCACCCGATGAGGGTTGGCTGGTGTCAGGATCAGCTTGGTGAGGCTTGTCTGGACCACCCCGATGACGGTGGACTGGTGTCAGGATCAGCTTGGTGAGGCTTGTCTGGACCTCCCCGATGACGGTGGACTAGTGCCAGGATCAGCTTGGCGAGGCTTGTCTGGACCATGACGGTGGGCTGGTGTCGGGATCAGCTTGGCGAGGCTTGTCTTGACCACCCCGATGACGGTGGTCTGGTGTCGGGATCAGCTTGGCGAGGCTTGTCTGGACCACCCCAATGGCGGCGGTCTGGTGTCGGGATCAGCTTGGCGAGGTTTGTCTGGACCACCCAGATGACAGTGGACTCGTGCTGGGATTAACTTGGCGATGCTTGTCTGGATCACCCCGATGACGGTGGTCTGGTGTCGGGATCAGCTTGGCGAGGTTTGTCTGGACCACCCCGATGACGGCGGTCTGGTGTCGGGATCAGCTTGGCGAGGCTTGTCTGGACCACCCCGATTACGGTGGACTGGTGTCGGGATCAGCTTGGCGAGGCTTGTCTGGACCATGACGGTGGGCTGGTGTCGTGATCAGCTGGGCGAGGCTTGTCTGGACCACCCCGACGACGGTGGACTGGTGTCGGGATCAGCTTGGCGAGGTTTGTCTGGATCACCCAGATGACGGTGGACTGGTGTCGGAATCAGCTTGGCGAGGCTTGTCTGGACCACCCCGATGACGGTGGACTAGTGTCAGGATCAGCTTGGCGAGGTTTGTCTGGATCACCCAGATGACGGTGGACTGGTATCGGAATCAGCTTGGCGAGGCTTGTCTGGACCACCCCGATGACGGTGGACTAGTGTCAGGATCAGCTTGGCGAGGTTTGTCTGGACCACCCCGATGAAGGTGGACTGTTGTCGGGATTCGCTTGGCGAGGTTTGTCTAGACCACCCCGATGACGGTGGTCTGGTGTCGGGATCAGCTTGGCGAGGCTTGTCTGGACCACCCCGATTACGGTGGACTGGTGTCGGGATCAGCTTGGCGAGGCTTGTCTGGACCACCCCGATTACGGTGGACTGGTGTCGGGATCAGCTTGGCGAGGCTTGTCTGGACCATGCAGATGACGTTACCCCTCCCTCACACCCCATTCTCGAGTGATCATGCCCCCCCCACCCAGTGGGAGTGACAGAGGTCGATTAGGGGCTCACCACAAACACCCCTCCCCCTCATACACACTGTCATTTGGTCCCAGCTGGGGGTGGCAAACTTTGATACAGGCTCGTCCCGCCCCACCCCACCCTCCCACAGTCCCTACCCTCGAGTCATTCCATTTTACCCTAAAGGGAGGTGACAGAGGTTGATAGAAAGCTCACCACAAGCTACCCCCCCCCCCACCCCATCCACTCTCTCCTCACACCCCACTTTGGAGTCGTGTCATCTGAATTCAGAGTGTGACACCAGGGGGCGCCGTGGGACTGCCGCTGATGTAGGGTGGGCGACTGCTCTCCCCTGGGAAATCGATGCGAGTTGACCCACCACGCCACCAGGGTCGGCGTCAGATGAGAGATTGATCCGTGGAATATATCGCGCATGTTTCGCCGTCCTTATAGGAACAAAGTTCTGTCTGGTCCACTCCACTGCGGTCTTTGGGTTATCACGTCTTTCAACGTCTTTCCATCTAACCCCTCCGATCCTTCTGGGCTTCTGCCAACGCTTGTAAATTTATGTCTTCATCTAAGCATATCCTTACCCTTGTATTTGAACTTCTGTCAATGACTTTATCTATCTCTACACTTATATTTCAACATCTGTCAATGTCTTTATCTAAGCATATCTCTACACTTGTATTTCAACATCTGTTAAAATCTTTATCTAAGTATCTTTCTATCCTTGTATCTAAACATATGTCAATATGTACTGGGTAAAGAACGAGATGGAGTGCTTTATTTGGGGAATGCACGACCGCGAGTTCTTTAACGTACTTATAAAATTGTTGTAACAAGGCAGAAATCGACAGCGTAATGGAAGCCGCGGTTTGCTCTAAAATAAAAGAACTACCGATCAACTAATGCACCAGTCAATCTGAAGCCCCAGGGTGGAGGGTGAGAAGGCATGGGGGTAGTATATACAATTTTGAAAATCTTTTTCTAAATCCCCACAAGGGTCAAGTCGTCCCGTGTAACTTGCATGAAAACATCTCCCCTTGAAAAGCGGTATTAGTGAATCAACGTTTTTACTTTAACATGGATCATCCATTTATGTCGGACAAAGGCGTGACGTCACACAATTTTTTAACTTTATCTAAATATCTGTCGACCCTTGTATCTCCACATCAGTCAATGTCTTTATCTAAGCTTCTTTCGACCCTTGTATTTCAACATCTGTCAATGTCTTTATCTAAGCTGTTCTCTACCATTGTATTTCAACAGCTGTCAATGTTCTTATCTAAACCTCTCTCTACTATTGTATTTCAACATCTGTCAATGTCTTTATCCAAACCTCTCTCTACCATTGTATTTCAACATCTGTCAATGTCTTTATTTAAGCCTCTCTCTACCATTGTATTTCAACATCTATCAATGTCTTTTTCTAAGCTTCTCTCTACCCTTGTACTTCAACATCGGTCAATGTCTTTATCTAAGCCTCTCTCTGCCATTGTATTTCAACATCTGTCAATGTCTTGATATAAGCTTCTCTCTAGCCTTGCATTTCAACATCTATCAATGTCTTTAACTAAGCTTCTTTCTATCCTTGTATCTGAGCATCTGTCAATATCTTTATCCAAACCTCTCTCTAAGCTTGTATTCCAACATCTGTCAATGTCCTTATCTAAACCTCTCTCTACTATTGTATTTCAACATCTGTCAATGTCTTTATCCAAACCTCTCTCTAGTCTTGTATTTCAACATCTGTCAATGTCTTTATCTAAGCTTCTCTCTATCCTTGTATTTCAACATCTATCACTGGATTTATCTAAGCGTCTCTCTACCCTTGTATTTCAACATCCGTCAATGTCTTTATCCAAACCTCTCTCTACCATTGTATTTCAACATCTGTCAATGCCTTTATTTAAGCCTCTCTCTACCATTGTATTTCAACATCTATCAATGTTTTTATCTAAGTTTCTCTCTATCCTTGTATCTGAACATGTGTCAATATCTTTATCCAAACCTCTCTCTAGCCTTGTATTTCAACATCTGTCAATGTCTTTATCTAAACATATCTCGACGTTTGTATCTGAACCTCTCACGGTCTACATCTGAACGTCTCTCGACGTCTATATCTGAACGTCTCTCAGCGTCTATATCTGAAGCTCTCGACGTCTATATCTGAACGTCTCTCAGCGTCTATATCTGAAGCTCTCGACGTCTATATCTGAACGTCTCTCAACGTCTATATCTGAAGCTTTCGACGTCTATATCTGGACGTCTCTCAGCTTTTATATCTGAAGCTCTCGACGTCTATATCTGAACGTCTCTCAGCGTCTATATCTGAAGCTTTCGACGTCTATATCTGGACGTCTCTCAGCTTCTATATCTGAAGCTCTCGACGTCTATATCTGAACGTCTCTCAACGTCTATATCTGAACGTCTCTCAGAGTCTATATCTGAAGCTCTCGACGTCTATATCTGAACGTCTCTCAACGTCTATATCTGAAGCTTTCGACGTCTATATCTGGACGTCTCTCAGCTTCTATATCTGAAGCTCTCGACGTCTATATCTGAACGTCTCTCAGCGTCTATATCTGAAGCTTTCGACGTCTATATCTGAACGTCTCTCCGCGTCTATATCTGAAGCTCTCGACGTCTATATCTGAACGTCTCTCAGCGTCTATATCTGAAGCTTTCGACGTCTATATCTGGACGTCTCTCAGCTTCTATATCTGAAGCTCTCGACGTCTATATCTGAACGTCTCTCAACGTCTATATCTGAACGTCTGTATGTACACCTCGTATATATCTTTCTACACCCGCCATTTGGCCCTTATCTCTACAGCAATCAATCTTTCATTATCAGTCTATATATCTAGCGGCGTGTCGACCTTGCTCCCTCCGTACCCATACGGTGGTCCCTCCAGCGTGGTGCTGCTGCGCGCCATGCCAAGTGGGCGTGATGTTGTGACATGGACAGGCACTGACATAAGTCCATTAGATGATTGGATGGAGTGCAGGACCCAGCGCGAGGCAACAAAGCTCGCGGTACTCATTGCTTGCCTAGACATATATCGCAAGCCGTGTGCTGAAACAACACAGACGACAGCCAATCCCAAAGGAGAACATCCCTGTTTTGGGGAAAAATGAGGCTGCCTGAATATACTGAACAGCTAACCCATAGATCAGGTCTTTGGGCCAGTGGAAGCACGCAATAGAGTTTTACCAGTCCAATCCAGGGGACCTTGCGGTATTAAGGGCAACCCTAAATGACATATGGAATGTAAGACTTAACTCCAAGGAACCAAACTAAGCAAAACTCGAGGGGCTTTCTAGGTCATAAACTAATGGTAAACAGCGCTTGATGGCTTTCCACTGTATAACCCAAAGCCAAAGGGCCTTCAACTTTATAGACCAACGCCAAAGGGCCTTCAACTATATAGACCAACGCCAAAAGGTTGTCATCTTTATATACCCATGCCAAAGAGCCTTCAACTTTATAGACTAACGCCAAAGGGCCTTCAACTTAATAGACCAACGCCAAAGGGCCTTCAACTTTATAGACCAACGCCAAAGGGCCTTCAACTATATAGACTACCGCCAAAGGGCCTTCAACTTTATAGACTAACGCCAAAGGGCCTTCAACAACTTTATAGACCAACGCCAAAGGGCCTTCAACTTTATAGACTAACGCCAAAGGGCCTTCAACTTTATAGACCAACGCCAAAAGGTTGTCAACTTTATATACCCATGCCAAAGGGCCTTCAACTTTATAGACTAACGCCAAAGGGCCTTCAACTTTATAGACCAACGCCAAAGGGCCTTCAACTTTATAGACCAACGCCAAAGGGCCTTCAACTTTATAGACCAACGCCAAAGGGCCTTCAACTTTATAGACCAACGCCAAAGGGCCTTCAACTTTATAGACCAACGCCAAAGGGCCTTCAACTTTATAGACCAACGCCAAAGGGCTTTCAACATTATATACCAACGCCAAAGAGCTTTCAACTTTATAGACCGACGCCAAAGGGCTTTCAATATTATAGAGCAACGCCAAAGATATTTGCTTTGCGGCGAAAACACGCCAACAGTGGTCCGGCCCAATCCGACATCCTGGAATTTAGGAATTTTAATTTAGGTATTCGGGTCGCCCGAAATCTGGCACCCGGAGAATAGGGCCCCAGAGGGGCTTTTTCGACACGGCGACACGGCGATTTTTAAAATCGACAACGCGACATTGGGGTTGTCTTAGAATCGACATGCGACATAAGACTTAGCGACAAGCGACATGGAACTTTTCTTAAAATCGACACGCGACATGGACCTTTTGTTAAAATCGACACACGACATGGACCTTTTCTTAAAATCGACACGCGACATGGCTACCCCCCCCTCAGGGGCCCTGAGAATAGCATTGGCAATCGGACAATAACCTAGCTGTGTGACACCGGGAAACAGGCAATCAATGAGCTGGATTACCCCCCGCCTCCCCAACCCCCACCTAACCCTCCATCCCAGCACGACCCTGGTTCATGTGGTTATTATGCGTCAGAAGAAGACTAGCAGGAAGGAAGAGACTAGCGCCCCCTGGAGAAGAAGAGATTTGGTGTTGTTGTCCAGCGAGCGTCACAGGTCGACCTTCTCCTGTATGCAGGGGATTCTATATTTATAACTGACAGTGGCGTCAGCGACATGAAAGAGACGATAGCCGTTGTCGAGGCGGCGGGAAACAGCGGCGTTGTGCGGCAATTCCCAAGGGGCCCGCAAACCCGGGATTGCCTCGAGAAGCCCGGTCTGCGGCCTACAGCGGGCCGGTAGGCGAGGAATCTGTGATGGTGGTTGGTGGTGGTTGTGGGTGTGTCGTGGGGTTCGGGGAGGTACTGTGCCATCCAAAAGTAGATTTTTTGTCTTCTCCAGATCAAGTAGCAATGAATACATCGGATATTGTTTGATCAACACAGAAGGAATTTTGCCGTACTGTTTGGGCCGGGTACGTGTCGGATATATGCCGGGTATATGCCGGGTATATGCGGGTATATGCCGGCTATATGCCGGTATATGCCGGGCATATGCGAGAGAGACTGACTACCTATACGCTGCTCGTGGCTATGATTATAAAGCCTCAGACCCCGATACTAGTTTCCATGTGTGCAGGGACAAAATATCTGTGATTGAATTCTCTATTTGATGAGGCATTGTTTCCGTCTTTGCCAGCTGGGAAAATAAAAGCAAAGAAAACAGACCCCTTAGTTACCTCCCTTCCACCCATTACACCTCCTCTCCCCCCCCCCCCCCCACACCAAGACGCTTACGCGGGGGACTCGCCGGAAAATTGTTGCGATGGTGCCTCAGAGATCTCTGGGCACCAGAGCTGCATAAAGTCGTCTTTACCTCGAGATTATCCATCGGAGGGTCATCTTTGTGTGACGCGGATCGTAAACATAAACACTATCTACATAATTGATTTGCTAGTTGGCTATAAATAAAACCATTCCCATACAACGAGGATTTCTTTACCCCATCGGGGGTTGCGAGTAAGAAATACATTTACGAGCGATAAAAATAGCCTTGCCCCATCCAAGCTCTACTCCTGCTTCCGCGCCACACATCAAGTTTGCAATAGTTTGCTATAGTGACGGTTTGATAGTTTTACGTATTGACTGTTTCGTACCCTTTCTCACTTCGGACCTACCTCGCCCACACCCTAACCCCTACCCCAACCCCCACAGAGGGTTAACATGGTATTTCACACGTATTGCAGAACAACTAATCGTGCAGCATCCAAAATTCAGAGCATGTCTTGCTTCGAAGCCGTCTCGTTATTTTAATCTGTGTTTTTGTAGTTGCAGATTGCGCATCTGAGTGCCTGGGGCATCGAAACTGACGCCGAATTATACACTTGAACGGGAAGATTTGGCCCGTGAAGCCAGTGCGCCCTCAGTTCCCCCTGGCTGGGAACCTGCCGGTCCGTCAAGTGCGTTAGCCACAGGCAGGAACCCAGCCCGTGAGCTCCCCATACATAGTCAGGGAGGAGGACGGCGTCGTGATTCCCAGTCACAGGGGGCAGCACCGTAAAGAGCAAGCCCTCCCCGAGCCATACAGCAGCCCCACCCGGCTGAGACAAGGAGACAGGCGCCCCGTCGGAAGACAGGACCGGTCTCCTACAGCCACCAGTCCTTAGCGCGCCGCTCCCAAACCCACCCCCTTCCTGGCTGCCTGCCTGTCTGTCTGCCTGCCGCCTGGATTGGTTGGTCGTCACAGAGACTGAGGGGAGAACGAGCGGCAAAACAGAAACCAAACTCGCCATGAAATATATACGTGATGCAAAGAGACAGGAGTTTGGCCGGGGATTCATGAGCGGTGGTCTGGCCAAGGGAGATAAGGCTGGCAGGGCGGGGAGGCGGTAGAAGGTCGTGGTCCCGGCCCGCACCTCCCCGCGGGCTGCCGCTCGCCCCCTGCCTGGGAATCACTCAGCCTGCCCCCGTCTCTCCCCTGCCCATCCCCCAGGCCCCACTCTCGCTCTCGCCCTCACCGCCCACCCCCGCTCCACGCTCTCTCGACGCCCGCCATCGGCCCACCACACCCTGCGCCCAGGAAGAAAGACTGCGTGGTTCACGGCCTTGGCACTAACTGGCTCCCTGACGTACGGGATAAGTAGCATTGTGCCACGGGGCGCGAAAAAATGTGCTGCGTCTCAATACTGACATTAAGCGAAGAGGAAATGAGATAAACACCTCATATTCTCCCGTAGTTCGCCGCATACTGCACGTCGCCAAGCCGGGAGTGGACCGGTTTCTATAGCGACCACTGATGGATGGGAGTGCCACGTGACTGAATGCTGGAATACGTGACTGCATGACTGGCTCGCCTCAAGGTGAGGTTTACTTAACCAGGATTAACCCTATATGAAGATCATGACGACAGTGACCTGCCCGGGATCTGTGACGTCACATCCGCTGGTGCCTCGACTGAACTCGCCGCACCATGGCTCACTTCCGGCGGATGTCGTTGCGGGGGACCACCTGGTGTCTGACGTCATAGCCGCGGCCTCGCGCTTCCGGCAGCGAGCGCATGGTCTGTGCCGCCAGGACTCGGCCGGCTTGGGAAACACAGACGTCCGCAAGCAGATGATGCAAGTGGTGGGCGATCTGGAAATGGTTCTCGGGGAGCTCAAGACCGTGGTGGGCGATATTAAGACACTTGTCGGTCAGATCGACGTCGTCACCAGTAAGATAGACGGCGCATGCGTACCTGAGGTCACTGACGCTAAAGTGCGACGGTCCTCGGCGTCTGTGTTGGAGGCGAAGTCATTGACCTATAGCGGCGAAACGGTACCGTCTGTCCGTTCCGGCCGCCCAGGGAGCGTGGTCCGGCATTCTGCCTCGCACAGCTGCGACCTACTGCGTGTCACGTGGGACAAGCACACAGCAGGGGACGGCAGATCGCCGCGCAACCTCCGTAGCCCTACGAGCTTATCGGACGGCGCGCGCACCCGTTACCAAGGTGACAAAGACAAAAACATATTAGCCTCGAGGCCCAGTTCCCCAGGCTCGGGAAGTCACGTGTCTCACGCGTCACGCGGCGACGCCAGATCATCTAGTTCCGGTCCGATGGGGCGTGCGTGCGCCGGCGGCGTTTGGCAGGAGAAGCGCCGAGCCGAATCCGACCGAAGCTCCACCAGCAAATCCCTTAGCGACTTCCTCGAGGAGGAGAACTACATTCTAGCGCAGTTCACACGGCCGCCGTCGCGTGGAAGTGGCAGCACTGTCCAGCCGTCCTGTCGGCTGAGGCCGGAGGGAGGAGGGGGGCGGCCGACGACGAGCAGAGAGAAAGCGCGCTCTCCGCGAGAGAGCAAATCAACGAGTCAACACAACAAGAAAGCGAAGCGCGAATGTGGCGCGGATAACGGGCGCTCTTCCGGGAGCATCCACTCTTCCCTCCTCGCGCCGCACGACACACAGAGTGGCGTATCCTACACAAGTAAAATGGAGACCATGAGTCGATTTCTGGAGGACGCGGCGCGGTCAGTAGCGTCCGACGACACGTGGGGGTCTCCAGCGCATGCGCCTTCGCATGTGGCTGACTTCCGGTCCTGCGCGCACCTACCGCTAGACCCCGGAAAAAAGTCTGGTCAGGATGCGGACTACAGCGGGGTGTACGAGCGGGAAATGGAAGAGCGGTTGGAGCTGGAGTTTGACGACGCCTTCGACCTGCTGGAGACACTGGACGGGAGCGTTGATTGTCCCGATGACGTCACGGCGAGAATGGCGCTCTGTCTGGACTGTGACGCGACTTACGACAAAGATCGCGCCATCCAGTCGTGGACGCAGCAGGCGCGACGGAAGGCCTTCGCCCGTGACGTCACGCACTCCTTTAGTGTGTCCGAGGACCGCACAGACTCCATGACGGAGAGCAGCGGGGACTTCCTGGAGGACCCCCCGGGGTCCGGGGTGTCGGGGCCCGTGAGGGCGGCGGGGTCCGGCATGGCAGGTGTCCGGATGGCCCGCGCCGGCCGCCGAGGGGTAGCCTGCTATAGCTGGAGGACCGTCATAGAACCCTGATGTACAGACGGCTTTGACCCCTGGCCGGCCCAGCCGCCCTAGTGTAGTGACCTTGTTCTGTGATCCTGACGCACGGGATGCACAAAACCATTGCGTGAATTTAAAAGTGCAGGTGGCACAAAACCCCTTACGCCATGGCTTTGAACCGTGGATGGCACAGCCATCCTTGCCCTATGACCTTACACCGTGGATGGCACAGCCATCCTTGCCCTATGACCTTGCACCGTGGATGGCACAGCCATCCTTGCCCTATGACCTTGAACCGTGGGTGGCCCAGCCATCCTTGCTATATGAAATTGAACCGCGGGTGGCACAGCTGCCCTTGCCCTATGACCTTGAACCGCGGGTGACACATCCGCCCTAGCCCTGTGACCTTGAACCGCGGGTGGCACAGCCGCCCTTGCCTATGACCTTGAATCGCGGCTGGCACAGCCGCCTTACCATATGACCATGAACCGCGGGCACAGCCGCCCTACCCTATGACCATGAAACGCGAGTAGGACAGGCGCCCTACCCTATGACCATGAAACGCGGGTAGGACAGGCACCCTACCCTAAGACCTTGAACCGCGGGTGGCACAGGCGCCCTTGCCCGATGCCCCGAAATCTTATGTTCACATGTTACAGTTCACATGTAAACGTGCAGATGTTTTCGTTCCTGTCTAAATGCTCACGTGTTAATAAAGTGTTTATGTTCACATGTTACAGTTCACATGTAAACGTGCAGATGTTTTTGTTCCTATCTAAATGCTCACGTGTTAATAAAGTGTTTACGTTCACATGTTAATGTGCACATGTTGTTTTAATGCTCACATGTTGATGTTAACCAACAAAATACTGTATAGATTCTTTTATCTATGTAAAATAAACGACGTGAGGGTAACTGAAGAGCTGTGTTTGACTTAACTTGCGCGACAGTGGCTTGGTGAGGTGCTTTCGTTATCATAACGTGGCACACACAAGCATAGAGCAGACAACGGGCACGAGCTCGGTTCACATATCATAGCGTCCCTCAACACAGCCACACACAAGTCATAGACGCTAGAAGTCTGCCTGGCCCAGTCTCCCTTGCATAATGACCTAGTTTCATCTCCGACACCTAGAAGTTACGCCATGGAACTAATAGTGAACGTGTTTTGAAAGATAATATCGGCCTAGTTCACAATCAAAATGTGGGCTAGTCTCCGTTTCTGTGACAACGCACACAACAGAAAAAAAAACTTATTGACAGTGATTTCATACAACAAAATTAAGTAATTAAGTGACCTCAGTACGATACACATACATATATGTAGTCAGTAATGCATCGGTATCACAGAATTCACCTATGAACATGTACATGCGCCACCGAGGACCAATGATTTGGTTTACACCACATCTGGTAAAGAAATGTGTGTTTTAAAAGGTGGAAATAGAACACTGTAGTCTCCGGTATGACAGAATTAATAAACATAGTCCGTGTCACGAGCGCTCACATCCGTTGCTCATTATCAGTACCGTGTAACATAGGGTCGCCCCCCGCCCCGTGTGCTGAGGGCGCTCGTGGTCCGTGTCCCCCAAAGACGCTCAAAGTCGTTCGCATGCTCATAAAACACACAAAGTTACCGACGCCATGATAGACGATAGAGGTCATACCATATTTGTTAAAGGATGCCATCACTGTTCTTCAGTTTGAAGAGGATGACGAAACAATATATTAACAATTAACTGTTTGAATTTATCAATGATGACGTGACAATTAATTATGTTAGACGTCGTCGATGATGGCTTAAAACAATAATGAATAACCTAACAATAAATAATTGGAATTTATCAAGGATTACGTACGTAATAATTGATAGTGCGAATTCATGAAGGATGACATAACAGATACCAGATACCAGATACGTCAAGGATGGCGCAAAAAGTTTTCGCATTCGCAAAGTATGACGTCACGTCCGTTCCGCTGTTGTCAATGCTTTCACTGTATCCACTGGTGAGAACGTGACAGATTGCAAAAATAATGCACTTTATCAAGCTGATAACGAATAAAGCGTCATAAGCTATAGCGTGTCTATATCATATAAAACCGTCCTCGCCGTTAAGATAACCATATATAACTGCATCAGTATAGGCCCTACCCATGTATGTATGGACTATTGAAACGTTAGATAAGCCATTTGATATGCTGAAGATACCTTAGAAGAGGACTTAAATTACTTCGCTCAGCTCGCAACAGCTATTCGATATCAGCTAGAGGAAATACACTAAAACTGACGTACTGTAAGTCGAATTATTTTTTCAGAACTGTATTGTTTACGAACAGAAGTGGTAGTTTTCGCAAGGTTTCGTGTTCGTAAGATATTGCAAACAATTTAACGACATCGACAACAGACGTATGTACGTTTTCATAGGCTAAACCGTTCGATGTATTATGCATATATGAATTTATAAGGGCACCCGAAATGATACGCCACACCTTTATGTTGGAAATGATGGTAAATAACTCACGATGGATTGATTTCCGGCTTAACGCTGATTGTTTGAGATCTACACCAACTATATTTGAAACACTATTCCAGCCACCCGCCAAGTGATGTGGTTCCTTGTCGTAATGTTGCCCAATTCCTGACGAAATATTTTGTACCGAACGTATTCACTGATGTTTTTTACTACCGGATATAGCGTTCAATATCTATACTCCAAATGGGACAGATGGTTTCTGCCAAACTAACTGATGGGTTTTACGGCGTTAGATTAGATGTAGATGGGATAGATGGTTTCAGCCAAATTAATGGATGGGTGTTTCATACTGGTGTAGATTTTGCCAAATATTTACTCTATGTGGGACAAATTAGGGTTCCATGCATGCAGTCATACTTACTGATGGTTTCACTGCCGAAATTGCCAAACATTTACTCCCGACGTCTTATTGAGCATCAGACATACTCACTCGCACACATGCGGTAATAATTACTCCAGACGGGGTGGTTCCTTCCAGCTAGATTGATTAACGTCTGAGCGCAACATGATCCGGTTGACCTTGACCTTGCCGTGGTTCGCCCTCCTACCGCTGGTGGCACACATGAGCCCTGACTTGTCAGTCGAAAAGATTCCCGATGGCGGG
The DNA here is from genome assembly GCA_964019135.1 of Arenicola marina. Taxonomy (NCBI): domain Eukaryota; kingdom Metazoa; phylum Annelida; class Polychaeta; family Arenicolidae; genus Arenicola; species Arenicola marina. The sequence goes on from OZ025255.1 coordinate 33,736,510, forward strand.
AACAGATTTCGAGAAGAAAGCTTCATAAAAGAAGACAGAGAGTAAGTATATCCATCGCTTTTGTCATTTGTCGGGTAAATAGGGATTTAGGAAGTTAGGGGTTTAACTGCGTTGGTCCGTGGTGCAATTTGTAACAGACGCCCAGGTGATTTATGTCCAGTTATATCACTCACCGGACATCTCAATAGAGGTACATCAGGATCTCTCGCTGGTATGACATCGGCATTGATGCAAAATCGATCACTGGTCATACATGAGAGCAGATACTAGACCTCTCAAAGGTCATACATGAGGGCAGATACTAGACCTCTCAAAGGTCATACATAAATGCAGATACTAGACCTCTCAAAGGTCATACATGAGGGCAGATACTAGACCTCTCAAAGGTCATACATGACGGCAGATACTAGACCTCTCAAAGGTCATACGTAAAGGCGGATACTAGACCTCTCAAAGGTCATACATAAAGGCAGATACTAGACCTCTCAAAGGTCATACATGAGGGCAGATACTAGACTTCTCAAAGGTCATACATAAAGGCGGATACTAGACCTCTCAAAGGTCATACATAAAGGCAGATACTAGACCTCTCAAAGGTCATACATGAGGGCAGATACTAGACCTCTCAAAGGTCATACATAAAGGCAGATACTAGACCTCTCAAAGGTCATACATGAGGGCAGATACTAGACCTCTCAAAGGTCATACATAAAGGCAGATTCTAGACCTCTCAAAGGTCATACATGAGGGCAGATACTAGACCTCTCAAATGTCATACATGAGGGCAGATACTAGACCTCTCAAAGGTCATACATGAGGGCAGATACTAGACCTCTCAAAGGTCATACATGAGGGCAGATACTAGACCTCTCAAAGGTCATACATAAAGGCAGATTCTAGACCTCTCAAAGGTCATACATGAGGGCAGATACTAGACCTCTCAAAGGTCATACATGAGGGCAGATACTAGACCTCTCAAATGTCATACATGAGGGCAGATACTAGACCTCTCAAAGGTCATACATAAAGGCAGATACTAGACCTCTCAAAGGTCATACATGAGGGCAGATACTAGACCTCTCAAAGGTCATACATAAAGGCAGATTCTAGACCTCTCAAAGGTCATACATGAGGGCAGATACTAGACCTCTCAAATGTCATACATGAGGGCAGATACTAGACCTCTCAAAGGTCATACATGAGGGCAGATACTAGACCTCTCAAAGGTCATACATGAGGGCAGATACTAGACCTCTCAAAGGTCATACATGAGGGCAGATACTAGACCTCTCAAAGGTCATACATAAAGGCAGATTCTAGACCTCTCAAAGGTCATACATGAGGGCAGATACTAGACCTCTCAAAGGTCATACATGAGGGCAGATACTAGACCTCTCAAAGGTCATACATGAGGGCAGATACTAGACCTCTCAAATGTCATACATGAGGGCAGATACTAGACCTCTCAAATGTCATACATAAAGGCAGATTCTAGACCTCTCAAAGGTCATACATGAGGGCAGATACTAGACCTCTCAAAGGTCATACATGAGGGCAGATACTAGACCTCTCAAATGTCATACATGAGGGCAGATACTAGACCTCTCAAAGGTCATACATGAGGGCAGATACTAGACCTCTCAAAGGTCATACATGAGGGCAGATACTAGACCTCTCAAAGGTCATACATGAGGGCAGATACTAGACCTCTCAAAGATCATACATGAGGGCAGATACTAGACCTCTCAAAGGTCATACATGAGGGCAGATACTAGACCTCTCAAAGGTCATAAATAAAGGCAGATACTAGACCTCTCAAAGGTCATACATGAGGGCAGATACTAGACCTCTCAAAGGTCATACATGAGGGCAGATACTAGACCTCTCAAAGGTCATACATGAGGGCAGATACTAGACCTCTCAAAGGTCATACATGAGGGCAGATACTAGACCTCTCAAAGGTCATACATGAGGGCAGCTAGATAAGAGACCTCTCAAAGGTCATACATGAGGGTAGATACAAAACCTGTTATTGGTCATACACTCGGGCAGATACTTGATCAAATTGGTCATAAACAAAATCTATCATTGGGCATATTTGAGGGCAGATACAAGACCTGTCATTGGGCAGACACGAAGGCAGATATAAGACCTGTTATTTGCTATATATGAGAGCAGATATACAGTACCTGTCAGTGGCCATACAAAGGTGATAGGGAATATCTTATTGGTCATACATGATGGCAGATACAAGACCTCTTATTGGTCAGACACGAGGGTGATGACAATACCTCTCAATTCGTTATACATGATGGCAGATACAAGACTTCTTTGGTCATACAAACTCAGTGTGACGCGTGCCTACTCATCTACCTCTCATACCAGATATTTGCTGGAAGCCGGTGCCCAGACATGCTCAGCCTCACAATAGATCGCTAGTCCCCCCGCCAGTCTCTAATGTATCGCGTTATCCACTCAGAAGTAGAAATGATCTATTACTCTCGTGTCTAAAGAAGACATACTCAGTTAACAACTTTCTGTGGCGAACTATACATCATTGGAATAGACTGCCAGAAATTGTTAAGGATTCTCCGTCCATTGCTTCCTTCAGGCTAAATTACAAAAGTAACTTCTTTTATTCTCGTAACGACCTTCATGGTATAGGTACTCAAACATTGAAGCCGTACATCTGGGTCTAGAATGCGTATGGGTCTGAGCGGACTAAACGCACACCCGTATTATAATGGGTTCATCAAAAATTGAATTTGTGAGTACTGCATGCTTATCTCATTCTGAGAACAATGTCTTCTCAGAACCTCGCGATCGTTTATTAAATGATGTAGCATTTCTAGAAACGTATAATTTCAACATCCACCCGATTACAAAATATGAGATTAATTTCCTTTGTCATGTCCCCTTACACGGGGGTCTAACTTACTTACCACTGACGAAAATGCCTCAGTGTTTTTATCCCTCTTTCGGTATATTAATTTCCGACTCGAAACGATTTACGTAAATAACAGATTGCTTATATTTCACCAATAAGTATGGGTTATTTGTCGTACTATTTGTGCTTAATAATTCTTGCCATGTGTTCTTGTCTTATTCTGCAGTCGTTATGTAACATCTGTTTTCTAGAATCATGTGTTGACCTTTTTCACTTGTACCGTATGACGCAGTTAATAATTTGAATTTTTGATCCATTTAGTTCACAACTGTTTAATACCGTATTCGAGGTGATCATTGACATGTGTACTCGTTGTTAAAAACCTCGCAAAATTACAGTTCATAAAATTAAAAAAATACAAGACCTATTTGGTCATCCACGATACAGGTGCGGATCCAAGATGTGGTTCTTGCTGTTACTTTCCGCAAAGGCAATATAGTCTTGAAAGGTCTGCGCGGGGGTCTTGGGGGTTGGGCGTCAAAAAGGGGGTTGACCCCCTCCCCCCCTTTGACGGAAGGTTGCTATTGGTCAATGGTAATCGTATGCCAGAAAAGATGGGAACGCCACACCCCCCTTTTTGAGCTGGACCCCGATATTATTGCTGGTAATAATGCTGGTACACTCCCCGCCCCCCACCCACCCTCTATCCGTGAGGATTGTTTTCCAAAATGGCATACCTGTTTTGTATTTACGATACGAACTTTGGTAACGACGTGATTCATGCTTAATTTTAACTAAATAACTGACGGAATCAATGTATTTCTAGGCACATAGGGGAACATCTTAAAGAAGGATCCAATCTCGACGTCAGCAAAATGACAGAAGATGAATTGGAATTTCATTTCTTCCAGTAAGTATTGGTGAGGTATTCGTGTACTCAGGAAAGTTATCGGCCTATCGGGAGGAACTCCTGCCGGGTTTGGGATACGAGACGTGGTGGGAAGGCATGTTAAGGGAGTGGGGGTGGGGGGGGGGGACGCATGGCGGCAGTCGATCTGCCGCAGAGGGCGTTTGGCTTAAGCTATATAGTCCCTCTGCTTCACGTCAAATTTAACTATCAGAATTATGCTTCCTACGCGAAAATTTAAAATTAATAATTAATTAAGTTTGGCATTAAATACACCACTGCTGTATTTACTGTTCTACTGGTACCGTAGAGGAGGAATGCATTTAATTTTGATTAATTAGGCAAATGACCATGTTTTCGAGTTCGATCAAGATCAAAGGCGTGACGCGCTTTCAACTGTGACCACATGCTTAGCTCCTTCGTTATGATTGTACGACAGCGGAATGTCTAAATCTAAGCTAAGCAGTTACGTGGGGTAGAGGTGATGTGAGGAGCGAGGTCCCTGTTGACAGTGGGGCGTGGTCTACGCGGCGCGCTACAGCATGGGGGCTTGCATAGAGGAAGACCGTATAGGGCGTCGATTCCTGACAGAACTTGAGTGGCAAACTCGCAGCTCATAGAGGGCGAACCAGTTAACAGGTCGGACCAATTAAAAGGTCGGACCAATTAAAAGGCCGAACCAATTGAATTGGTCGGACCAATTGAAAATTATGGACCAATTAAAAATTATGGACCAATTGAAAGGTCGGACCAATTCAAAGGGCGGACCAAACAAAGGCTACAGGGTACTGAAGGTAGTATGTTTTTTAGCAAAAATTCATGCTGTGGTTCTGGTCGTGAGATAGAAGCAAGAAGGTGAGGTTCTCTTCTGGATCATGGCAAAGATTATTTTTCGCTGAAAGTTGTGGGTAGTACATCTAACACTTAATACACCACAGTTGTTATATTCCGGAGCCCTTTGCAGCCTTCACGACACCAATGATGACTACCTGCTGGACGGACTGGAGATCTTCAGCGCCCTGCAGCACTCTTACTACCACAAGCGGATGACGCACGAGACGTATAAGAACGAGGCCTACGACATCACCACGGAGCAGGGGAAGCAGTTCTTCAAAACTATACATGACAGTCTGATCGGTAAGACTCACGGAGCAGGGGAAGCAGTTCTTCAAAACCATACATGACAGTCTGATCGGTAAGACTCACGGAGCAGGGGAAGCAGTTCTTCAAAACCATACATGACAGTCTGATTTGTAAGACTCACGGAGCAGGGCAAGTTGTTCTTCAACCCCATACATAACAGTCTGATCGGTAAGACTCACGGAGCAGGGCAAGCTGTTCTTCAACACCATACATAACAGTCCGATCGGTAAGACTCACGGAGCAGGGCAAGCAGTTCTTCAACACCATACATAACAGTCCGATCGGTAAGACTCACGGAGCAGGGCAAGCTGTTCTTCAACACCATACATAACAGTCTGATCGGTAAGACTCACGGGGCAGGGCAAGCTGTTCTTCAACACCATACATAACAGTCTGATCGGTAAGACTCACGGAGCAGGGCAAGCAGTTCTTCAACACCATACATAACAGTCTGATCGGTAAGACTCACGGAGCAGGGCAAGCTGTTCTTCAACACCATACATAACAGTCTGATCGGTAAGACTCACGGAGCAGGGCAAGCAGTTCTTCAACACCATACATAACAGTCTGATCGGTAAGACTCACGGAGCAGGGCAAGCAGTTCTTCAACACCATACATAACAGTCTGATCGGTAAGACTCACGGAGCAAGGCAAGCAGTTCTTCGACACCATACATAACAGTCTGATCGGTAAGGCTCACGGAGCAGGGCAAGCAGTTCTTCAACACTATACATAACAGTCTGATCGGTAAGACTCACGGAGCAGGGCAAGCTGTTCTTCAACACCATACATAACAGTCTGATCGGTAAGACTCACGGAGCAAGGCAAGCAGTTCTTCGACACCATACATAACAGTCTGATCGGTAAGACTCACGGAGCAGGGCAAGCAGTTCTTCAACACCATACATAACAGTCTGATCGGTAAGACTCACGGAGCAAGGCAAGCAGTTCTTCGACACCATACATAACAGTCTGATCGGTAAGACTCACGGAGCAGGGCAAGCAGTTCTTCAACACCATACATAACAGTCTGATCGGTAAGACTCACGGAGCAAGGCAAGCAGTTCTTCGACACCATACATAACAGTCTGATCGGTAAGACTCACGGAGCAAGGCAAGCAGTTCTTCGACACCATACACAACAGTCTGATCGGTAAGACTCACGGAGCAGGGCAAGCAGTTCTTCAACACCATACATAACAGTCTGATCGGTAAGACTCACGGAGCAAGGCAAGCAGTTCTTCGACACCATACATAACAGTCTGATCGGTAAGACTCACGGAGCAAGGCAAGCAGTTCTTCGACACCATACACAACAGTCTGATCGGTAAGACTCACGGAGCAGGGCAAGCACTTCTTCAACACCATACATAACAGTCAGATCGGTAAGACTCACGGAGCAAGGCAAGCAGTTCTTCGACACCATACATAACAGTCTGATCGGTAAGACTCACGGAGCAGGGCAAGCTGTTCTTCAACACCATACATATAAACAGTCTGCTCGGTAAGACTCACGGAGCAGGGCAAGCTGTTCTTCAACACTATACATGACAGTCTGATCGGTAAGACTCACGGAGCAGGGCAAGCAGTTCTTCAAACCATACATATAAACAGTCTGATCGGTAAGACTCAAGGGGCAGGGCAAGCAGTTCTTCAACACCATACATAACAGTCTGATCGGTAAGACTCAAGGGGCAGGGCAAGCTGTTCTTCAACACCATGCATAACAGTCTGATCGGTAAGACTCATGGAGCAGGGCAAGCTGTTCTTCAACACCATACATAACAGTCTGATCGGTAAGACTCACGGAGCAGGGCAAGCAGTTCTTCGACACCATACATATCAATCTGGTCGGTAAGACTCACGGAGCAGGGCAAGCAGTTCTTCGACACCATACATAACAGTCTGATCGGTAAGACTCACGGAGCAGGGGAAGCAGTTCTTCAAAACCATACATGACAGTCTGATCGGTAAGACTCACGGAGCAGGGGAAGCAGTTCTTCAAAACCATACATGACAGTCTGATTTGTAAGACTCACGGAGCAGGGCAAGCTGTTCTTCAACACCATACATAACAGTCTGATCGGTAAGACTCACGGAGCAAGGCAAGCTGTTCTTCAACACCATACATAACAGTCTGATCGGTAAGACTCACGGAGCAGGGCAAGCAGTTCTTCAACACCATACATAACAGTCTGATCGGTAAGACTCACGGAGCAGGGCAAGCTGTTCTTCAACACCATACATAACAGCCTGATCGGTAAGACTCACGGAGCAAGGCAAGCAGTTCTTCGACACCATACATAACAGTCTGATCGGTAAGGCTCACGGAGCAGGGCAAGCAGTTCTTCAACACCATACATAACAGTCTGATCGGTAAGACTCACGGAGCAGGGCAAGCTGTTCTTCAACACCATACATAACAGTCTGATCGGTAAGACTCACGGAGCAAGGCAAGCAGTTCTTCGACACCATACATAACAGTCTGATCGGTAAGACTCACGGAGCAGGGCAAGCAGTTCTTCAACACCATACATATAAACAGTCTGCTCGGTAAGACTCACGGAGCAGGGCAAGCTGTTCTTCAACACTATACATGACAGTCTGATCGGTAAGACTCACGGAGCAGGGCAAGCAGTTCTTCAAACCATACATATAAACAGTCTGATCGGTAAGACTGAAGGGGCAGGGCAAGCAGTTCTTCAACACCATACATAACAGTCTGATCCGTAAGACTCACGGAGCAGGGCAAGCAGTTCTTCAAACCATACATATAAACAGTCTGATCGGTAAGACTCAAGGGGCAGGGCAAGCAGTTCTTCAACACCATACATAACAGTCTGATCGGTAAGACTCAAGGGGCAGGGCAAGCTGTTCTTCAACACCATGCACAACAGTCTGATCGGTAAGACTCATGGAGCAGGGCAAGCTGTTCTTCAACACCATACATAACAGTCTGATCGGTAAGACTCAAGGGGCAGGGCAAGCTGTTCTTCAACACCATGCACAACAGTCTGATCGGTAAGACTCACGGAGCAGGGCAAGCAGTTCTTCGACACCATACATATCAATCTGGTCGGTAAGACTCACGGAGCAGGGCAAGCAGTTCTTCGACACCATATATAACAGTCTGATCGGTAAGACTCACGGAGCAGGGCAAGCAGTTCCTCGACACCATACATAACAGTCTGATCGGTAAGACTCACGGAGCAGGGCAAGCTGTTCTTCGACACCATACATAACAGTCTGATCGGTAAGACTCACGGAGCAGGGCAAGCAGTTCTTCGACACCATACATAACAGTCTGATCGGTAAGACTCACGGAGCAGGGCAAGCAGTTCTTCGACACCATACATAACAGTCTGATCGGTAAGACTCACGGAGCAGGGCAAGCTGTTCTTCGACACCATACATAACAGTCTGATCGGTAAGACTCACGGAGCAGGGCAAGCAGTTCCTCGACACCATACATAACAGTCTGATCGGTAAGACTCACGGAGCAGGGCAAGCTGTTCTTCGACACCATACATAACAGTCTGATCGGTAAGACTCACGGAGCAGGGCTAGCAGTTCTTCAAGATGGCAAAAGTACTTTCGAGTTGTTGACATGACGAAAGTAATCTCGGGTTGACCACATAGCCCAGGTAATCTCAAGTTAATCACATGAACAAGGTAATCTCAAGTTAATCACATGAACAAGGTAATCTCAAGTTAATCACATGAACAAGGTAATCTTGCGTTGATCACATGTCCCAGGTAATCCTGAGTTGATTACACGACCCAGGTAATCTCGAGTTGATCACATGACCCAAGTAATCTCGAGTTGATCACATGACCCAGATAATCTCAAGTTGATCACACGACCCAGGTAATCTCGAGTTGATCACATGACCCAAGTAATCTCGAGTTGATCACATGAACTAGGTAATTTTGCGTTGATCACATGACCCAGGTAATCTTGCGTTGATCACATGATGCAGGTAATCTCGTGTTGATCACATGAACCAGGTAATCTCGAGTTAATCTTAAGCTGAGTTTTGAGCTGATCGGTTCTCGGCGTGATCGCATGCCTGAGGCAGTTTCGGGTGAATTTCTACGGCATTGTTATTAGCATAGCATAAGAAGTATTAAGAAGTGTATAGTCATAATTAACCATTCAAGTTGAAATATATGTTAGACGCAAAAATCAGTGTCTGCCACTTTTCCGTATCCCGATTGTTGTCAGGAGCAACTAGGCTGAATGGTTATCAACCTGGCACGTGTCTTCTTGCCTCAAGGCATCAACATCGCACTTGTTGCACGTCAGTTTATCATTTAATTAAAGAGACGCACAACTGACTGAGCACCGCGCCGTCCATCAGACCTACTGGTTGGCTAGTCAGCTTGTATGCACGGATGTTTCTTGCACGTTTTGGCTTCATGCAGTGGTCGACTCACGCCCCTTTCCTTACAGACACAGTTGACACTATCCTGGTGGACGAGGACCTGAACAAGGATGGCTACCTTTCTTACGCGGAGTTTATAAATGGTAGACGTACCATGGGCCTCTTCATGCGGTGGGGACTTTAGAACACCCCATGCAAAGGAAAATAAAAACAAATATAAAACAAATATGACCTCTTGATTTCCATAGCAACATGCGATAACAATATGACATTGTAATGAAAACAGACTTGCTTGCTTTGTATAACTGCTACATCCTCGTTCATTTCTCGACTGCATGATCCCGTGACGTGGTTAGGCCTATCTACTACGGAAGCTGTTAATGAAGATGTGTATCGCCATTTCTTGACAAAATTAAAAGTGCACGATGTTCCCGTATTGCAGCAATGAAACACGACAATTCGGGAATGCCTCTTGCGACAACTCTTGCATGTTCAAATTGAATGCCACGGACTGGATGCAGATAAGCCACCCGCAGGATCTGGTGTTTGATCACATTCGGTTCACTTGCCATAAATGGTAAACACCTCGGCTAAGGCTAAACCATGCTACCGGAAGTGCGTCATTTACGCCGCGTATTGATGAGCTACGAACGGCTCAAGTCCTCAATTTTAGTCGGAGAACCTTATGTGGCGAGGTAATGTGCGGCCTTTAAAATCCAGCTTCTTGTCTAAAGGGGCTTTCAAAATATTAATCCCAATATATTACGCCATTAAGCAAAGAAATAGTCACAGGCGATCATTCGACGTATTGTGCCGTAAGTGTAGGTTCCCCTGTAGACAGCTGGTGCGTTGTACGCATGAGACAGCCAGTCATGCCATTAGTTTTGTAACTCCGTGACAAAACATCCCAGGTTAAAACCCTATTCCAGATATTATGAATTCAACACATCGAACACCTTCTGGTTACATCCTTCCTTAAACCAATTCATCTAAATATTTACATAAACCCTTCAAAATTAAACCGGAACCTGCACTTGGCGCGATAATTACGGCTTTGGTCGTTCAGCCACACTTACAAAAATTGAGCCAGATAATTTGTACAACCACCCAGATTGCTCCAATATTTACTCTTCTGTGGGTAATAATGTTACGAATTAATTGCCCAGAAGCTGGTCTCTAAACTCGAACATTTAGCCTACTTCGGTACTAGTATTCCTGCTGTAAAGACACTAAAAGTCCTTTAAGAGGGAATTTTTTTTCCATCCATGATCCCTAGTTCTCTGTCGGCTCTCCCGTTGGTTTTGGATGAAATATCGCTTTGACATTTTATTGCAGATAGCGAAGGTCGGATGTCACTTAATATAGGTTTCTAGCGGACAAGTGGTTTATCGATATTTTCATATTTTTCGTAAACATGGTGGGTGAATTCGATTTTGTGTTTGGATCGAAGTCAGTAATCACCGAACAATGCTTCGATATCCTTTTCCTTACAGATCGGAAAGGTCGAATACCGTTTCTTATGGACAGAAATGACGGCATGTCGCTTTCATACGCAGTTCAGTTAGGACATAATTTATCGGACGTATCCGTTTATTTACAGACACAGTGGACAAGATTCTGGTGGATGAAGACCTGAACCAAGATGGCTACCTAACCTATGCAGAGTTTATAAATGGCAGACGCACAATGGGTCTCTTCAAGCTGTGGGGTTCATAAGCTTCGAAATACAAGCCAGTGTCATACTTGGCAATAAGTTCGAGGAAAATAAAAATCAACAACAATCATAAAATTCATGTCACATTTTATTGCATCGATAGCCCAAATTGAAAACATTTCATGTAGGCACAGCTTCAGCTTAACTTCACTATAAACACCTGGCATTTTCCGAGGATTTGTAAGTCCCAGAATAATATCTCTGCAATAAACATACGCACCTTATTCTTATACCTACCTGATTCATTTCAAAGAAATGTAACACAGAAAGTTCGGCCACTTGGGTCTTACAAGATGTTGTAACTTGTCCTACAAACATCACAATAGCCAACCATTCTATAATACAACGCGAGGGCCATGACGTCACAATCCGTTACCGCGGCGCCAGGTAAATCACTGAGCGCCCTTATTTTTAATGAAAACCACCAACATTTTGACATAAGTGGCGTGATCCAGTTTTTCTAAACCGCCAAGACACCAGACGATATCATTGACATACGTATATACATATATATCCAATCACTTCATACGAGACACATTTTCACCATCATTCTTTTAAGCAGTCGGCTGAGGAGATCTTAATTTGCTCTCGTAGCAAGTGGTGCCATCTAGCACCAGATTTGCTGGCATAGCAAGTGGTGCCATCTGGTGCCAATGTGCAAACTCTCATCTCGAGGTTGCGCTCTCAGAGCTCGCCTCCACGGAAGCGACGGGCAAAGATCTGCCCTTTACAAAACTGTGATATGAAGTGGCTGGTAGTCGCAACTGAAAGGTACGACAGAAAGAACAATAGTTAAAGCAACCATGCGGCAGCATTAATTCCATAACGATCTCACTTTATAGCGAAAAGACAGTATCTTGCAAAAAGACAGCTGAAATGCCCATAAATCATCAGTTGAAGCTGCGGATCAAGCTGATTGGGGTTCCCCAACTGCTCGTAAGACTGAAAAAGATATAGTTTAATCGGGTTTATATATATTGTTTAACAAATATTTTAACACGGACCGCGTTCAACGATCGGTGGGCTGCCGGCATGTTTGATCGACACTTGCCCGTTGCCTCACTAGGTGGCGTAACCTGTCGCGTGCAATCGGGGACGTTAGTCGATGTCCCACAAGACGGAAGTCAGGTGGCTAATAAATCCTCAGTTGAAGTTACTGATCAGACTGATTGAGTTTCAGGTAAAAGGCGATGGGTTGCCTCTATGTTTGACATGCAATGTTACATACATGTTTGCGTTATGAGGTCTTTTCGCGAAAAGACAATCACGCGACAATTTAATCGGCGTCAATGGGACATGTATCGCCTTAGTTTTCTTTTGAATTGATCAAGTTTGGCTTTCCCTTCTACTATGACTAATGCTTTAAGTGTCTTTTCGCGGCCTGGACTTTATATCATGTCTTGTCTACAGACAGACTTTAATACTTTAAGTGTCTTTTCGCCGCCTGGACTTCATATCATGTTTTGTCTACAGACAGACTTTAATGCTTTAAGTGTCTTTTCGCAGCGATACATGTCCCATTTACGCCGATTAAATTGTCGCGTAATCGTCTTTTCGCGAAAAGACGGCAAAGGATCTAATAACGGAAACATGTATGCAACATCATTTGTCCCGACAAGTTACGCCATCTAGTGAGGCAACGGGCAAGTGTCTATCCATGGCGGCAGCCAAACCTGGGCTCGCGTTAGCATTCGCCAATAGCCATTTGGCGAGAAAATTCGGGATTTGGCGATAAGAACTTCCTGGACACTCGCCAAAATGGCGAATATAAAATTTCAACTACAAACACATTTTTATTCATGTTTTTTTCAACAAATGGAACCAGAAAATCCTCGAAGAAATATTTGGCTAATTTTGGCTAATGTTTTTCCACTGAATTAGCCAAATTGGCTAATGAAAAAAATACCCTAGCGCGAGCCCAGCAAACTGACGCTGAACAGGGTCCGAGTTGATATACCTTTTGACGGTTGATACACCTGGTGAAGATATTTTTTCATTGTTATGAGCAGTAACGACATTTGAAACCAAATCAGCCTGATCAGCAGCTTAAAATGGGGATTTATTGACAGTTATACGGTCTTTTCGCTATAAAGTGAGACCCTTACATAACATCCTTAATGTGCTTGTTAGGAGCGTTAATGAGTTTCACATTTCATGGCAAGCCACACAAAACCGGCCTGGAGTAGCAAGGGACATTGGCACTCATCACTGCCTGTTTAGTACATGTAGCTTTCTTCAGGAATACCATCTGACTAAGCAACGAAATACCATCTGAATTACCATGTGATAATTGTGCGTTAAAAATCCCATCAATCCTTTTTAATACAATTTATGCTGTGCCAATAGGACTGTTTGACTTAGTGTTACAGCCATAGCAATGAACATTACAATATCCTTATACAGTACATATACCTCATACATACAGAGGTAAGCTAAATAAACAATACTTACCATAATTGTCATCATAGTCTATATCATATTCTTGATTTGGCATCTGCAGTCTTGGTTGTGACTGCAATTGTAAATACAAATACAGAAGTAAATTACTATACATGTACAGACATTTTTCTTGTGTACTTTCTTTATCTGTAAAATTGTGGCACAGAGACATTGAGGTATACCAGCATTGCCTTGCTTACCACAAATTCCTAACCATGGCCTTGTATAAGCTATTGACATTCAGTCAACTTGCCTAACAGTACTTACTTTTCTAATTAACTCACTAACTGCTGCAGGATTAGGAATAAATTGAGCAAGTCTAAAGTCTAAAGATAAACGAGCAGATGCATGCTTACCTCCATGTTAACTTCTTGTAGCTTGGCTCCATGTATTTGAATTTTGAATTGTTGGAAGAACAAATAAGATCGCCCGCCAGGTCTTTCCACTGTGCATGTGAATTCAGTGCCTTCACTGCTTTTGGTTAATGTCATAGTCCATTGCTAAAATGAGAAGTGCAAGATACAACAATTCATCCACCAATTTTTATTAATGTAAGTACATGTACTGGGAGTTGCATAACAATTTAAGTTCATTATGCAATAATCTAAAAGATATTAAACATCTATATATGTTTCAAAATATATGTGTACAAGTATACATCTATATTTATAATGAAGGCGTTGGCAACTATTCAGGTCTGGAAAAAATTATACCTCTTTTGTTCCTCCTTGGGCAGCATAGTCAAATTTGCAGTAAAACTTCCCCTGAAATTTTTCAAAATAAAGTATGAAGTTGACCTCTTATAGTGAATATCTTAACAACTTGATTTTCATTTCGATTTTTAGACTGTAAGGTTGAATCATTTGCCATGAAAGAGCAACGGTTAATATTTCTTAATATTCATCATTCTCAATTAATATAACTATATAATATGCAATCAATATTGTAATAGCTATATCAAATATATTATATTAGTCCCTTTTTTATATGATACCTAATTACTATTATATATACTATATTTTCACCATGCAAAGATTATTTGGACATATATTATACATATTATGCATATATTAAAGACCCTTCCCTGACTGATATATTATAGAGATAAACTTGTATCACATTTAACTTAAAGTTATTACAGGAAAATTATCTGTTCAAAAGGGTTTTCATCTAATAAAAGTCTGCTGCAGCAGTTGTTAAAGTGGATAGAGGGGGGTGGGATATCTATGGGTAAAAGAGAGGTTAACACAGACCTAAAGACAAAAATTGCAACATAATTTTTTAGAAGAAATAACAAGATCTATTTCCAGCAGTTTCCAAATCAATGTGAGAATATGGTTTCTAATTGGATAGGTACCTAAAGTATATGCTAAATACATGTATCAATGTTACCAAGCCTGTTTTTAATGCTTAATGGCACCCAGTAACTATAGAGACAGGCCTGGTAAGTATTGATGTAAGAAAGGGGCCCCAAGAGGTATCGTTCACTTTAATAGATTCCCAGAGAAAATATTGCTGTAGGCCCAATGCCTGTATGATTAACTTTAACTTCCTTCCCGACACATATGCCTTTGGACAGACATGACACTCCTCAACTTAAACTGTTAAAGACGTTTTATATTAGTAGTTTAGAAATCGACTCGGCGGCCGATCGCTATCAACATTGTATTCCCCAATCAGTCAGACTGTCAGTCTGTCAGCCAATGAACAACCGCCAACAAACCAGGCTGGTGATAGAAACAACAAATATCATTGTACTACATTACCATGTGCTCTTCAAAGTGTTGCTCCTCCCCTCCTGGCTTCACATCGAATTCTGTTGTTTTCGACGGGTTGTCTGCGCGGACATTACTACAGCAGAGAATGATCATGAAAAAGAACATGAGAAGCACAGAAATATCGTATGCAGACAGCGCCATGTTTACAACTTTCGCGATTGAATATCAGGCTGTTCATTTTGACCTAAAGAGCGCTGAATTACGGTAGTCTTTACTTGCCGTTAGCCAAGTGCGAAGTCCAAACCATGCATGACAATTTGTCAATGGCAAATTTAATGAGTACCGCATTCGATAGAAAAGGTAGAACCGTGTTCCTTTGTGCATAAAACGACTATACGAATATTAATCCTGAGTATAGTGTGATTAATTCTATGTATATTCCGATTGATCCTCTGTATATATAGTCTGATTTAGTGATTATCCCTCAGCAAAGTTTGATTGATAACTCTTCGATGCGGCTCAAGATGAGCAAAGATGCTCAAACCGCATGCTCACACAGCAATTTTCTCCATAGACTAACGTTATATTAAAATATTTATTTGGACATTTACTAGACAGCCTACGTTAGATAGTCTTGTTATAATTAGTGCTACCTCTTGATATGCCATATCAAACGTTGTCAATTATCGCCGCGATGTCCGAAATTATCATCTATTTTTTCGCGGTCTACTAAAAGGTTTTATGGGGGGCAGGGGATGAGGAGGGGGGGTTAACATAAATCCTTGATCATGACAGTCGGCTAATACCGCATTCTCAGTTCACGAAGAATTATTTTCCTCATTCCCATGCAGTTCACGAAAAATTATTTTTCATACCCCGTTCACGAAGAATTATTTTCCTCATTTCCAGTTCACGAAGAATTATTTTCCTCATTTCCAGTTCACGAAGAATTATTTTCCTCATTCCCATGCAGTTCACGAAAAATTATTTTTCATACCCCGTTCACGAAGAATTATTTTCCTCATTTCCAGTTCACGAAGAATTATTTTCCGCATTCCCAGTTCACGGTAAAATTAAAAGCCCATTGATTTGCTTCACTGCATTTGCCATTATGATTGAATGAGCCTATCTGTGACCAACAAAGCTTACCGCAGTCGTCACATCAATGACCTGTCGTTAGGTCTTGCCTAATCATACTCACTGGACGCCTGGATTGGCGTTTTAAAACCAGTGTCTCAAACCCGAGCCCGTCGTAGTGGGCCAGTCCCTCTCGCATGAGTCACGCCCATTCCCTCTTTTGGGATGCTTTAGGTCCTCCAAAGAATTCGAATCGATGTCGAAAGCTTTCTCATAATTGTCGCCCCTGATAAGTATTGTATACACGTAGCCTATAATTGATGGGCCCTGCGATATGTCCCTTCGGCTTTTCAGTAAGATAAAAATAGAGAAAATCATGTTAGATGCCGTGGAGAATACGAGTTTCTTGAGCATAAAGTTAGACAAAGCACCTACTGCAAGAGACACCGTATATTTTTTCCGGAGGGTGGGGGGTACTTAATTGATACATTTGCTGGGTTTGGGGGGTATCGCGGTGTATTAATCCCCACCTTTTCCACGCCAAAATCCGCTCGGAAAAGGTATTTTTTCGCGACAACCCGCTAAATGAACACACATTTTCAGAGTGATCTATAAAGGGTATATTTTTCATCCCAATTGATCCACTCTCTCAGGATTCAAGGCATCCGCGAAACCCCCCACCCCGCTAGATTGGCATAATAGTGCCCCCCCCCCCCTGCCCCCCCGCCCCCCTCTCCCCCCGAGATTTTCGTTTTTACAGGAATAATTAGCAAGTGTGATGCTTTTGAGCTGGTGCGGTGGCCACGGGTTACAAGTGAGGCCTGGAACCAGTCTTTGAACTTTCACACGGAGGAAAAAGGTTTGCGCAAAATGTCCAGCTAGAAATAGTATGATTAACACCGGATAATCGGGCAGACGAATCCACTTGGCCAGAGTTTAAAGGGCGAAGTAATTGCCCTAAAGTTCGTCCCTTTTCACATTTGTGAGGCAACAGAGAAGCTGTTAACACTGAAATATGGCTGAGAAGTTGAGCTACGATGGAAGGGTGGCGCTGATTACCGGCGCTGGAGGAGGCAAGTAAATATATATGTTTACGAGCCAACCTTTTGACTGTTTATATCCACACTGGCTAGCCCAGAACCCTGGCCTCGGCCTATATAGCTAGGCTGTGTGTGGGCTGAGACATGATTCTTTAACCATAGCCATACATTCATGCCTACACAATGGCCACCGGCGCCTGAAGCCGAGTCCCAATGAGGGGGTTGTACCTGATAGTAATATATATATGATATAGGCCTATATAGGAATTAGGTATAAGCTAAGATAATCCTAGCCTTGTCACGTATATGGCCCCTGGCCGCAGGGTCGACTGGAGAGCCATATGGATTCCTTAGCATCTCAGAGCTGGGAGTGGTGACCACGATTTCTGGATTTCATAAAAATGTGATGAAGACACCATACATCTATCATATATTAATGTCCAGTATACATTTATGAAGAGTTAGGCATAAAGATTGAAAGTCCCAAGTGCTATTCATGAATTCATCAACCCACAAGATATCCACCAAAAGAAACCTTCTGTCACTCATCACCATTTCAAAAACATTGCAAAAGGTTTGTTTTGGTGGATGTTTTATGGGCTGATAAAATCTCAAGTAGTACTTGGAGCCAATACACAGAGTATTCAGGAGTGCTAGATATGGTGGCTCAATCATTGTAAACTGATGGAGTACACCTGATATGACCAGTGTGAGCGTTTCATTGTCATGTATTATAGGTGTATCAGTATGCCTGGAACAAGAGCATTTTCAGCACTGTCACAAATTATGTATACCAGGCTGTATATTTTCTATGGATGAAGCAATGTCAGCTCTCATGATATTGGATTAGCCTCAAGGAAACCCACTATCCCGTTGATCTCCATCACTACACTACAAGCTTTGAACACCATGGGATCCAGGCAGATCACCCTGCTGAAATGTCAGTGGAACTTCAGAGGTCCTTAGGCATCCTAGAGTCACCACAGAAATCATAAGGGGGAATACATGCATACAAAGAGGGATCATACATGCATACCAAGAGGGGTCACATACCTGGTACGTCCTAAGTGGGGCCACAGGGGTCATAAGCAGGCCATATGCATCCTAAAAGGGGCCACAGACATCCAAAAGGGAGCTACAGGAGTTCTAAACGGGAACACAGTCATCCTATGGAGGACCACAGGCATCTTAAGGGGTGTCCAAGGTATCCTAAGGGAGACCACAGGTCCCCTAAGGGGGACCACAGTCTTATGGGAGACCACATGGACTACAGGTTCTAAAGATGACCAAATTCGCCTTAGGGGCACCCTAAGTGTCCTAAGGGGATCACAGACATCCTAAGGGGGGGCCATAGGCATCCTGAAGGGCACCACAGATGTATGAAGAGGGGACACGGGTGTCCTAAGGAACATCACAGGTATCCTAAGGGGGGGGGGGGGGAACACAGGTGTTCTAAGGGGCACCACAGACATCCTAAGGGGCACCACAGACATCCTAAGGGGCACCACACACATCCTAAGGGCCACCACACACGTCCTAAGGGGCACCACAGACGTCCGAAGCCGGCTAAGGGGCACTTCAAACGTCCTGCAGGGCACCACAGACGTCCTAATGGGGGACCACAGACGTCCTGCAGAGCACCACAGACGTCCTAAAGGGGAACCACAGACGTCCTAAGGGGCAGTACAGATGTCCAAAAGGGCACCACAGACGTCCTAAATTGAGGGGCAGTACAGATGTCCAAAAGGGCACCAGACGTCCTAAAGGGCACCACAGACGTCCTAAATTAAGGGGCAGTACAGATGTCCAAAAGGGCACCACAGACGTCGTAAGGGACAGTACAGCTGTCCAAAAGGGCACCACAGACGTCCTACAGGGCAGTACAGATGTCCAAAAGGGCACCACAGACGTCCTAAAAGGCACTACAGACATCCTAAGCTGCACTACAGACGTCCTAGGAGACAACTTCCTTCATCTCTGATGTCCGAATCTTGTTATCTTTCAATCACAGGTCTTGGGCGAGAATATGCGCTTGCCTTTGCGGAGAGAGGGGCCAAAGTTGTTGGTAAGTAAGATCTGTCAATTTTGCGTGCTTGCAAACGGTCTTTACGCATATCATGAGTCATGCAAATATTAGTAAATGCTCTTATTCATGCTACGAACAATTAGCTTTACTGGATAAGTTATTGACTGAAGATATTCTCATGGATTTAATAACTTAAATTAGTCATCTACTTGAATATGGAAATTGAAGATATATCATCAATGAAATATTTATTTTAATAAAATCAACTCACATTAGTTCGGAACATTTGTTCATCTTAATGTTTTGTAACCCCTTTTGAAATACTGGCAACGTTTTGTTACTGGCTCATTGTTAACAGTGTATTAGTGTAATATTTACTTTTTCATAACTGTCTAGTCAATGACCTTGGGGGTGACATGAAAGGAGAAGGCAAAAGTGTGCGTGCCGCTGACCAAGTTGTTGATGAGATCCGTGCCAAGGGAGGCATTGCTGTGGCGAACTATGGTACAGTTAGACTATATTATGCTGACTTTTACACCATGCAGTTTCGTGCTCTTTTTCTGTAAATTTATATCTTTATATCACTCATATTGTACATACCATAAAATATATTTAACTCTTTGAACTCGAATTAATTATTACATATGTGTAATATGTAATAAAATTTGCATTTCATTTTCATTAATGAAATGTCAATTTGTCGTTATCTACAATAAACTTTAATATGATCAAATGACTATGATTTATCCTTTAACTTGCTTTGCTTTTCTTGGCGCTTTACAAGTCTTTGAAGTGTATTGCAGTTTATTTTAATGTTTTTACTTTAAAGTAGAATTTATTTAATTATCATTCCTGTATCGCCAGAAGACTCCGACGGCTGCCTGCGAGCATATACAAATACTTTACCACTCATTACCTATTGTAGATTCGGTGGAGGATGGGGAGAAGGTCATTCAGACTGCCCTGGATGCCTTTGGACGAATCGGTAATGATCTCTTAATACAACAACTGGATTTATAATAAAGTGCGTTTTGGCTGCTCGCCTACATATTTATTTATAGAAGTAGACACGAAAACGTCTTGTTATTGTTGCGACCTGAACTGAAAAACTACTGTAAAGTATGACTGATGCTCGAATGTTTCATAATATATGGATATTTTAGACCAGCGACTGTCTATGTAGCGAAATCGGAACAAGAGCCTTCAAGGAGCCAAAAGATATCTTCATGAATAGAATGAGAGAATTGTCTAGCGTATGTAAGTGATGTGGACATGTTGACTATATTTCGCGAATCTTCCTCTTACATGTGTTATTCTTTTACCAAGACATCCTTGTTAACAACGCTGGTATCCTCCGAGATAAATCCTTTGCAAGAACCAGCGACCTCGACTGGGGTAAGTAAATGAATTCAATTATGAATTTAACCGCGTTTCAACACATTTGTTGAAATGTTTGGATGTGCGCATATGAAATGTTGGCCAAAATATGTTGATGTTGGTGAGTGAAATGTAGGTATTGTGCACAAATTCCTAGGATAACTGTGAAGTGATGACTGATGACACGAGTACTTCTTCTTGCAGCGACACTTTATTTATTCTGAGAACTACCGTATTCCTTGAGGATAAACACTTATTATACTGCATTTAACGAGCAACTCCGCACTCACTGATTGATTGTCGACTATCGCGGTAGACCGATTGAAGTAGTCAACCAGTGGGCAGTAAACTGACTCGTGGGGCTGCGCCACGGGGTGGCAGTTGCCATAGCAACCATTGATCAAATAGATCTGCATGGGCACCGATTGTCGAAAGCAATATTAACGTGTCACCCGATTGCTTGCAGTGCGATACTATATTTCTATAATGATGGCGTTACTGGTCTTTAAGTTGTGGGGCTTCACCGCCCTCCCGCGCCGCCTCACCATCTCTGTCCCTTGTCGTCATTCGCGACAGCAACCATGATTAACAAAAGGAACGATTATTATTGATGCATTGAGAATAATTGTGGAGAAGCCTTGAAATCTATCGTAGTCTTGAATAGCGGGGCTGTGTACAATATAACGGCTGCTACGTGACTCTGATATGACCTCCCAAGAGCTGGTAACATATGCCAGCAATCGGTCTGAGTGGATTGGATGCGACAATACAAAATGAGATAGAGCAATATATGCTGCATGCATATGAAATAAATTCCCTTAATACATTTTTTACAAATGTCCTTTATGTTAAATTCAAAAGAGAAGGTTGAAGAATATTCATAAGAATATAGCCCGACAATTCCTGTATATTTTCGATTGGGCAAACTTGGATGGTTGCATGGTTTCACCGAATTAGCAAACTTGGAAAAATAGAGGGAAGGGCGCCTCATGACAAACGGAACTTCTATCCATTGTACCATGTGTCATTTGTCTGTCCAGACCTGATTCACCGTGTCCACCTGAGGGGGTCCTTCCTGGTCACCAGGGCAGCCTGGCCCCACATGAGGAAACAGAATTACGGCCGGTAAGTAACGTCTAAACCGTTACTAAACCGTTCCTAAACCGAGTCCTCAGCCACTGGCCTCAAATACTTAGTTATAAGCCAAGGTACAGCGGCCTCAAATACTTGGTTATAAGCCAGGGTACAGCGGCCTCAAATAGTTAATTATAAGCCAAGATACAACGGCTTTAAAATCTTTGGTATAAGTCTGGGTACAGTAACCTAAAATACTTAGTTATGAGCCAGGGTACAGCGGCCTCAAATACTTGGTTATAAGCCTGGGTACAGTGGCCTCAAGTACTTAATTATAAGTCCGGGTACAGTGACCTCAAATACTTAGTTATAACCCTGGGTACAGTGACTTCAAATACTTAGTTATAAGCCAAGGTACAGTGGCCTCAAATACTTAGTTATAAACCAAGATACAGCGGTCTCAAATATTTAATTAAAGCCAGCGTACGGTGACCTCGAATGCTTACTTTTAAGCCAGGGTACCGCTAGTGGCCTCAAATACTTAGTTAAAAGCCAAGGTCCAGTGACCTCAAATACTTAGTTATAAGCCAAGGTACAGTGGCCGCACGTGCTCAGTTCTGCGCCAGGGTACAGTGACCTCACCGTTATCGGCGGCGTTTTTCTTCGGGAGCTCTGGCCCATGAGTCCGCTTTCCGGACTGCTTTTGAGGATACGAGGGATGAAGTAAGTATTTGTATTCTTTTCAGCATCATCATGACAACTTCTGCAGCTGGACTGTATGGAAACTTCGGCCAAGCCAACTACAGCGCCGGTAAGCCTTCTAGCAGTACTCGTAATGGTGGCCACACCTTGTACAACAGCCTTCTTCAACGACTGGTGAAACATATCGGATATGCGCCTGACGCGAGATAGTTGCCATAGTGATTGAGGTCATGGAAAATCAGGCGCAGATACACCATAACAGTCGGTGATCGTGAAATATGTCAATACTATTAATATTTACGTATAATTATCTGTAACCATTGCGTTAAACTCCAAAATACTGATATTATAAATATTTAACGCATAAATATTCGCATCACTTTTCGGTGGCTTTAAAGAGATTACAAGATATCTTTTGTATCGTCTGAACAGTCCTATACGTTTTTCCATTTGTTGATATATCTGACTACATGGCGATATTCACATAATATCTAATAAAGCAGGAGATGTAACACGTGGAGAGCGCGCTTGCTTGTATTGTTGACGATATCTCCGTATAGTTCGCTTTGACTAGAGCAAGAAAACACTTCACATTTTCTTGTTCCAGCCAAGTTGGGCCTCGTGGGACTGAGCAACACGCTGGCGAAGGAAGGCGAGAAGTACAACATCCAGTGTAACTCCCTGGCCCCCATCGCCGGGTCCCGCCTGACAGCCACAGTGATGCCCCCCGGTGGGTCCCCCATGCCCCCCCCACTCCAGTGTAATTCCCTGGCCCCCATCGCCGGGGTCCCGCCTGACAGCCACAGTGATGCCCCCCGGTGGGTCCCCCATGCCCCCCGGTGGGTCCCCCATGCCCCCCCACTCCAGTGTAATTCCCTGGCCCCCATCGCCGGGGTCCCGTCTGACAGCCACAGTGATGGCCTCCGGTGCGTCCCCACGCCCCCCCCCCCTCCCCTCTTGGTCGTCTTACTTCTACCTTAACGGTGCTGCGTTAATTGTCCAAGTGACTAGTTTACTGTTTCAAATGCTGTTAATGGATACTGTTGAAATAAGTTGCGTTGTAAATGAGCTCGTTCTTCATGGTTCAGAATAGATTATGCCATTATTTCTTTAAACACCTAACGATTTTTTGTGTATTGTAGATGTGTTAGCAGCCCTGAAACCCGAGTTTGTGGCCCCCGTGGTGCTCTGGCTGTGCCACGAGGCCTGTACAGACTCGGGCAATATCATTGAGTGCGGTGCTGGATACGTCGCGAAAGGTGCATGTTCGAGCTTTTAAATAATGCTACGAATTTATCAACTTCAGGGTATTTTAGAGTATTGGCGACCCCAGGTGTGGTAGTAATTCAAAATACTTCCGCGCAGTTTATCAACTTTTTTTTACCTTCTCTATGTATTTGAGTGATTTTTGAAGACTCGTTGGATCCAAGAGCTATGCCAGATGTGGATGGCATATTTGAAATATTTCAGTGTCTGATTCATGTACAGTGCTCGCCACTTAATTGAAGTGATTCTCATCGTCTTTCGGCAGTACAAATGCAGAAGAGCAAAGGAGCAGTGGCGCGCCAAAAGGGAAAGAAATTTACACCAGAACAAGGTAAACGCATAATTCCAAAGAACTAGCTGAATAAATATGTACGAAATTCATTGCTTATTTATATTACGGTTATATCAACATAATGTATATTGGGCTTATTGTTGTCTTGAAGAAAGAAATCCTTTAGTAACCACCAGGCCGCATTCGAGAAAGTACTAATGTTCAACAGGTCAAAGATACCTAGTGGTTGATTCAGTGATGTCTACAACATGCATACAACAAAAACTGTTTTGCAGTTCGTGACAGTTGGGAAAAGGCGTCTGACTTCACGGAGTTTGCGAACCCACGGACCACGGCGGGTAAGTCGCACATTCTGTTGGTGGTGTTCTATTAGGTTACAGAGCACTGTGAGTCACACAGACTGTTGGTAGATGTCTTAGTGTTTAATTGTGATATATATGAGCCCTTGTATTTGAAAACAAACACAGTTAAATGTAGAATTATTTTATCTTCATTTCTTTTCAATTTCATGGTTGTCCTAACGTGTTTTAGATAGTAACGCGGTGCTCTACCAGCTGATGGGTGAGCTGGACGAGGGTACGGACAGTGGACCGACCCCCAACCCTGTGGCCGGAAAGACTACCCCGGTATGTGTGTGTAAACCCCCCCCCCCTTCATCTCCTTCCTGTCCAAGATGAACGCTTGACATGGCACAGTATATGGAGGTTAAACGCACGCCAAACACGGAAACTGAGATTTGAAAAGCACTTGCCTATAGATGAGGCCAGCTGTTTGAGGTCTCCGGGCACGGATATCACAGCAATATGCCAGGACAAAATGGAGCATTTTCTGTCTCGGACGATTTTTCAGTCTCAGATGGACACATGGAGAGAAAATCCTGGTTTCTTCTCCCCCAGAAACAGACAAAAAGCGGAACGAAGGGTCATTTGGACGGATCAGACGTATATACCTAACTACGATCTACGCTAGTACACCTTTACTCTCAGCTTTTATCGTCTTGGCCATGTCGGTGTTCCCACCACACTGCCCCCGATACCCGATCTGCCATTTTCGAGAGTGAATTGAAGGTGTTTTTTATGTTTCTATTACCATGCAGGATGCAGCAGTTGGATTCAAATTACCAGAAAACGACTTCACCTTTGAAGGACGAGATGCCATGTTGTATGCCCTGGGAGGTACAGTAACGAGATGCCATGTTGTATGTCCTGGGAGGTACAGTAACGAGATGCCATGTTGTATGCCCTGGGAGGTACAGTAACGAGATGCCATGTTGCATGTCCTGGGAGGTACAGTAACGAGATGCCATGTTGTATGTCCTGGGAGGTACAGTAACGAGATGCCATGTTGTATGCCCTGGGAGGTACAGTAACGAGATGCCATGTTGTATGTCCTGGGAGGTACAGTAACGAGATGCCATGTTGTATGCCCTGGGAGGTACAGTAACGAGATGCCATGTTGTATGTCCTGGGAGGTACAGTAACGAGATGCCATATTGTATGCCCTGGGAGGTACAGTAACGAGATGCCATATTGTATGCCCTGGGAGGTACAGTAACGAGATGCCATATTGTATGCCCTGGAAGATACAGTAACGAGATGCCATGTTGTATGCCCTGGGAGGTACAGTAACGAGATGCCATGTTGTATGCCCTGGGAGGTACAGTAACGAGATGCCATGCTGTATGCCCTGGGAGGTACACTAACGAGATGCCATGTTGTATACCCTGGGAGGTACAGTAACGAGATGCCATGTTGTTTGCCCTATGAGGTACAGTAACGAGATGCCATGTTGTATGCCCTGGGAGGTACAGTAACGAGATGCCATGCTGTATGCCCTGGGAGGTACACTAACGAGATGCCATGTTGTATACCCTGGGAGGTACAGTAACGAGATGCCATGTTGTATGCCCTATGAGGTACAGTAACGAGATGCCATGTTGTATGCCCTGGGAGGTACAGTAACGAGATGCCATGTTGTATGTCCTGGGAGGTACAGTAACGAGATGCCATGTTGTATGCCCTGGGAGGTACAGTAACGAGATGCCATGTTGTATGCCCTGGGAAGTACAGTAACGAGATGCCATGTTGTATGCCCTTGGAGGTACAGTAACAAGATGCCAAGTTGTATGCCCTGGGAGGTACAGTAACGAGATGCCATGTTGTATGCCCTGGGAGGTACAGTAACGAGATGCCATGTTGTATGTCCTGGGAGGTACAGTAACAAGATGCCATGTTGTATGTCCTGGGAGATACAGTAACGAGATGCCATGTTGTGTGCCCTAGGAGGTATTTATATATGATGCATTTTCTTGATTGGTGTCGATTTGTACCAATAATTTAACCATGAAAACAAGGCTCATCATATTAAAAGGCAGACTCGCGATCGTGAAAACCAACCAGACAAAACCAACGCGTATTAAAATTACATCTCTTTTGCTTTTGCAGTCGGAGTGTCCACCTCTCAGCCAGACTTCCTCAAGTTCCTGTTCGAGCTGAATGAAGGGTTCTGTACCTTACCGAGCTACGGCGCCATCATTGGCCAAGGTGGTCTGCATGGCCTCGTCACAGCCGAGGACATGCCCGTGTCCATCAACCCCACTATGGTGAGCGTCGTGTACCAGCCGTAGTGTATGAACTCAACGTACCCACGGGTTCATGTATGTAATGCTGATTATTATTAGTAGTAGTAGCAGTACTATTAGTATTATTGCAATGATTAATACAATTATAATCATTTTTATTGTTGGTAGCTATATTATTGTTAGTATATATATTATTGTAAGTATCTATGTTATAAAACTTATTATTATTACTGTAATTATTAGTGTTACTGTAATTATTAGTATTGCTGTAATTATTATAATGACAGTAATTATTATAATTATTGTGATTATTATGATGACAGTAATTATTATTACTGTAATTATTATTATTATTGTGATTATTAGTATGACTATTTATTATTATTGTGATGATTATTATTGTAATTATATTATAACTGTACTGTAATTATTATTACTGTAATTATTATTATCATCATCATAATTATGATGTTTGTAGATCCTTCACGGGGAGCAGTACCTGGAGCTGTTCAAGCCTCTGCCCACCAGCGGCAAGCTGCGCCAGAAGGCGACGGTCGTGGATGTTCTGGACAAGGGCAAGGGAGCCGTCTTCATTATGGACGGTAGAAACACGTCCTCTTTATCATGTGTTCTTATTGTCAGTGACACCTTCGTCCTGGTTGCGTCCTATTCTCAGCGCTTGCTTTACATGGCTTCCTTCTGGGGCCTTCCTGGTGTAGTGGTTAGCGCATTAGGAGAATACAGACCAAACTGTAACGGACAACAGGGCGCCATGACAACGAAGTTGTCGCAGACAAAAGGAACGAATGACAATGAAAATGCCATGACAACAAAGGTATAGCAGACAAAAGGAATCCATAACAACGAAGTTGTCGCAGACAAAAGGAACGAATGACAATGCAAATGCTATGACAACAAAGGTATAGCAGACAAAAGGAATCAATGACAACGAAGTTGTCGCAGACAAAGGGAACGAATGGCATTAGGCGGCATATCAATAGGTCCTGGGTTCAGATCCGGGCCCAAGCATTCATTCTTCCTTCATGGTCCCGGAGGTTCCTGATCCTTTTTAAGCCCTTGAGTGGGAAGGCATCTTAAAACATGCAAGTTTCATACATTCATACGTTGCTATACATTTTATTGTCATTGTGTCGTCGTCGTTATGGTGGCTTCCATTGTCTGCAACACTTTCGTTATCATGATAGCGATTATCAGTGACGTCTTCGTTGTCATGGATTCCTTTTGTCTGCTATACCTTTGTTGTCATGGCATTTTCATTGTCATTCGTTCCTTTTGTCTGCGACAACTTCGTTGTCATAGCGCCCTGTTGTCCGTTACAGTTTGGTCTGTATTCTCCTCGTTGTGACACCAAGGACACCATACATGTGTTTTTAATGACCACATTAGGAACATCAACTGATGGCGGTACAACGTCTAAATATCATATATGTTTAAAAATACAGGTTTATACCATCTAGGGTATATTTCACAAGCAGTGGCGCTCGTTGAGATCCTTATTACGAACTTGTCACCTGGTCGCACTCTATCAACTAACCTTTCCTAAGCCAGCCCAAGGAGCCAGTATGTGGTTCGAGCCCCACCTGTGCTATTGGCTGTGCACGATAAAGATTTGATGCCTTCCTTCGCGAAGAGTAGCGGGTTACTCCCGGAGACATGGCTCTATCTCTACAATGTCGCGATGTGATATACATAGGTTAGACCGCCTATAAAGTCAATCAAACAACCGTTACTAACAAGACTTTAATCTGCTCCCTCACAGTGGATTCCTACGACGAGAGTGGGGAGAAGGTCTTACGGAACCAATCTGCGGTGTACGTACAGAGGATGGGAGGCTGGGGCGGGCGGAGATCTTCGCCCAAACAGGTCATGCCCCTTGACCCCCCAAACAGAGCCCCTGACGCCAGCATGGAGGAGAAGACTGGATCAGACCAGGTTAGAGCATGTTGGCTACCCCTTGAACAGATCCAAAAGCAATCCTCAAAGTTCTCATCCAGGATCAGAGATAAAAAGGGTCATTATAGCATTGCCTCAGCCAGTTCATCACCCAGGTCAGAGGTCATTTAAACCGATGAATTATCGCCCCATTGGATTCGTTACTACATATTGTTTAATAATTAGCTGCGTTCTCTCTGTGATAGGCGGCCATTTACAGGCTGAGCGGAGACTACAACCCGCTGCATATCGATCCTGACTTTGCCGCCATGGGAGGTGAGTGCTCATGCACCCACGCTGTCACCATGGAAACCGTTCTCTTTTTCTGTAGCTGTGAGGCATTTCGATTCTGACGTTTGCCTCTTGTTTTTAGCCGTGTTTGTTGTTGAGGCTGGTCCTGAAACAATGCTGGATTCCGTTACAGGCTTTGACCGCCCCATCCTCCACGGCCTGTGCTCCTTCGGATACGCCGCGCGACATGTGTTGAAGGCGTACTGCGACAACGACGTCACCAAGTTTAAGGCCATTAAGGTATCATTCTTCCCGACATCAGATTAGATCGGAAGGAACGCTTGGGGACTTTCAATTCGTTACCGAATGCCTTAGAAACCACCTGGAGGAGTGGTACCATGTGGTAAATGCGTAACTGATGCGTAACAAGCACAAAAATCTGCGCTCTACGCATAGCGGTAATGGACACTTTGTGGCGCGGCCAGAATAGACCTCTCATGGCCGCGCCGTTCTCGCCACACAACTGGCCTGAACAAACGCATGGTCATCGCATGTCATAGTTTGTGACCGTTCATTTGAATGACGTGAACTTGAATTTTGAATTTGAGTGCCCTCATTTCATATGTTTCGACATGCTACATTATACCAATATTTTTAAACCATGCGCTGCTGTTACCTAATTACTGGGATGGTACAAAGGCTAGAGAAAGGGTTGATATGCATTTTCTCTGACATTGACACAATTAGTCGCACTACATGTCCACATGGAGCAAGTTTGATACTTCCAAGTTTGTGATTTCTTCCAGTACGAAACAATTCATAATACATATGTTTTTTCAGGAAATATTTATTCATAATGTGGTAAAATCAAACAGAAATATGAATCATACTATGTACAAGTTTATACTATTGTGACATTATATCCTGTGTCAGCACCATGCGCTGGTTTTTAACGTGGTCCATTCTCGTGTTACAGGTTCGGTTCACGAAGCCAGTACTGCCAGGCCAAACCCTGAAGACAGACATGTGGCGGGAGGGCAACCGCATCTTCTTCCAAACCAAGGTATGTGGTCAGAACCCTCCGCTTCCCATCACGGATTTTACCAACAGATGTGCTTACTGACTCAGTTGGTTCGCACCCTTGGACCTGCCTCTGGGGAACGTGTCGTCCAGCCCTGTTTTCATTTTCCTGGAAGGTTTCTAGATCCGGTTAATGCCTTCGTCTGCTCAAAAGGTGCGACCTAAAACACCAAGGTTATTATTCCACCAACTGAGGCATCAATCTCTGCGAAAACTCTACTCCAATGTAACCATGTATTGTAGGTTGAGGGCATTGTATGGCGGACCTTTATTTAGGTTGGCAGCATGTATCTGCTTTATTACACTGCTGTGACGCTGCAGACCTGTGTTTCTCTCGTCAAGAGGGTACGTCAGCTGTGTCACTTGTACCAAGATGTCACGGCAGCCTGTGTTACTTGCACCAATAGGACACGGCAGCCTGTGTTACTTGCACCAAGAGGACACGGCAGCCTGTGTTACTTGCACCAAGAGGACACGGCAGTCTGTGTTACTTGCACCTAGAAGACACGGCAGTCTGTGTTACTAGCACCTAGAGGACACGGCAGTCTGTGTTACTTGCAGCTAGAGGACACGGCAGCCTGTGTTACTTGCACCAAGAGGACACGGCAGTCTGTGTTACTTGCAGCTAGAGGACACGGCAGCCTGTGTTACTTGCACCAAGAGGACACGGCAGTCTGTGTTACTTTCACCAAGAGGACACGGCAGCCTGTGTTACTTGCACCAATAGGACACGTCAGCCTGTGTTACTAGCGCCAAGAGGACACGGCAGCCTGTGTTACTTGCACCAAGAGGACACGGCAGTCTGTGTTACTTTCACCAAGAGGACACGGCAGTCTGTGTTACTTGCACCAAGAAGACACGGCAGCCTGTGTTACTAGCACCAAGAGGACACGGCAGCCTGTGTTACTTGCACCAAGAGGACACGGCAGTCTGTGTTACTTGCACTAAGAGGACATGGCAGCCTGTGTTACTTGCACCAAGAGGACACGGCAGCCTGTGTTACTAGCACCAAGAGGACACGGCAGCCTGTGTTACTTGCACCAAGAGGACACGGCAGTCTGTGTTACTTTCACCAAGAGGACACGGCAGCCTGTGTTACTTGTACGAAGAGGACACGGCAGCCTGTGTTACTTGCACCAAGAGGACACGGCAGTCTGTGTTACTTTCACCAAGAGGACACGGCAGCCTGTGTTACTTGTACGAAGAGGACACGGCAGCCTGTGTTACTTGCACTAAGAGGACATGGCAGCCTGTGTTACTTGCACTAAGAGGACATGGCAGCCTGTGTTACTTGCACCAAGAGGACACGGCAGCCTGTGTTACTAGCACCAAGAGGACACGGCAGCCTGTGTTACTTGTACGAAGAGGACACGGCAGCCTGTGTTACTTGCACTAAGAGGACATGGCAGCCTGTGTTACTTGCACTAAGAGGACGCGGCAGTCTGTGTTACTTTCACCAAGAGGACACGGCAGCCTGTGTTACTTGTACGAAGAGGACACGGCAGCCTGTGTTACTTGCACTAAGAGGACATGGCAGCCTGTGTTACTTGCACTAAGAGGACATGGCAGCCTGTGTTACTTGCACCAAGAGGACACGGCAGCCTGTGTTACTAGCACCAAGAGGACACGGCAGCCTGTGTTACTTGTACGAAGAGGACACGGCAGCCTGTGTTACTTGCACTAAGAGGACATGGCAGCCTGTGTTACTTGCACTAAGAGGACATGGCAGCCTGTGTTACTTGCACCAAGAGGACACGGCGGTCTGTGTTACTTGTACGAAGAGTACACAGCGGTCTGTGTCACTTGCACCAAGATGACAGGGCAGCCTGTGTTACTTGCACCAAGAGGACACGGCAGTCTGTGTTACTTGCACCAATATAACACGTCAGCCTGTGTTACTTGCACCAAGAGGACACGGCAGCCTGTGTTACTTGCACCAATAGGACACGTCAGCCTGTGTTACTTGCACCAAGAGGACACGGCAGTCTGTGTTACTTGCATAAAGAGGACACGGCTGTCTGTGTTACTTGCACCAATAGGACACGGCAGTCTGTGTTACTTGCACCAAGAGGACACGACAGTCTGTGTTACTTGCACCAAGAGGACACGGCGGTCTGTGTTCTTTGCACCAATGGGACACGGCAGCCTGTGTTACTTGCACCAGGAGGACACGGCAGCCTGTGTTACTTGCACCAATAGGACACGTCAGCCTGTGTTACTTGCACCAAGAGGACACGGCAGTCTGTGTTACTTGCACCAAGAGGACACGGCGGTCTGTGTTACTTGCACCAAGAGGACAAGTCAGCCTGTGTTACTTGCACCTAGAGGACACGGCGGTCTGTGTTACTTGCACCAAGAGGACACGGCAGCCTGTGTTACTTGCACCAAGAGGACACGGCAGCCTGTGTTACTAGCACCAAGAGGACACGTCAGCCTGTGTTACTTGCACCAAGAGGACACGGCAGTCTG
Source organism: Arenicola marina (assembly GCA_964019135.1). NCBI lineage: Eukaryota > Metazoa > Annelida > Polychaeta > Arenicolidae > Arenicola > Arenicola marina. The sequence goes on from OZ025255.1 coordinate 33,768,872, forward strand.
TGTTGCTTGCACCAAGAGGACACGGCGGTCTGTGTTACTTGCACCAATAGGACACGTCAGCCTGTGTTACTTGCACCAAGAGGACACGGCGGTCTGTGTTACTTGCACCAATAGGACACGTCAGCCTGTGTTACTTGCACCAAGAGGACACGGCGGTCTGTGTTACTTGCACCAATAGGACACGGCAGCTTGTGTTACTTGTACCAAGAGGACACGGCAGCCTGTGTTACTTGCATTAAAAGGACGCCGCAGCCTGTGTTACTTGCACCAATAGGACACGGCAGCCTGTGTTACTTGTACCAAGAGGACACGGCAGCCTGTGTTACTTGCATTAAAAGGACGCCGCAGCCTGTGTTACTTGCACCAAGAGGACACGGCGGTCTGTGTTACTTGCACCAAGAGGACACGGCAGTCTGTGTTACTTGCACCAAGAGGACACGGCAGCCTGTGTTACTAGCACCAAGAGGACACGGCAGCCTGTGTTTCTCTTACTCAGGGAACCTGGTAACCTGTGGTTTCCCTACGCCCCGCTATATACTGGTATAGCCTATTAATGTTACACCATTACATAATGCGGTGTGTATCTGCTTCAGGTGGTTGAGAACGGCAACGTGTGTCTGTCCGGTGCCTACGTCGACCTGCACAGTGTGGTGGTATCCAAGGACACCACTGCGGACGAGACATCCACCGACATCTTGTCCTCTGGGGTACGAGACGTCCACGATTAATCGCTGGAACATAGTTTCATTTTGCAATAGGAAAATGTCATTGAAGAGATTTAAAGAGATGTTTTTGTCTCTCTTACCGTTTTATGCGTTTTAAGGTTTTATATTTTGGTTTCGATATCTGTTCTCGACATACCTACTTTATATTTTAAATTAATAGTTCAGAAACGTCTACATTCAAGGGATGAAGTGTACAGCAATATCGTTTTTGAACTTAATAGGATCTGATGAGTGACGTCATATTCTCGGAGATTGCGAGACGTGTAGGAGAGAACGCGGACTTGGTGAAGAAGGTCAAGGCCATCTATTTGTGGCACATCACCAAGGACGGAAAGACTGCAGCCACTTGGAGTAAGTGTCACTACCCAAGTCTTTCTTCTTTTACTGGGTAACAGGCAAGGGGTTGTTAGCCATGTAATGTTCTTATGAAGACTAGATTCTGGGAGGCAACCTAGTCCTATAGCCATGTGATGTAAGAAAATATGAGTGAGCGCGATCAATAACCATGCAGCGGGCATAAAAATGTATTCTGCTCAGTCCTGTTTTTCCGCTGGTAAACGCGTCACAGATTGGCTAAAAAAACAATCGTGCCCCGCTTCCCACACCAGGTCACCATCCTCTTGGCCTGGATTGATGAAATGTGTTTGTAAAGATATCATTATATGCCACAAAGGCATTATTTCGTCATTCTTATATATGTCTGAGAAACTGTTGATCCTATGCGTGGCCAAATATGGTCTAAGACTGAGTCCTTGGTTGCAGCCGTGGACCTGAAGAACGGGGTGGGGTCGGTGTACCGCGGGGAACCAAAGGAGGGCAAGGCCGGCGTCACCATCACCCTGGCCGACCAGGACTTCGTCGACCTGGTGTCCGGCAAGCTCAACGGCCAACAGGTCAGTATCCCCCCCTCGGCCGGCAGGTCAATTCCCGCTCCTCGCCCCCACCACGCCGGCCAGCAGGTCAGTACCCCCCGCCCCGCCTAGGCTAGCAAGTCAATTCCCGCTCCTCGCCCCCACCACGCCGGCCAGCAGGTCAATTCCCGCTCCCCGCCCCCACCGCGCCGGCCAGCAGGTGAGACCCCCCCCCTCCCCCCCCCCCCGCCGGACAGCGGATCAGTTGCACCTATCCCCCGGCCAATGGGTACAAGTTAGTACGAGAGTAATAGGCCACTATTTTCTGTAAAAAATATTTATTTCCGATGCGTATATGGAGCTGCTCCAGTTTAATATTTGTACCCAGTTCCCCTTGCTCACATATGATATATTGATGCTTTGCAGGCCTTTTTTAACGGGAAGCTCAAGGTAAAGGGCAACGTTATGCTGACGATGAAGATGGAGAAGGTCTTTAAAGACCACGCCAACCTCTAAGTGGAGCCCAGACACCAGGCCAGGCTGTCTGGCCAAGCTCAACACCGGACCAAAGTAATGACCCAAATCATCTTCGGCCCGAGAACAACAATCAAATTGTGCGGAGACAGAAGCCACGTCCAACACGGTACCAGATAAGTCAACAAGTCAACCTGTGGGCAAAGACTAGACAACCGATTCTGGACCCAGACAGCAGGCTGAACTCTGGACCCAGACGACAGACTGAACTCTAGACCCAGACAACATGATACTTAACCCCTTACGGACCCTCAACGATTTGTCGCTTGAATTGCACGCTAAGCAGAGTTGGATACGGCCGCCCACCAATCATTCCTGAGGGCGATGTGTGTATATAAATCATAGAGGGCAGTGCTTGCACGTCAAGATGATGCGAAAAGACTGCAAAATTGTGATAGCGTCAGTATTAATGACCCATACTGTAATAATAAAAATAGCTGACTGGACAGGACTCGGGGGTCAGTGCAAGATCGAATCCAGTATAAAGACAACTGCCGTGTCCGGCATCCCTAAAGGAAGACAGAACGGTCGTGATCCAGCTGGTACGGGAATCATGTTGAGACGCTAAAGGACACATTCGTAATTATTTATTTAATCAACAGAAGAATATTTGGTTTTAATTTACCAGCGTGTGCTTAAGATGTCAAATCCACAAACATCCGGTGTTGTTCTGTTTGAGACCAATGTTGGCCCGTTACATTCCAGTACGCCCACGGAGACTTACGTAACATTATCTTTACATGTTCAGAATAACTTTCTCTGTCGCATGTTAGTCAACCAATAGAACCATGTAGACTAAAGTACGAAGTTTTTCTCCATTGATAGTAGCCCTCAATTCACACGAAAGCGTTACACTAAAAAATTGCATCTAATAATAATTTAAATTGTGATTAATACATTTCAGCAAAATGAGATCAATAAATACTTTCTTTATAAATATTTTTTATTGTCTATGTGAGTTGAGCCTTACAGAAATCAGACACGACAAATAATCTTGTTTACACTGAAATAAACTTGGACAAGGACAAATGACGATGTTCTATTTGTGGCTTTTTTTGTTTTTGATGAAGCTTTTTAATGTAGTGCTGCCGCCTAATTCTTCTTGGCCTTGGGGTTGTCGTACTTGGACTTGCTGCTGTACCACAGGAGGAAGGGGATGCCCAGAGACGGCAAGGTCATCACAGCAAATGCCGCCCAGTCCAACTGAAGAGGAATTATATTTACATACATTTACATGCTGTGATACTGCACAGTTAAAAAATTTTTTTTAACAAAAGTTCTCCCAACTGAGCCGTCCTGTTTAACCGGTCACATTCAACTTTACTGGTCCTCGATTGCAAGATTGCACAGTTCCCGAAACAATACCACCACATTCTGGGAAATAGCACCACATTGTGGGTGATTCCACCACATTGTGGGTGATAGCACCACATTGTGGGTGATAGCACCACATTGTGGGTGATAGCACCACATTGTGGGTGATTGCACCATATTGTGGGTGATAGTACCACACTGTGGGCGATTGCACCACATTGGGAGCCACCAATGGCCGACCTACGCCACTGGTAAGACCCTCGCTCCTGGTCGCGCTTCACATTCTGTACCAGTCACAGCGTTGGCCAAAGTAAACGCACTGGCGACTGGCTAACACGGGACCTCTCCCAGTACTCTTTATCCTCTACGACGCTTCATCAATTAATCATTAATCTCCACGACTCTCTATCAATTTAACATTAACATCTAATTCATCAGGTTACATACACCAAAGTAAAGGCACTCGCGACTGGCTAACACGGAACCTCTCCCAGTATTCTTGATCCTCTACGACTCTCATCAATTTAACATTACCCTCTACTTGAAAATGTTGAATAAACCAAAGATTCCTTACCACATGAGGGGAAAATTTCCTGTCGTAGTCCCTGAAGTTGACTATGCCTCCTTCTCCTGGGTTGCTGGTGTAACCGAACTGGAAAGGGAGGAAACCACAAGGGTAACAGGCTGGCGTGATCAAATATCAACGAAACCACAAGATTAACTAGACTCGTGCGTCTAAAATGTCACACAAAAAAACGTTTCACTGGGTAGTGGTACCAAATTCTAAAGCCCGGTTACCGCGATGAGATTATCGCATGAGATTTGTCTTATGAGATAATCTAACCGAGTGCACGATTTAACGACCCAAAAAATTTCGTCCAGAAATAGAGCATGCTATATTTCCATAAGACTCGATCTAAGAACCGCAGCCATGTCTCGATGATGTCAAGGGAATGCGTGTTGGTTAGTCACTGACGCGGGTTCCGTAATTTAAGATAGAGGTCGTGGCTTTGGGGTAAACATGCGCACGCTGAGAATACTCCAGAACACATGACCGATTTGAAGGTCAAGGTAAAATCCTACAAGACAAATCTTACCGTGTGAACGGAGAATCTCATCAGACAAATTATCATAAGGTATGTCCCAGTAGACTTATCTCATGAGATAATTTTTCCGTGGGTACCGGTCTTAAGAAAAAGGACGTGAAGCAGGAGTTGCTTTTTGTGATGAACTCAAACAAAATGCTTAACGTTTATATTTCAGTCAAAGAAAAAAGAAGAGTTTGGCCGCCAAAAAATTTGCGTAAACGGTTTTAGTAGTTTAGAACCAGGCACATTCAAACGCCACTAGTCACTGTGGAGCCCGGTTAGATCAGTCCGTAGAGCGATGGATCATAGGGTTGTACGTTCAATTCCTGGTGGAAGAACTTTGTTTTGCTTGCATTTATTGATGGCATCAGTCCTTACTTAGGCTAAAAAAGGTCTTCCCAGGGCTAGTAACTTCTTGAAGAAGTGTTTCACTTGTTTAAATTTTGATCTTTTAGTAACTGTAACAGGCTAGTGTAACACTGTTTTACAACATAACATAAACCACAGGACATGAGGGCCTCTGAACAAAACAGACAAGGCTGGTTAAACAAATTAGAACTTCTGGTTAAACGGCATATACCGGTAAATGTAGAGAGTAAACTGTAAATCCCGGCAGTATATGCTATAGGTTACAATGATGAGTTTGCAGAGTTGTCAGGTCTTAATTAGAATAGCCCCAAGCCTTAGTTATGCACAACATGGCAAATGATGACTGCAAAAGATACTCCTAATTCAAATCGTGCCTCTCTTTGTGTTCTATACATGTGTTGGATACCTAGCATATACTTAACGTCTTTGCTAAAACATAAAGTACATGAATAGTGGCTGGTGAAGACAGACGATGGACAGGAGTTTGTGAGACAGTATAGAAACGTGTTAAGGCTATGATTACCTGTGCCTCAGAGGAGTCCTCTGACGGCTTGTATGTGACCTGGGCGGACGTAAAATTGAAGTATCCAGACCGGAGGGGTTTCAGAATAACCACATGAGACATATTGCTTCCCCTGCACGGTCGTCAAGGAAAGTAGGTTCAACATAGTTAACACCAAGCAGAGATGGATTTCTATGACTTTTCAGGATTTGTGCAATTTATTTCTATTTAGTGCAATCATAGCTGTAGTGAAACGCTGAAAACGCCCATAGCCTCTGCTTAATAATACTTGAAACATTTCATAAACCATCAGCATCTGCCACAACAACAAAAATCTACCCTTTTATGCAATCACATGGTTAGCACACTAATTTTCAAGTACAGCTTCAATGCTGATTGTATAGAAGCAAAAACGGTTATCAAATTCTTAGTTTGAGCAGGCAGGTATGCAGTCACAACAATTTAGTCAGTCTGTGTACATGTGTACATGTAAAGGATACGGTGCGATTCTCTCCCATTTGGCATCCAGATTTCCAGCTACAACTTCAAAGCTGTCTTCAGGGAAACTGTCATCTTGCAGTTCTACAGAAACTGCCGCGCTAAAACATAAATTAATAAAAAAATCACTCACTTTTTAAGAAAAGTTCACAGATCAGTTGTTAGGTCATACTTTTTTTATAGTTTATTTTGCAGTTAAAAACAACATTTAATATAAATAAATGTATTTCAACTGTACCAATTAATGAAATACAGGTATCGCAAATTGTACTGAATTTCCGACAGCTTCAGTCAGATACACTTTATATTCTCAAAAATTATTTTATATTTTTTACCTTCCTCCAACATTATACAAGCTGTATTCCACTGTGAGATCCTTGCCTTCAACCAGGTATTGGTTGAGGATGTTCTTCGCTACAAGAAGTCTGGCATCTTCTTCTTCTGCACTCTGAACTAGGCATAGAAGCCCAATAAGGAGTATGCTAACCACTGCTTTCATCATCTTTCTGAAAAAGAGTCAAGACAAGACATCATCAGCGATTCTGATTGGCACACATCCTGCATCATTTGTCGCATAAAAAAATGTAATATTTAATTTTAATTACCTAATGTCCAATTACTTTTCAGATGTCCTATAATTTTAAGGAGCTTTGGAAGACTGTGGTTGAGTGCACTAACGGTTCGCAGATTTACGTGGGTGTAGTGGTTGCGCCAGCATAACTACATCATATGTATGTCAGACCTGAGCTAATGAGGAATGTTAGGCTGTGTGCACCAAGCTGGCGTTGAGCCGGCGTAGTTACATCTGACGTACATCCATGAAATGTGGGGAATTTCCCCTTGTTTCAATGGCAGATTTCGAAAAGTGATGTTTCTTACAGCTCACAGCTCATATAAATGTAAATTCAAGTATGCGAAAGATCATTGTTGGACGTGGATTGTTTCTATGCTTGCTAAATAGCTTAATTATCAAAACATGTGAGGAGGGCTCAGGTAGATGTTGATGTAATATTCCTGTGTTAAATAAACAAGACATAGGGTTATTGTGATGATACATCTGACCAGAACAACACATTAGTAGCATTTGCTATTCCCACTTTTGTATTAGTGTGTGTCCTGCACAAGTTTCAATTCCGTTCTGTCGCAGACTCTCGACATTGAGGCGTGTGAAGGGTGGCAACCTGTAGGTGCCGTAGGGAAGGAAACCTGCTCCCCTCAATTTTAGCGCTTTAGACAAGGAAATAATTTACAGCCTATACTTGTTATATACACGTGTACGAATGTCCAGTTTGGCACTGGAATGTGTATAGCAGCTGGTGGCTCCATTATAAACGCACGCATCTCTATTTAGTCTTACTTTTGAAGCTAGAACCAAGACAAAATTGCACAAAAGAAAACTTCAGTGACTCAGAAATTTGGTCATTACTGGAAGTGTATAAACATAATAAAGATGTTCTAACATCAATTCCGGTTGTGATGTGGGTCAAGAAAAATACAGACAACAGTTGATGCGCTGGGTATCAAGCGTGCAACATGATTCACTCGCTTGTGGATTACTATTGGCAAAGCCCATGAGACGCAGGGTCAGTTGTATACTCATTTGTTTTACTTAACAAAGTGCATCATATGTTATTTCACCCAGTAATTATGACTGACAGTTTGTCTTCATGCTTTTCGAAGTCAAAAATTATAAGTTTCATCATCCTGGGTTGACGCAAGTTCCCCCATGCAAGCTAGCCCAGAATCCTAGGCTGTGTGGGCTGAAACACAGCCTAGTCGCATTCCATAGTAAAATTCTGGTCTGGAACAACCCCATTTCAGGGTTGTTTGACTTTGAGCAAGTGTAGCTCTGATTCTCCTTTGCTGTGGGAAAAGTTTTATAACAGAAACAAACCTTAATTCTTTTCTTATTACTTCTTGACAAGTATAATGACTAATCACACACGTAACCTTTCTTGAAAGGCAAAAATTGTCCAGTCTGTCACCAGAAATTCATATGAAAACATGTGTTTTCACTGACCCAATGACTGGGTCCCTGAACAATGAACCAATTAGCATGGCTTATAATATCATGTGATGACCTTGCACATGTGCAGTGATCAACTTCCTGTAAAAAAAATGGTGGCATGTTGTTGTCCATTTTTATGCCAGTAGGCAAGTATGGCTCCTTTTGAAGAGTTCAACAACTTTGGAAAAGTTCATACATCAGTAATTATATGTAGAAAAGTACTTTTACATGGTTGAAACTAATTATGATAGCTGTACTTAAACAATTCAATTTGTCATGTGAAGTTCTCACTATAGAATGCTACATGGCTATGATTCTTCAACCATAGCCATGGATTTATGGCTACATGCAAGCCAGCTTTCTAGGGGCACAACAGCGTCCATGCAAAGTTCTTTAGACAGCAATCGGGAATCGACTGTAGCTTTTACCATAATGTGTGCACATACAATCATAGTGTTTACATATACTATATACCTTGTTCTATCTTCTGACATCAAGAACAATTTTCAACACTAGATTGTTTCAGTGATATTTTCGCGAAAAAATGTTGGAGCACACAACTTTTGCCGACCAAGCATCCGCCATATTTGTTTTGGTGGATGCTGGTACCTGTGAATGCAACTTGGTCCCCCGCTCCGTTAGCATATGATTCTCCGTTAGAGGGCATTGTCAGTCGCTCACTTTGAACTTAAAGACAACAGCAGTGCCCTCTGTCACAGGTAATTCATAGTTACAAAAATTTGGGACCCAGGCTACAAGTAGTTCAAATGATGATGGGACTCGCCAGGTGGCGCTGCATACGCATGGCGGTTGGTCGGGAAAAGGTTATACTCCAACATTTCTTCGTGAAAATATAACCGAAACAACCTAGTGTTGACACACTTTCTTGATGTCAGAAGATAGAACAAGGTATATATAATTCGTAAACACTATGATTCTACGCCACACATTATGATAAAAGCGACCGTTCGATTCCTGACTGGCGCTGAAAGATCTTGCATGGACACCGTTGTACCCCTAGAAAGCGGGCTTGCCTGGAGGCACTTGCACCAACATCCTGGATTGCATTATTGATACTTGCGACTACCCACCCCCTAAGCAGACAACTAGCAGGCATAGCGGTGCGACCAAGTTACAATTAATGCCTGCTCTACGCCCAACTTGCGTCTGGTTGGTGCATTCCACCATGGGACCTATGCATTAGCCTACATTTATAGCTACCAGCACATACAAAAAAATAGTGCCCTGATCTGACAGTCTTGTGAATACAAATACAATTGAGAAATTCTTTTGACTTTTGGAAGAATTAGATGACTAAAGTCAGTAAGAATGAAATTATATGGAAATGTGATATTTAGCCTCTGTACGCTTCCAGATAAGTCAGAATTCCTGAATATGCCTATTCTTTTTGAAAATCGATCTGTCAAATACAGGATGGAACAGAGACCCAACAGAGGAACAAAGTGTGTCTCCCGATGTTTAGCCTAGGCATAGCATAGAGCCGAATTAGAAATGCAAGCATATGCCATATGGCAAATTGGAAATATGGTTTCACTTAAAATATATATTGACCCACTAAGTTAGTTTTATTTAAGCGGATGAAAGGTAGAATAATCCATCTAAAGACGATTTTCCTCCTGGGATATAAATAGCTGCAGTACAGATGTTACCTAAAATACATGCTCCGGTGGGCGATAATATGTTCATAACAGGTGAGTCCACGTCCACGTCAACAAAACTAGCGAGACACAGAAAGATCAATGTTCTTATATTATCCTTATGCCACCATCAAAATAACATTAACCAAGACATATGCGAGTAGTTAGATGCTGTGACTTAATTATTATACTTAACCGCACCTAAGGTCTTTAATGGCAATGCACAATACTTAAATAGAAGACAGAAACGACTCCAACTTACACTCGATCGTCGCCAACGCACCGGAAAAGGAAATTGATGAATGACAAGCGTGTCCGCTAGGTGGCTCTCTTTCATTAACGGCCGCTGCGTGGCGCTACGTTGGCGGGACACTCTGTCAGCAGAGGGCGCTCGTTCCAGCAGAGGGCGCTCGTTCCTCACATCACGTGTAAGCGTGTAAGCGTAACGCCCTCTGCCTGGAGATCGGTGGCGGGAGTCAACGGCAGCGCGGTTCTCGCTGAAAACCAGTCGGCCAAGCAAGTATGCTGAGAGCAGCTCAATGTCAGTCCTTGAGGCCGGTACAAGTCCCGGCCAGAGCACGGTTTTAAAGGCCAGCTTCTGCGAAAATTAAATCGTAAAATCAATATAAGAAACCCATGCCATAGAATTGTAAATATTGAAGCAATCTGGGTGGTTATGCAAACGCGATGGCTCAGAGGAACGTGTGGCAGGTTTTAGTCACAAAATCTGGACAAACTCAGGCATCAACTCTGAACGATCAATTAAAGCCGTGATTTTCGCTCCAAGTGACGTAGATGCAAGTTCCGCTTTAATTGTTAATCACGCTAAATATATAGGGAGGTGAAGGGTTTATGTAGATATTCAGACAAATTGACATTTTTGAGATATTTGTGTGTGTTCGATGTGTTGAATTCATAGTGTCCGGAATATTGTTTGAACCTGCGATATGTTGCGTTATATGGAGTGTTTAACAAAATAAATAGCATGACTGCTCGTCTCATGCGTACAGCGCACTAGCTCTTAATTAAAACTGGAACCTACAAGTGCGTCACAAAACGTGGAATGATCGCCTCTAGCTATTTCTAGATGTTTTAACGCGTCCTATGGGAAAATGGCCAGGGGTGGATCTACGAATTTGAATTTGAATAGGGGGGGGAGGTGGGGGGTGGGGGCGATGTTCCACTAAAGACTTGTCTTGGGCTCTGAACATTTTTGCGTCCACCAATTATTTGACGACCGGGGGGGGGGAGCATTCTTCCTCAAAAAGGAAGGCTTCATGACCCCCTGGAACGCCCCCCACCCCAAGACCCGCTTCTGATGGCCTATGTTTCTAATAGGACCCCCGAATAAAATTTACAGGTTTTTATGGAGCAATATAGTGGGATTAATGTTTTAAAAGTCTCGTTGAACCTAGGAGCCAGATTTAACGTGGCTTTATCCACTGCATATCCACTGCAATATATATCTAAGAGATGCGATGTTATTTGAACACTTGGACACGATAACAATTGGTATTTGTAGCCAAGAGCTGCTATTTTCAGGAAAAAAAATCAGTCTCAGATGGGCATATCGAGAGAAGTTGCAGATGTCTGGTCCGGGGACTGATAGAAAAGGGGGAAACAGGGGTCATTTGGACGGCACATATCGATATGTATATACCTATCTATATGTAGTAGAGAGGGGGGGGGCAGCTAGATGCGGATCCAGAAAATCTGGATACGGGGGGCCGGTTTCGGTTTTTATATGTTAAATGGTATAAATGTCGGCCCTAAAATGGGGGGCCGGGGCCGGGGCCGGGGCAGGGGCCGGGTCGCCCCCTCCCCCCCTTTGGATCCGCTCTCGAACGCCCTGGTTTTAACCTCCACTTTGGCTAGCAGAGTACACTCGACAATAGCCGAACACGCCATCTTGTAGGCCTTGGGGTAGCCCACTGGCTTCAGACCAGCAGGGACCTGTGTTTGAAACTACATGTTCTTTGAAAGTTCTGTGACGCATCATCTTGAAACATACTTTTGAACTCTTTAGTATACTGCTGTTGTTTCCTTCTTAACTTGCCACATTTTTTTTTGGCCGTTTTTTTCTGAATTCACACAATGTTCTCTGAGTGGCGTTACGTTACATATTATTGAAATTCTGATATTCGACTACTACGCGACGTTTGAACATGACTCCCGCCAGAGGTGGATCTAAGGGTTGGAAGGGGCACTGTAAAAAGTCGGGGTTTCCGACGAAATACATCGCAAAGTAACAGCTTGTAGATGCTACAAAAGCCCCCCCCCCCCCCCCCACTATGACATCGTTTTAACACAACCAAATGGATGGATATATTGGACCCACTAACAACTTTTACATGCAGTTCTTCAAATACTGCATGTAATAATAATAATAATAATAATAATAATAATAATAATAATAATAGCCGGAATGCGTCATAACTGAGTTGAGAAAAAACCCGGACATGGTCTAATTTACCAGCTATGTGGGCAACGTCGGGTGAGTATTATATTGAGAGGGGGGGGGGTGGCCTTAATCTTAGGTGGTCGTCTTTTCAACACTGGGTCTCTCAGTTGCATGTCATGCATATCAATGACTACGCATCAATGTCACGTGTCGCCATTTACCCCTTCCATACCCCTATTACTGTTGTGACAACAAAGCGGATTCATTGACATTACGTAAGATTTTATTTCCCATGAGACATGAAAAGCATCACTTTTCTTCTTGCGCATTTCGAATATGTTGTTTATGAACACAGGTCATACACGTTCCGATACCTTGACCGTTGACGGTGATTGGTATCACCCGTCGGGTTCCATGGTTTCACTATTACGTCAGTGGTTCAATTTCCCCTGTGGTTCCCTCTACTATACCCCCCCCCCCCCCACCTCCCCCCCATCCCTTTCGTCAGTTTCATAGAAATCCTGTTATATTCTCATAGATCTGTTAATGAACCGTTTTTTAACATTTTTGGAGATGTTTTCCTTCATAATTCTTGAAGCAGGTACGCTGCTTTTATGGCATATTATGTGAATTCATGTGGGGGTTATAGCAAAGATATTATTACACCAAGATAGGTCATACGGCGCGTAAAATGTGTAATGCGGCGAGTAGTGGCGCCGCTATGCGGTGAGCTGCCACTGCGCTGACGATAACGCAGTCTGCGTGATCAGTGGCGCCCTGTGCACTACACATAGGATATAGGTCCTATCGCTATTAATCGAGTTGATATCAAGCCTGGTGGTGTCCTTTCATGCTTTTAGGTATATTTTACAGTAAATCCCCTAGGCGACTAGGCCTAGCTGTTAGTGCCACCAAGGCGTTCTCTATTCCGAGAACGTCATTCACTGGCAGTCAACTGTTTGGTTTTCCCTAATTTTGCTGTTAATTTTGCTGCCTAAAACCAATATATGTGACCTTGACTTGTTAACGATTATTATCAGACTACAACTTCATAATTATTTAGCATAGGTGGCAGGGGATCCAGCGGAGTGGGGTCCCGGCCCGCCGTTAGCAGTAATTTGGAGCTTGTTGTCATCTGGTAATTGTAGAGTAATGCTTGGCAACGCAGTGGCGGATCCAGGGGAGGGGGGTTAGGGGGGTTGCAACCCCCCCCCCCCTTGGGAACCTGAACATACACTGTTAAAGTGGGCTTCTCCGAGCAGCCCCCCGCCCCCCCCCCTCCCCCCCCCCCCCCGGTCGTAAGTTTTCAGAGAGCAAATCCCCCCTTGGCAAAAAGAGAGCATTCCCCCCCCGGTCGCAACTTTTCAGAGAGCAACCCCCCCCCTTGGCAAATTCCTAGATCCGCCCCTGCAACGATACCACTGTGTTTTGAATACGCTGTGGGGGACCCCTACCTCCCCCGCCCCCTCTCATTTACTGTGCCTGACAGATTTTTAACTCCCTTTACTCGTATCACTGGCCCGCGTTATGGCAGCACACAATTGACTACTGCTTGATCATATTGCTTCTTGACAGCGGCGTTGTGTAACACTACGCGCCCACCGCTTGGCGGCGCCACCGAAAAAAGATTACAGTAATTAGTTGTAATTGGATACTTACTTATCAAACAGTCAACAAACGCTGTTTTAGCGTAATTTTACTATCCTTGATGTTATCACGTTGAATACTCCAACAGTTTGCTGTCTGTTGTTGCATGTTGTGTTGTAAGTTATTGTCTAGCTGTCAACAATCTGATTAAGATCCCATATGATTTACACCCTATAATTTATGACATAGCCCCCCACGTAACCGCTATCTCGCCACGCCGCTTCGAAGCGCGGGGCGGTGTCCGCCACGTACATCCACAGCACTCGTGCGACCAGCACCCCCACCACGGTCGCCGGCGAAGGAGGGCGCACACCCCATTCGCCCTGCCGCCCAGACCCCTGCGACGGGGGGCACACACCCCACACACCGAGGCCGAGCCTCACCCCAATCCGCCTTACCATCGATCAATAAAAGCCGATGTCACCGCGACCTGGAATATTAACATCTCCGCGTGCGTCATCCCGTCGCCATGACGACATTGCATTCAGTGGCCGGGGCGGACGGAGGATGGAGCGTTTTATGGTAGGCTGTAGGGTGCCGTGCTGGTGGCTGACCAGGAAGACCACCCTGGCTAGGGCGAGGTGCTGGGGGCGATGGGATGATGGGGCGAGTGGGGTTGGGGGGTATGCGGGGTGCTGGTGAGGACCTGTGCTGGCATTAGCCTACCACGAGTGGTCTGCGGCGCTGGCACTACCGCCCACGCAAGGCTTGTTGCCATTTCTTGGCTGCATCCGCATATCTAATGAAGAGAGCGCGACCATCATCACAGCTGGCAGAACGGCAGGTGGCGTGCGTCATCAGTTAGATCGACATTAAACATATAACGCGCGGATATATCACAGACTTATTTAGACAAATCTCACGGTAATTCACGGTAAGGAAAGGTAACATTCTGGGGGTTACCCCCAGCTCTTTAAGGGTACAGCGGCCGTGACAGCGAAACATCTTGCGACCCTCCAATATGGCGGTCCCCCAGTCGTCCCTGTGCCTGACTGTGGCTGTCCTGGCGGCACTGATGGCTCCCTGCCTATTGTACCCTGCCTCCGAATCGCAGCGATTGAGGCAAGAGGAACTGGACCGGTATCTCTCCGACTGGCTAAGTCAAGAGGTAAGCCTAGCTCTTTGTGAACTCAGATGAGATTTATTTAATTGGTTCCTTAGATGGTTGTATAATACGCATCTAATCGGAGAGCCATCCACTAGAAGAATTCTTTGGTTATTAAAAATACCCCTGACCGGACCTAAAACGTTAACATTGAGAATTGATTACTGGCATATACGTGTTTTAATTATGCATGCATAATCCGCCGAGAGAAATAGGGCAATTCCCCGGGCAGAGAAAGGGGTTGGTGGGGTGGAGAGGGGGGGGGGGGTCACGTTGCGATCACGCACGAAAGATACATTCTCTTCCCTTTATTATATCGAAATAGCTTGTTTTTTGGGGGTTTTTTTTGTCTTCCCGTTCGTTACACCGCATGTTTTCTGCTCTGAAATGATCTCTTTTGTTGTCATATAAAAAGTATTGGAATGTAATGGAATGAACCTCATGCCTTCTGTCCCCAGTCGGCCGGGGAGGGTCGCCCTGGTGACGCCGGCAGTCTCCGGGACAACTACGAACGCGGCCAGTATGCCCCCGATGACATTGGGAGGGGAGGGGAGGACTGGAGGAACATCATTCAGGAAATGGAGGTAAGGCTTTGTACCCTCTGCCAGCTAGGCCACCATAGTAGGTGGTCGGGTGCCCGTAATGTCTCCTAGGTTGTGATCACCAATGGCCAGTGAAAGAGGCGGGAAGCGCGGAATTTGTTCGCCCGTCATCTACGGCCATTTGTACCCCCCCCCCACCCCCCCTCCGTCCATCTACAGCGATTTAGAGGTCTGCCTTGTTTTACTAACGACATTCTTCAAGGCAATGAATAAGACGGCGAATTTCTTTCATTTTCAAGACGGCCACGATACCCTAAAATCGTCAGTACTGAGCCTAAACGATTATAAACGGCGTTTGACGAAAATAGGCAGAATTATAATTTCTACTTCATATCATACCCAACTAGTTGCAAGCATTCAACCTTTCGATAATATTTCGAGTCAAGCAATAACTATTGGAGCTCATTTGTTTGTGTTTTTTGTGGTTCATTTTTTCATCGTCATATGAGGAGACTGGAAGGGGTACATGGCGACACAGGCAAATGTCAAAAATCAACATTCGACATTGGCCCCCAAATTCCGATACTGAGGATCTGAAAAAGCGACATCGACACAGATTATGGCATTTTAGAAGAAAAAAAAAGATACTGAACTCCTGAACGTCACGTCGGGAAAAATCGACATTCGACACTGGTAATTTTGAAAAATCGACACTGGGCACTGGACCCATAATATCACAGTTTGTGAGAGCAGGTGACGCAAAGCAAAATAGTGCGGGTGGAAAGGGGGGATGGGACCCCCTACACCCCCTACACACACCAACAATCCTTCATCTGGTCCAGGAGTTGGATTCGGGTTGTGAATGAATCTGTCACTGTTTAGGAGCCGCGAGATGAGGGAGTTAGCGCAGCGGGGTTGACCGGGGAGCTGCAGCCCGATGAGGACTGGCCCGTGGAGACCCTGGAAGGACTGCTGGGGGAGATTGGTGGGGTTGCCACGGACAAGAACGGCGCCCCACACGTCTTCCACCGGGCGGAGAGGACCTGGGAAGAAGGGTGAGCGAGCCGCCGGGGCTGTTGATATTTACACCGGGACTCAAATTGAACGGTAGATTGATATTATCGAAGGTCCTTATTAATGATTAAAAAAAATTCTGCAGATTCTAATTATCTACGTGCCGATATAGATCCTCCAATGTAGCATCTACATCCGGTGACTGTTTCTATTACCGTGCATTTCAAAATCCCGGGGCCAAGAGGTTTAATCTGCTTTGGGGTATTCTGTACGCAAAACACGCCTTCCATCTCCCCCCCGCCCCCCGCCCTCGACATCATCAGAAATGCCACAGGCTTCCAGTTCGGGCGCCATATTGGCGAGGAGACTATTCTTATATATTTGTGTATCACTTACGTTTTCCACGTCATTTTGCAGCTCGTTTGACGAGAAGAATGTGTTCACGGAGCAGGACGCGGGCCCCATCCCAGAGGACACCGTCTTCATGCTCAACCAGACAGACGGCACGGTCATTAACAAATGGGGCCAGAATCTGTAAGTTTTACGATATGTACTGCATGCACTGCACTAAATAATGATTTCAAAACAAAACAAAAACTATTTGATAAATTAACAATATATGTTGATGTTGATAATGGTCCTCGCACATTTCGTGTGTGTATGTGGAAGGAGCGGGATGGTGGTGGGGGGGAGGGGATTTGTGACCATCTCTACTACCATCTATGTTAGTGGTTAGTATTCTAGGACAATTCGTGACGGTGAATATTGAACCCTAATGCCAAATTCGTGACGGTGAATATTGAACCCCAATGCCAATTGCAAGGAAAGCTCGATAGCTGTCCAAAGTGGCCAACATGTACCACGCTCTTCTCTACCTTAGCGGCAACGCTATGCATGACACATATTGTGTTCACGATACTGCGGTTTACGCTTATCATCTTGCCCGCCTGTTAACATGGCTGCTGTCGCACTGACCCTACAGGTTTTACCTGCCCCACGGTATGACCATCGACAAGGACCAGAACTTCTGGCTGACTGACGTGGCGCTGCACCAGGTAACGGTGCAATTTGTCGAAAGTGCGTCCAAGGAATTATAATGATACACGTAATTATTAAAACTCATTCACGAAAAACTAAAACTGGATTAATTGTCATGGCATTTGTGTAGTAGCCCACCTGAACACAATATATTACTGCCTGCGGCATATAGTGTAATACGATACCTACGATACCCCCTCCGCACTGCCTCGGGGCTCTTCCCACAACTTGCCTCCGATAGCAGGTGGATCCACCACTTTAATTAACACAAATATCGGGTTGTCATGTTTAACCTTAAGCAAACCCAGACGGATGGTTTAAGACGATACATATCAGCCACATCAGTGGCAAACAAGGATGGACCCAATGTGTGACTGCAGCCTAATGCTAATTACTGCTTCCATTCTTTAGGTGTTCAAGTTCGAGCCGGGCAAGGACACCCCGACCTTGACCTTAGGCAAAGCGTTCCAGCCCGCTGAGAACAATAATGACACAGAGAAGTTCTGCAAGCCCACCGACGTGGCGGTGGCGAGCAACGGCGACTTCTTCGTGGCCGACGGGTCAGTATATATTCTACCTACGCAGCATTGCCTGTGTCATGAATTGTCCTTCACCCTTCTAGGCCAGGTCAGCAGATCGAAGATTTGTACCATATCAAGTTGTCGTATTTTGAAATGGGATTCTTTCACATATCATGCAATTCATTATCACAGGATTCAGTTGTGACGACACGGATGATATGTGGACGAAGGTAGATTGAAACACAAATTCCTTCACTCACCTCGTCTGAATTACATGGTTCCTCTGTCAACAGCTACTGCAACAGTCGTGTGGTGAAGTACAACGCCGCGGGTGAACTACTCGGAATCTTCGGCCAGGATGATTTCTGGGTGGCCCACAGCCTGGCTCTGGCCGAGGATCTGGACCTGCTGTGTGTGGCCGACCGCGAGGACAGGAGGTGGGTAGTTAAACCGACCTCCTGTGTGTGGCCGACCGCGAGGACAGGGGGTGGGTAGTTAAACCGACCTCCTGTGTGTGGCCGACCGCGAGGACAGGAGGTGGGTAACTAAACCGACCTCCTGTGTGTGGCCGACCGCGAGGACAGGAGGTGGGTAGCTAAACCGACCTGCTGTGTGTGGCCGACCGCGAGGACAGGAGGTGGGTAGCTAAACCGACCTCCTGTGTGTGGCCGACCGCGCGGACAGGAGGTGGGTAGTTAAAACGACCTCCTGTGTGTGGCCGACCGCGAGGACAGGAGGTGGGTAGCTAAACCGACCTGCTCTGTGGCCGACCGCGAGGACAGGGGGTGAGTAGTTAAAACGACC
This sequence comes from Arenicola marina, assembly GCA_964019135.1. Classification (NCBI taxonomy): domain Eukaryota; kingdom Metazoa; phylum Annelida; class Polychaeta; family Arenicolidae; genus Arenicola; species Arenicola marina. Next base: position 33,787,491 of record OZ025255.1, read on the forward strand.
TCCTGTGTGTGGCCGACCGCGAGGACAGGAGGTGGGTAGTTAAAACGACCTCCTGTGTGTGGCCGACCGCGAGGACAGGAGGTGGGTAGTTAAAACGACCTCCTGTGTGTGGCCGACCGCGAGGACAGGAGGTGGGTAGTTAAAACGACCTCCTGTGTGTGGCCGACCGCGAGGACAGGAGGTGGGTAGCTAAAACGACCTGTTGTGTGTGGCCGACCGCGAGGACAGGAGGTGGGTAGTTAAACCGACCTGCTGTGTGTGGCCGACCGCGAGGACAGGAGGTGGGTAGTTAAAACGACCTCCTGTGTGTGGCCGACCGCGAGGAGAGGAGGTGGGTAGTTAAAACGACCTCCTGTGTGTGGCCGACCGCGAGGACAGGAGGTGGGTAGCTAAAACGACCTCCTGTGTGTGGCCGACCGCGAGGACAGGAGGTGGGTAGTTAAAACGACCTATTGTGTATGGCCGACCGCGAGGACAGGAGGTGGGTAGTTAAAACGACCTCCTGTGTGTGGCCGACCGCGAGGACAGGAGGTGGGTAGCTAAACCGACCTCCTGTGTGTGGCCGACCGCGAGGACAGGAGGTGGGTAGTTAAAACGACCTCCTGTGTATGGCCGACCGCGAGGAGAGGATGTGGGTAGTTAAAACGACCTCCTGTGTGTGGCCGACCGCGAGGAAAGGAGGTGGGTAGTTAAAACGACCTCCTGTGTATGGCCGACCGCGAGGACAGGAGGTGGGTAGTTAAAACGACCTCCTGTGTGTGGCCGACCGCGAGGACAGGAGGTGGGTAGCTAAACCGACCTCCTGTGTGTGGCCGACCGCGAGGACAGGAGGTGGGTAGTTAAAACGACCTCCTGTGTATGGCCGACCGCGAGGAGAGGAGGTGGGTAGTTAAAACGACCTCCTGTGTGTGGCCGACCGCGAGGAAAGGAGGTGGGTAGTTAAAACGACCTGCTGTGTGTGGCCGACCGCGAGGACAGGAGGTGGGTAGCTAAAACGACCTCCTGTGTGGCCGACCGCGAGGACAGGAGGCGGGTAGCTAAAACGACTTCCTGTGTATGGCCGACCGCGAGGAGAGGATGTGGGTGGTTAAAACGACCTGCTGTGTGTGGCCGACCGCGAGGACAGGAGGTGGTTAGCTAAACCGACCTCCTGTGTGTGGCCGACCGCGAGGAGAGGAGGTAGGTACGGTTAAAACGACCTCCTGTGTGTGGCCGACCGCGAGGACAGGAGGTGGGTAGCTAAAACGACCTCCTGTGTGTGGCCGATCGCGAGGACAGGAGGTAGGTAGCTAAAACGACCTCCTGTGTGGCCGACCGCGAGGACAGGAGGTGGGTAGCTAAAACGACTTCCTGTGTGTGGCCGACCGCGAGGATAGGAGGCGGGTAGTTAAAACGACCTGCTGTGTGTGGCCGACCGCGAGGACAGGAGGTGGGTAGTTAAAACGACCTCCTGTGTGGCCGACCGCGAGGACAGGAGGGGGGTAGTTAAAACGACCTGCTGTGTGTGGCCGACCGTGAGGACAGGAGGTGGGTAGCTAAACCGACCTCCTGTGTGTGGCCGATCGCGGCGACAGGAGGTGGGTATTTAAAGCGACCTCCTGTGTGTGGCCGACCGCGAGGACAGGAGGTGGGTAGCTAAACCGACCTCCTGTGTGTGGCCGATCGCGGCGACAGGAGGTGGGTAATTAAAGCGACCTCCTGTGTGTGGCCGACCGCGAGGACAGGAGGTGGGTAGCTAAACCGACCTCCTGTGTGTGGCCGACCGCGAGGACAGGAGGTGGGTAGTTAAAACGACCTCCTGTGTGTGGCCGACCGCGAGGACAGGAGGTGGGTAGCTAAAACGACCTCCTGTGTGTGGCCGACCGCGAGGACAGGAGGTGGGTAGCTAAAACGACCTCCTGTGTGTGGCCGACCGCGAGGACAGGAGGTGGGTAGTTAAAACGACCTCCTGTGTGTGGCCGAACGCGAGGACAGGAGGTGGGTAGTTAAAACGACCTCCTGTGTGTGGCCGACCGCGAGGACAGGAGTTGGGTAGTTAAAACGACCTCCTGTGTGTGGCCGATCGCGAGGACAGGAGGTGGGTAGCTAAACCGACCTCCTGTGTGTGGCCGACCGCGAGGACAGGAGGTGGGTAGCTAAACCGACCTCCTGTGTGTGGCCGACCGCGAGGACAGGAGTTGGGTAGTTAAAACGACCTCCTGTGTGTGGCCGACCGCGAGGACAGGAGGTGGGTAGCTAAACCGACCTCCTGTGTGTGGCCGACCGCGAGGACAGGAGTTGGGTAGTTAAAACGACCTCCTGTGTGTGGCCGACCGCGAGGACAGGAGGTGGGTAGTTAAAACGACCTTCTGTGTGTGGCCGACCGCGAGGACAGGAGGTGGGTAGCTAAAACGACCTCCTGTGTGTGGCCGACCGCGAGGACAGGAGGTGGGTAGTTAAAACGACCTCCTGTGTGTGGCCGACCGCGAGGACAGGAGGTGGGTAGTTAAAACGACCTCCTGTGTGTGGCCGACCGCGAGGACAGGAGGTGGGTAGTTAAAACGACCTCCTGTGTGTGGCCGACCGCGAGGACAGGAGGTGGGTAGTTAAAACGACCTCCTGTGTGTGGCCGACCGCGAGGACAGGAGGTGGGTAGTTAAAACGACCTCCTGTGTGTGGCCGACCGCGAGGAAAGGAGGTGGGTAGCTAAGGCGACCTCCTGTGTGTGGCCGACCGCGAGGAAAGGAGGTGGGTAGCTAAGGCGACCTCCTGTGTGTGGCCGACCGCGAGGACAGGAGGTGGGTAGCTAAGGCGACCTCCTGTGTCTGGCCGACCGCGAGGACAGGAGGTGGGTAGCTAAGGCGACCTGCTGTGTGTGGCCGACCGCGAGGAAAGGAGGTGGGTACATTTAAAACGACCTCCTGTGTGTGGCCGACCGCGAGGACAGGAAGTGGGTACATTTAAAACGACCTCCTGTGTGTGGCCGACCGCGAGGACAGGAGGTGGGTAGCTAAGGCGACCTCCTGTGTGTGGCCGACCGCGAGGACAGGAGGTGGGTAGTTAAAACGACCTCCTGTGTGTGGCCGACCGCGAGGAAAGGAGGTGGGTAGCTAAGGCGACCTCCTGTGTGTGGCCGACCGCGAGGACAGGAGGTGGGTAGTTAAAACGACCTCCTGTGTGTGGCCGACCGCGAGGACAGGAGGTGGGTAGCTAAAACGACCTCCTGTGTGTGGCCGACCGCGAGGAAAGGAGGTGGGTAGCTAAGGCGACCTCCTGTGTGTGGCCGACCGCGAGGACAGGAGGTGGGTAGCTAAGGCGACCTCCTGTGTGTGGCCGACCGCGAGGACAGGAGGTGGGTAGCTAAGGCGACCTCCTGTGTGTGGCCGACCGCGAGGAAAGGAGGTGGGTAGCTAAGGCGACCTCCTGTGTGTGGCCGACCGCGAGGACAGGAAGCGGGTACATTTAAAACGACCTCCTGTGTGTGGCCGACCGCGAGGACAGGAGGTGGGTAGCTAAGGCGACCTCCTGTGTGTGGCCGACCGCGAGGACAGGAAGTGGGTACATTTAAAACGACCTCCTGTGTGTGGCCGACCGCGAGGACAGGAAGTGGGTACATTTAAAACGACCTCCTGTGTGTGGCCGACCGCGAGGACAGGAGGTGGGTACGGTTAAAACGACCTCCTGTGTGTGGCCGACCGCGAGGACAGGAAGTGGGTACATTTAAAACGACCTCCTGTGTGTGGCCGACCGCGAGGACAGGAGGTGGGTAGTTAAAACGACCTCCTGTGTGTGGCCGACCGCGAGGACAGGAGGTGGGTACATTTAAAACGACCTCCTGTGTGTGGCCGACCGCGAGGACAGGAGGTGGGTACATTTAAAACGACCTCCTGTGTGTGGCCGACCGCGAGGACAGGAAGTGGGTACATTTAAAACGACCTCCTGTGTGTGGCCGACCGCGAGGACAGGAGGTGGGTAGTTAAAACGACCTCCTGTGTGTGGCCGACCGCGAGGACAGGAGGTGGGTAGTTAAAACGACCTCCTGTGTGTGGCCGACCGCGAGGACAGGAGGTGGGTAGCTAAACCGACCTCCTGTGTGTGGCCGACCGCGAGGACAGGAGGTGGGTAGTTAAAACGACCTCCTGTGTGTGGCCGACCGCGAGGAGAGGAGGTGGGTAGTTAAAACGACCTCCTGTGTGTGGCCGACCGCGAGGACAGGAGGTGGGTAGCTAAACCGACCTCCTGTGTGTGGCCGACCGCGAGGACAGGAGGTGGGTAGTTAAAACGACCTCCTGTGTGTGGCCGACCGCTAGATCCAGATCTTCATCTGGAGCATGTTTCATCTATGTTATCTTAAACGTATAGTACTCTGAGATATGCATGGTGCAGCGTCTGCAGAGAACGAGCCGTAATTCTTTCCTTTGAATAACACACAAATTCCTTAAAGTAATATGTTTTGCACGTTTTGTATCACCAACCTCTTCATGTCAAGTAAGTATATTGTGTCTTGAATTTAAAGTCACGCAGAGTGATGAAGATGAAGTCAGTTCTTGTCATGCTCTCTCCTGGCAGGATTGTCTGTTACAACGCTGGGCTCGAGGACCCCAAGCTGATGGGCAGCCCGGACCGAGCTTATGTGGACGAGGAGATGGGGCGCGTGTTTGCCATCACCTACAGCCAACCTGGTGAGTCCCATACTCCGCCGCATGATGGCGCTCCTCATATCACGCTGGGTGCATTGCTTTGGTAATTAACCCGGGTATCTCCCCAAGGTGGACCGAATACCAACATACGCATCGGTTTACCGCCCGACGCTTCTTTCACCCGGGTCGGGTGCGCGCATCCAATAGGTATGCCGATGCCTGAGCCCTGTTCAAAACAGCACTGGGCATTCGAGAGAAGATGGCGGGCTGATTGAAAAGTCACTGTATAGGCTGGTTCAATTGCACCTTAATGCACTGGACATGACCAATGTGAACCTCTCATTGACATTCGGCATGGCCGCGGGCCGACTAGCAGGTCCGGAAGAGCTTGAGTATACCGGGCGGCCTACCGGTTCTGGCCCGAAGAAATGCTGCCACGGACACCACTACACGCCCTGGCTAGCTAGAACAAACGTATCGATAGTTTGTCATTATATGTGGATAACCGTTTGCAACATCGATCAACAAAGCTGATAGCTACCCACAGACATATTTATGCACGACAATTAACAAGTCCTATATAAGCAAAAAATATATAAATCTAGTTTTCATAGCAAAGGTGCAAATGGAGCGATGCGCCTCAGCAGAGAAGGTTATCTACCTCCTGTATTGGCGCAATTAAGTGTCCCCAGGCACTTGCCGATCTCGTGTACATATGTGGTGCTGACGCCCTTATCTGTTGAATTACCTCCCGTACAGATGTATTTTGTCCTAATCATGTCCAAATCTGTTATCTGTCGTACAGATTATGTATTTCATGCTGACGGCCGTCACCTCCTGTCATCTAGCAAGCTCCCCGCACGGTGGCGCTACGCAAGCTAGCTTTTACCGCTGCTGTCGGCCGGGGGCAAATTTCAAGATTCTTGAAAAACGGTCAAATCAGCTGTAATTTCTTGCAAGAATAAAACATAAAAATAACGAGCTTTGTGTATTTAATACAGCAAAAAACATCTTGTACCCTTTCGAAAAAGTTATAATTGTGACAGAACTCTTTCTTTTCATCACCTCATCTCATGTGTTATTAGGCTTAGGCTGGGTCCCAGCACCAATTTGTAGAAATACGCGACGCATTTTTCCTATTGATTTGCGCAGCGCCGCCCTGGCGAATGAGTGTGAAAATGCATTGAGAACGTCGGCGACAGCAGAGATATAATGGAGCCCTAGCGGAGTGAGTCGAAGGCAGAGAGTGGTCATCTAGCTGTCACCTCCCTCGCTCAAATTTAATCTATTACCTTTCTCTCATGGATTGGTTGCGGACGCCATTATCTGTTACCTCCCGTACATATGTGTTTTATGCTGGCGCCATTATCTTTTATCTCTCTACGTATGTGTTTTATGCTGACGCCATTATCGGTTACCTCACGTACAGATGTGTTTTATGCTGACGGTATTATCTTTTACCTCCCGTACAGGTGTGTTTTATGCTGACGGCAATATATTTTACCTCCCGTACAGATGGGTTTTATGTTGACGCCATTATCTCCTCCCGTACAGATGTGTTTTATGCTCACGCCATTATCTTTTACCTCCCGTACCGATGTGTTTTATGCTGACGCCAGTATCTTTTATCTCCCTACGTATGTGTTTTATGCTGACGCCATTATATTTTACCTCCCGTACAGATGTGCTTTATGCTGACGCAATTATCATTTACCTCCCGTACAGTTGTGTTTTATGCGGACGCCAGTATCTTTTACATCCCGTACAGATGCGTGTTATGCTGACGCAATTATCTTTTACCTCCCGTACAGATGTGTTTATGCTGACGCCATTATCTTTTACCTCCCGTACATATGTGTTTTATGCTCACGTCATTATCTGTGCCTCCCGTACAGACGCGTTTTGTGCTGACATCGTTATTCTGCTTGCCTCCCGTACAGATGGTCTGATGTACGCTGTGACGGCCGCCACCACCACGCTGCCCGCCCTGGGGTACACCATTGACCTGAGGGGTGACGGCAGCTACGGCTCCGACATCATTGCCACGTGGGCGCCTTCCACTCAGGTAAAGAAAGCAAATCAGCAAAGATTGACCATTAAAAATAAAAATAAAATACATGAAATTAAAATAAAAGAAAAATCAAACACATGAATTATTAAAATTAAATTATTTTCCTGGTATAAAATGACACATAGCCAGAGATACATGGATTATTTATCTAAAGAGATATTGAACATTATATGTTTGTACTACTCAATAATTATGAGTTCATATATATTGAGGAATCTGACTAATTATACAGACGAATGCGTATTATTCACATTTTGACCATTTCTTCATGGCATAATACCAAGAAACGTTTACTATATTTCTCATATGTTTCTATTTTCAGGGTTTCGATCAACCTCATGACCTCGAAGTGACACCCGATGGGACGGATATCTACGTCGGTGAGATTGATCCAAACTCCCTGTGGAAGATGGTTCAGAGCGGTGTGTAATGAGGAAGTTGCCCATGACCTGACCATCTAAGACGTCCGAACGCCTAGAGACCCGATCGTCTGGCTTAACGATGTCTTCAAAAATTGTTTCTTTATTTTGACGACAATTTCACAAATGTAATGGCAATGTTGTGTTGAAGAAAAACACGTGTATAATTACTATACAGAATATTCTATTCTTAGAATACATCAAGAGGCAACATATATTTCAACTACATACAATCAAACGGTGTACCATAGCGGCTAGCATCATCTAGTTATATTCGTACCTATACATATCATTGTATATTATTTAAACTAATACCCTTCTTTTTATTTATGAACTTTATTTATCAGGCGAAATATGTTATCATGTTTTATTATTCTTCTGTTCATTCCCCACGTACATGTCACAAGGTTAACGAATTGTTCCTGCATTCCTTATTTAATACATGAAGTGAAAACTATGCCTTTAACGTAAATAGTAAATATACCCTATATTTGTTCAGTTTAATTTCAGTTTCTCCTAGGTAGTGAAGTTTCTTGTATTCGAACATGAATAATGACTACACTTGATGTAAATATATTGTGAAGATGTATTGCACTCGAACAGTTTTCCAAAGATCTCATTTTGTATATGACTCAAGAGTTGAGCGGAGCCTGTTACCTGATCTGTTTTTGTTCCCGCGACAGGTTTACTTATGTAGTGTGTCGGTCCCATATAACAACTATTATCGTATAAAACAGGTATAAACTATATGGAATAATCTCATAAAAATGCATTGTATACGCAAATAGGCGTAAATATGTTTATTTTTTACATGAAAGCATGAATTCTTCATCGTGTCCTTTACATATAATTCCATGTATCCATGCAAAAAAAATTACGTTGTGCTCACTTTATTCATGTTATCTAAAATAGACTTTCTTGTGAATAATTACTTGTGGCGAAATTATGCCTCCTTTTTCGGTGAAGATCACGTACTGGATTTCTTGCATTTATTGATTTAACAATAGATCGAGGGACAATGCAAAGATATACACGTTACTTCTAGAAGAACATTCCACTACGCGGGGCACTGTGTTTACCGACCAACATTCTTAGATGATATGAACAGGACTTGCATTTATCGGGAGCATCGGTAGCTTAATGAAAGTAATTAGGTGGTAATTTTCGACATTTACCTGTGAGAATTTGTACTGATGCGATATGAAAATAATTGTGTATAATGTGACACGCTACGACATTGACGGGTGTATCGAGCACGTAATGTGTGTATATAATCATAAAAAGTGTCTCATTGTTCTATATTTTATGTTTAACAAGATCAATAAAGCAATGTACATCTGATGATGCACCAGCAAATCTTCCAATTGGTCGCAATGATTGCCTGCATCGTCTTGTATTTACCCGGGTGTGGCTCCTGCCCCCGACGGTTGACCAAACACTGGACAATGCTCTTCCTGGCGTACCGGTAGCGCTACGCCATATATGCATTTAGGGCACTAGAGCCGTCACTTTTCAACCAATCAATCATCTTGATCGGCCGAGATACATTCGGTGTGCCGAATGAATGCGCGACACCAGAATTGGGTGAAAGAAGTGTTGGGAAGTACATACCGATGCGCAATGTGGGTATTCGGTCTACCTCATGCATACCAAAGAAATGCACCCATTGTGGCATCTATCAACACGTGATCACTGCCGGATTTCCCGAATATCATGTCAGCGTTAACTTTACGTTTAATTAACGTTAGAAGATAACGTTAACGTAGTGTTACTTTGCTCAGTGGTTATGCTTACCGTTAACGTTTGATGCTAGCAAAATTATAACGGCCGTATATCCAATGATCAGCTTTAATACTGCAATGCAAACTTAAAACAAGAGAAGCCAAAATCATGCCAATTTTCAACCGCAAGTTATGACGGACGGACTGAAAAAAACACCATTTTTGAACAAAATGATAAACTCTTTCAGCCAGTCACATATCAAAAACTAAATTTAACACAATTGTGTATATAGTTATACACCACATGCATTTTACTTCCTAAGAGTGACTCGTGAAGTCAGTTTATAGTATAGATCGAGTAAGAATTGCTTTTCATAGCAACGGTGCAAATGTAGTCCACCCGATTCATGCCTATACCTGCAATGATAGAAGCCGTATGCATGCCTCGTGCTGTGCATGTCGTGAGACGTGTGCAGGTCATCTCATATAACAACTGTTAGGGCTGCACATGCCCGCCATCGTGTGCAGGTACAAGCATAAAAGCGCATGCTCTTCTTTACACCGGAATAACTAATAAATATAGCCACGATGCCAGCGTGCGTCCCGATTTTGGTCCTATCTTTCAATGGTGAAGCGAATTTTACCCGGTAGCAAAAATATTCTGTGACCTTGACCTTTGACCTACATCGCATCTCTACAAACTACCTAAAGATGGACCGTCTATTCGCATACCTGTGTAGCCATGCACGTACCTCAGTATAGAAAGTGATTATATTCCGTACAGATGTATTTCATCCTGATTTCCAAATCTGTTATCTGTTCCCGGGGGGCGCTATTATACAAATCTGGTGGGGGGAGGGGGGGGGGGGTCCGCTGGTGCCTTGATGCCTGATATTTGTGATGAAAAAGATACCCCTATAGAGCACATGTCTTAAAAGTTGCGACCGGGGCGGGGGGAGGGGTCTAAAAATGCGCGTTCACAGAGCTGGTTGCGGCGAAAATATACCCCTTCCGAGAGGAATTTAGCGGTGAAAGGCTCCGACCGAGCGAAATTTGGCGGTAAAAAGCCCCGTCAATAGACGTTTAGGGTTCTAACACAGGATCACGTTCTACGTGGAACACGGAAGAAAATTCCATCCGCGAGAACAGGAAATCCTGCTCAGCTGCACCCCCACCTCACGTTGACTCATGCCCCCTTCCCCGCAATCTTTCTGTTCTGGTCGGTATTCATCCTTTATTTACAGGACCTACCTTCTTCACTATACCTGCCCACTCCCTCACCTGGACTTACATTCTGGATTTCTTCATTCTACATTTATCCTGTAAGTATTTACTGGACCTACCACCCTCATTTGCCCTTCACAATATGTCAAGTCTTCATTCTTTACTGGACCTGCCGCACTCATTCTGCCTTTCATCAATCTGTCTGGCCTTCAATCTATACTGTACTTACCGATCTTATTCGACATTGACCCTCCACTATCTGTTCCATATGGGACCTATCTTCTTAATGCTACCTTCATTCCCATTTGCCCTTCATCTCCCTCTTAGCTAGATCTGCTCATGCATCCTAACTCTACCTTGATCCCCAGCCTTTATTCCCTCCTTCAGCCTAACCGGCGGTGAGTACCACGGCGGTACACAAACCCTCCCTTCATCACCACATCTCCGAGTATGAATATTGGAATCATAAAAGACAAAAAACAACACGACGCAGTGTAAAAGTCACAACCACCTGTATTTCTCTCTTTACAAGAGAAAGCAACTGGAGTAGTTCAGATTATACATCAGGTCACCCCATCCATTCCATTCGCACCACGACACGGCAAGACAACAGAATGAATCCCCATCCACGAGTTCTTTAATTCATACAAAAATACCCCCCCACCCCGATTGTGTGCTACATATTGCCTCGTATAACTATCGAATGTTAAGCACGATTATCACAACGCACATACATTGGTAACCCTAATCAAAACGTCTACACGTCCAGTGACGTGGTCGTCGCAGATTTCAACACTAATGATGCTACTTGAAAGAGCAAGGCCGATTTCGGCAAAGTCGGCAGATCGCTGACGTCGTCCGCGTGACTCCGACGGGATTGTATTTATAACGCAGTCATAATCCAAGCGGATTGGCGGCTTAGCCTCCCTTCGGAGATTCATCCGCACGCAATTTCTCCAGCAGAGGTGGGCAGCGAGGCCAGGCGGGGTTTGTCGAGGTCAGAGGTGTTCTACAGCTAGCGACCGGACCAGGCCACATTACTGCTTCAATGTGTGACCTTCCACTAAGTGGTAACTACCTGAGAACCGCATCTCTACTTAACACAACATTGAGGATTACAAACCGCCATTCCAATGATACCTCGTGACGTAAAATATTGGTTGTATGATAAGGTTTTATATTTACAACATTTAAGTAGAAATCCGTAACTTGTCATGTAAATATAACGCTATTAACAAGATATCAAGAGCCTGATAATAAACCAAAGCCATAGACAGCAGATTGTAACCTACAAAGTTCATAAATTCGATCCGTGTCTAATTATTCGTCGACGGAACCTTATGTTGCAATCATTTTAGCCTAGCGAACAGTTCGAACAGATATAACAGCAGAACCTCTCTTCAGTGTAACCACAGCACGTACAACACAGTTTTGCAAAAGAAACGAATAATTCTATTAAATAATCACCACGATTAACCATTTAAGGTCTTGCCTACCAAAACTGAAAAAAAGTCCAAAGCACGTGTCAAATGTAAAAGATAAATCCCTACACCCGGAAATGGAAGTCCTGACTAATGCTAAGTCCCCACAAGCACCGTCATCATAACAAACAGATGAGCAATGGATGAGTTTTCGCAACAGGTTTACCATGTCTTCTGGACATAATCTACCCCTTCAAAACGGCACACACCTACACTGCTTTACAATAGCAGTTCTGTTGGCTGTCGTCAGAGAGAACACGTGGCTATTAATCTCCATACACGTCTTGACTGACGCGTGACTGTTTGAAGGGAATGTTGTTGTTACTTCGAACATAATTACTTGCAACAAAAGCACACAAAGATTGATTATGGTTATCCAAGAGCTTTCGTAATGAATACATATATTCACTCATTAAATTGTGCAACAAATAGGTGGGATAACATTCAGACTGGTTTACATATAGCTGTTAAACAAGGCTTAGAAATAAACTGCAATAGTGGTCGCGAGAAACGAGCATCACAGTTGTCATGTTTATCCATAATCCATATTAGACTTAAACAAAAACGAAACATGGCACAAAAGTCTAGCAACAGTAAATAGTAAGCCATAGAGGACGTCTACGCACACGTTTTAATGTTTCAAATTGACGAATAGTTCCGGCAGGCTTATTTTGGAGGTAAAGATACACAAGAAAATAACGACGATCTTAACGACATATCAACTCAAACTTATTTGAAGATTGCTTTGATGTCTAACGTTTTTGACACACCAATGTTTCATTTCATATTCACAATTAGGATTTTTTCACTGGCTGGACATATGACCGGTTTTTGTTAGCCCCATTTGAACTTGATACAAATTATGCAAATAGCGGTAGAAATGCAACCCTAATAAATAAAAGAAAACAAAACAATTCAAGACGTAGCTGAAGACCGGCGTGAGAGTTATGTAATCAAGTCCAATGAAAAACTTGACATGGAACTACTTTCATATGAGTAGTTTAGAATTATCTCGCTAACCAACCAAAAGCATAAGACATGATGTCAAGCGGCAAGGGACGTAATTATTGCGTGAGGCTCTCTTACTCCATGGCGGAGCCAGAGGGACACCAGCCAAGCCAGAGGGACACCAGACAAGCCAGAGGGACACCAGCCAAGCCAGAGCGACACCAGACAAGCCAGAGCGACACCAGGCCAGCCAGAACGACACCAGGCAAGCAAGAGGGACGCCAGGCAAGCCAGAGCGACACCAGGTAAGCCAGAGGGACGCCAGGCAAGCCAGAGGGACGCCAGCCAAGCCAGAGAGACACCAGCCAAGCCAGAGGGATGCCAGGCAAGCCAGAACGACACACGTAAAACCCGTTCCGGTCACGGATCCATGGCGAGCGTCTTCCGGAGCCAGAGGGACGCCAGGCAAGCCAGAGCGACACACGTAAAGCGGTTCCGGGTCGGATCCATGGCGATCGTCTTCCGGAGCCAGAGGGACGCCAGGCAAGCCAGAACGACACACGTAAAGCGGTTCCCGGTCACGGATCCATGGCGAGCATCTTCCGGAGCCAGAGGGACGCCAGGCAAGCCAGAACGACACACGTAAAGCGGTTCCCGGTCACGGATCCATGGCGAGCATCTTCCGGAGCCAGAGGGACGCCAGGCAAGCCAGAGCGACACACGTAAAGCGGTTTCCGGTCACGGATCCATGGCGAGTGTCTTCCGGAGCCAGAGGGACGCCAGGCGAGCCAGAACGACACACGTAAAGCGGTTTCCGGTCACGGATCCATGGCAAGTGCCTTCCGGAGCCAGAGGGACGCCAAACAAATCAGAGTAACACATGTAAAGCGGTTCCCGGTCACGGATCCATGGTGAGCGTCTTCCGGAGCCAGAGGGAGGCCAGGCAAGCCAGAGCAACACCAGACAAGTCAGAGAGACACACGTAAAGCGGTTCCCGGTCACGGATCCATGGCGAGTGTCTTCCGGAGCCAGAGGGACGCCAGGCAAGCCAGAACGACACACGTAAAGCGATTCCCAGTCACGGATCCATGGAGAGTGTCTTCCGGAGCCAGAGGGATGCCAGGCAAGCCAGAACGACACACGTAAAGCGGTTTCCGGTCACGGATCCATGGCGAGCGTCTTCCGGAGCCAGAGGGACGCCAGGCAAGCCAGAGCGACACACGTAAAGCGGTTCCGGGTCGGATCCATGGCGATCGTCTTCCGGAGCCAGAGGGACGCCAGGCAAGCCAGAACGACACACGTAAAGCGGTTCCCGGTCACGGATCCATGGCGAGCATCTTCCGGAGCCAGAGGGACGCCAGGCAAGCCAGAACGACACACGTAAAGCGGTTCCCGGTCATGGATCCATGGCGAGTGTCTTCCGGAGCCAGAGGGACGCCAGGCGAGCCAGAACGACACACGTAAAGCGGTTTCCGGTCACGGATCCATGGCGAGCGTCTTCCGGAGCAAGAGGGACGTCAGGCAAGCCAGAACGACACACGTAAAGCGGTTCCCGGTCACGGATCCATGGCGAGCATCTTCCGGAGCCAGAGGGACGCCAGGCAAGCCAGAGCGACACACGTAAAGCGGTTCCCGGTCACGGATCCATGGCGAGCATCTTCCGGAGCCAGAGGGACGCCAGGCAAGCCAGAACGACACACGTAAAGCGGTTTCCGGTCACGGATCCATGGCGAGTGTCTTCCGGAGCCAGAGGGACGCCAGGCGAGCAGGAACGACACACGTAAAGCGGTTCCTAGTCACGGATCCATGGCGAGTGTCTCTACCGGAGCCAGAGGGACGCCAGGCAAGCCAGAACGACACACGTAAAGCGGTTTCCGGTCACGGCTTTTCCTCCAGATACTTCTAAGCTGGACGCTGCAATAATAATTACACCGCGTAACGTAAACCATAATTAACGGATGAGTTGCGCATGAAAGGATATGAAACTGAACGTACAATGAGCTCGCGTATACCTCCAGAAAGCTACCCTTGTGGTACGGCACATGACGTCTTTGCATCTACTTACTTATATTCAGTATCTAGTGGCGTTGATTCTGTAACCATAAAAAGTCTATGGTGATGCAATATGTACTGGCTCTAAATTAGAAAGAAACACAAGGATGTCAAACCTACTTCACGGCCGCCATTACGACCATTCAGTCGACATAACCGGCATCACAATATTCCATTAATATCTAGCGAGCCGCATACTTACTGTCCAGAGAAATGGTATCTGAGAACGTCACAGGGCCCAGGTTGGTGGAAAGCGTAAAGCTACAGGTGTATTGACCGGCGTCAGACTTCACTGAAGACAGAAACAGATCTTTATCAATATGTGGGAAGAAACTTTTGATGTAATCCCTGTCGAACATTCAGTATTATCCTTTCAAGGTAAGACAATGAAATTAGCCCTCAACTTGACCTCTAAACGATTAAGACACGGAACCAATAGTTACGACAGTCTCCAAACCCTTCGACGTTTACTATCAAGCCGTCAAGCTACCATAATCTGATGATATGTTTACATACATAGCTACCCTTCTATGTTTATAAATGTTCTTCATGTTCTTCTTTGTGATTTTGGACTGACTAACTTTTGTACTTAATTTGATGGGAAATAAAGCCTAAATCAAAAATTGAATAATCTTTAATATGGCTTCAAATGCACCTTCCGTTTGGTCAATATTTAATGACACCGTGAAAGGATTAACACTGTACTAATGTCCAATGACCAACGGCCGTATCTCTTGTAAATTCTCAACTAAACAGAACGCAAGAGCCGAAGTGAGTGGAGTGGGGTGCCTAACCTACCTGGGTCAGTAATGGTAAGCTGCGTAGCTCCGTCTCCAACAACGATGTCATAATGGTGATGTGGTGGTCGAATGACATAGTCTTCATAGAACCAGTCATACACTATCTCAGGTGGATTACTATTGAATCCGGATATGTAACAATACAAGTTGACTTGATCGTTGGCGTTTGCGTGGACGGTGCCTCCATTGCTGTTAACTACAAAAGACAAACATTTCTGCACTACAAATGATATCAGGTAGGTTCACATTCACACAGTCAACTTTCAGTTTAATACACTTTATAAATTATTATTGTTTATGTAAATGTATCATTAGCTAAAATTTAAACACGCAAAGGTTCTCCAGTGCATACATAACTGGGCTCGCATTAGCATTCGCCAATAGCCATTTGGCGAGAAAATTCGGGATTTGGCGATAAGAACTTCCTGGACACTCGCCAAAATGGCGAATATAAAATATCAACTACAAACACATTTTTATTCATGTTCATGCACATTACATGGTAGATCTACTACATTCATCTCCAATTATAAGATTTATAACCAATTTATAACCAATATATTTGGCTAATTTTGGCTAATGTTTTTCCACGGAATTAGCCAAATTGGCTAATGAAAAAAATATCCTAGCGCGAGCCCAGCATAAAAAAAAAGAGCCAAATAGCAACTAATATACATTATAGAGCCCACTTCACAGTCGGCATAACGTTTGTCATCTCACGCCATGTAATCTGGGATATAATCCCACCTAGCCCACAGCCAACACTCTGTTATACTACCACTTGATTATATTACACTCTGTTATAAGACCTATAGGCCAGGGATGTACATTCCTTCTCATCTTATCACCCATACTCACTGGATATCACAGTGGCCCAGAGTCCGAACTGGTTTTCTCGCCCGGCGTCGCGACACTGGTACAGACCCCCGTCACTGGCGGCCATGTTGGTCTTCAACAGCGTGTTCTCCACATAACCAGAGGGCTTCTCAATCAGGTAGCGTGTAATGAAGGGGCCATTCGCTGTTGGCACTATGACGACTGGGTCCAGGTTGGTTCCGCGAGTCTGTTCCACCCACTCCAGCTGCTGGCTTTCAGAACTCTTACAGACCAGGGTCAGGTTTCCACCCGCCTTCACGTACAGCGGAAAGGAAACCTGGTCTATGGACACCAGGGCCCCTACCAAGAAGGACAAGAACCATTACACTCAATTAGTATATGGGGCTATGTACATCAGGAAGGAGGCTTGTCTATGGTCAACACGGCCCATACCAAAAATAAATGTTAGTATCTGGAATAAGTCCTATGCGACAGGATAGCAGCTGAATGCTACTATATCTTATGTATGTTTTCTGATATTGTATGTTTTTAGAAACCCCTTCAAAGCCACAAAAATTATGAATTTAGGTACTGTAACTTTCCGTACACCTAACACACCTAGCATATATATATATTGGGGCAATATCTGCCCTAAAATAACAATGCCTTCAGGGTCCTTTGTTATTGCATAGCGCTGGCCACCATGATAGTACTGTGCTGCTTGTGATTGCAGCCATTCACAGAGCAGGAAGAAGGGGAACAAAGTATTATTGTCATGAACAGTTACCATCATTTCCAGGATATAAGTTGCACCCGCTGATTTTAGAAATAGTTCAACTTGAGCTGTATATAAGTCGCACCTTTGGTGTGAGATTCGCCAGCGCATCGAAGCACTGTGCATGACAGTGTGGTGGAAATAACATTATGTTACAAAAAAAATTCATTTGTAAATGCAGATAACATATGAGGCATAGCAATTCAAGTTTATTATTGTGATTAATTATAATATATTTGTATATCTTACAAACTCACTGACCTCCTGGCTCAGTCTCCAAGTCTACGCCAAACCCCTCAAAGTTTATCGGTCTGAGCAGTTTCAGTGGGATCGGCTTAACCCCCTGCAGCTAACAGTTAGTCAAATAGGCATTGTGTACAATGCGTCGCATGGTCAGTGCAGCTGTGTTGCATTGGTAGGGAGGGAGTGGAGTGAGGGGTCCATCGTCATCATTGGCAGGGTGCCTAAGATTTGACTGGACTTGAGGAGTGGCAGGGCATGTTTTCAGGAAGCCACAATCGATGGTGTAACTTGATACAGCTGCTGTTTAAGATTAAGTGGGCAAAAACTTGATACTGTGTAGGTGCGGTACGACAGAAGGTTCTACAATTGGTGCCAGATAATTGGCTTCACTCGCCAAATGGGATTATGATTATGGGACAGAGGAAGAATGACTTCCGATCTCCCAGTCTCCAAGTCTACGCCAAACCCCTCAAAGTTTATCGGTCTGAGCAGTTTCAGCGGGATCGGCTTAACCCCCTGCAGCTAACAGTTAGTCAAATAGGCATTGTGTACAATGCGTCGCATGGTCAGTGCAGCTGTGTTGCATTGGTAGGGAGGGAGTGGAGTGGGGGGTCCATCGTCATCATTGGCAGGGTGCCTAAGACTTGACTGGACTTGAGGAGTGGCAGGGCATGTTTTCAGGAAGCCACAGTCGATGGTGTAACTTGATACAGCTGCTGTTTAAGATTAAGTGGGCAAAAACTTGATTCTGTATAGGTGCGGTACGACAGAAGGTTCTACAATTGGTGCCAGATAATTGGCTTCACTCGCCAAATGGGATTATGATTATGGGACAGAGGAAGAAGGACTTCCGATATCCCAGCCGGTCAAGTAAGTAAGGGATGGGGGGGGGGGTAGGAGGGGTAGCCGGGAGCCCCCTCCCCGGCCTGTGTCAGTCGATCTGCAGCGCCTGTGCCTGGAGGTGACCCAAGTGACAAGCTTGGACTTGGTTCATATATAAGTCGCACCCCTCAGCCTAGAGGAAAAACTTGTGACTTATACCCCGGGAATCAGGATAATCCATCCATATATACATTGCCTCCCCATGAACTATAGATCAAAACTAGATCGGCAGATCAGAAGTACATTGGTGAATTAACCTGAACTAATCTATGGAATGGTTTACACCACTTTGACTGCTCAACGATTTCACGGCCAGTAAGATAGGGGGTGAAATTTATTTTACATATGGTGTGAGGGGTTTGGTGGTCAATATTTCAGGGGGCAGAGGCATGCCAAGGTGAAGAGGGATTGAGATAGCTGGTTGTTACCATTAATCAGCTGAAACATGGTGGCTGGGGCTAACAGTGAGTATGGGGTATCACTGAGCTGCGCCATATATGGCACCTATGCCCCCTTCCCCTCCACACCTCCACAGGCAAATCACAAGAGCCTGGAGCCAAGGCCTGGCGAGGGGGGTAGTCTTAGCTTGTACCTAATCCCTATATATATATATATAGGGATTAGATATTAGATATATATATTGTGATTAGGTACAAACTAAGACTACCCCCCTCACCAGGCCTTGGCAATGAGGGTCTGCAGTCAAATCATCTTGCAGTCAAAACAGACAGCTGCCAAAGTGGGCCTACACCTATGGAACTATAGTCAGTGGTAGTCCCATATGAGAGAGTTGTTGCTCCGCACAAACTTTGTTTCCCAACAACGTCACATGGGGCTAAGTCAGTGGGTGTCATTATCTGATTATGCAGGTTGGCCATTCTGCATAGGCATAGCATTGTCCATTGCCATTGTGTTAAAAGTTAATAGGCTCGCATCTATAACAATATCATAATTCATATGACATAGCTGTAATGAAATAAATATTGTGCATAACCATACCTGATAAACCGCTCCAAAGCACAGTAAATACAAAACAAGCCAAAGGCACAGCCAGGTCAAACATGATTCCCCTTCTTGCGCCGTCCAAGTAGTTTTAGTCTTAAAACCATTCCAAAAGTCCTAAACCACCCCCTGTTTCTCTTCCAAACAAGTTCACGATTCACTATAGGGTGGTTAATCAACTTAATGAAGAGATGAAGTCAGCTCTATAACCGGAGGAACGGGTTTCCGGAAGCAGCTAGCACTGCTAGCCTGCAATTTCATCTCGCAATTTCGCAACTTGGCAACTTGTCCAATTTGTCTTTGGTAACAGACCTCACAATTCTACCTCACAGTCCACAATTAAAACAGGGTGGGTAGTGGCGCACACAGGCACGGCTATAGTAATCAAATGTAAAATCATGCTGTTTAAAAAACAGGTTTAAAACGTGTCGAAGGGTCCCCTGAGGTTCTTTTTATGCAATAAAAAGGAGGAGACACATTCCAGATTTCGCGCTACATAATGGCGGCCAAAATTGCCGACATGGTCATGCATCCAAAAGCGGGGTTGGAACCCCAAACAGGGGGTGTCCTGAATTCCTTTACTGATTTTTTTTGGCAGATTTGAAGTTTTAATGGTGTCATAGGGCCCCTTGGGGTTGATTGTATGCAGTAAAACGGCGTTGTACTTCTCGCTGTTCTGATATTGGGGGCCAAATCTGTGGACTACAATCATTTGTGAGGTATTATCAAAACTACTAATCGGCCAATCTTGAATTTGCGGGCTGAAATTGCGGGCTAGCTTTGATGCTGCTAAGCGACTTGACCCTAATCATGCTAACCTCGTGTGACGTTTTATAGGGAAAACACTATTCTTTGAACTAGATTGGGCGACTTGGGGCTGCTAAACGACTTGAGTTCTAGGTCTGCAAACATTTTTATGTGTGTGTTTTGGGTGATCCTGCAGTTTCTGACCTTATCCCCATTATCGCTCAAGCTTTCTGTAAGGGGAGAGAGAGGCAGGGGTTTGATATCAAACCCCATACCTACAAGGTTAGGGTTTTGATTTGGTTGCATATCATTCTCATTTCCCTGTAGCAGTCATTCAGAAGTAAATATGGAAAAAAATTCTTTATTAGAAGGATAATGACATACCCTTTCTGAATCTTTGAGTGTCATTCTCCCAAAATGGTAAATATGTTGAGTTCCATCCCTAACGGAATTGACAGTAATAATTAATTTGTGTCATGACACATGTAGACACCTTCAGTGCAGCAGCCATGTTGACTTGACTGTTGACTCAATAATTACCTCCAAAGAGAGGCACTGCATTCTCAGAGCTGACTGCATTATAGCCGCAGACTCCCCTCTCCCAGAGGAGAGTCAGCGACTAACTGCATTACATCTATGGAGCTATCCTGGATCTAGCCCTGTTGCATTCCCTCCTGGCTTATCCGCTCTGAGGAGCCAGCCAGTGGCCTCCGGCCTGCCCCAGCAGAATGGATAAGCCAGGGGGGGCATGCAACAGTGCTATCCTGTGTCCAACTTAGGTGTGTGTAAGTGGGGAGGGGGTCTGGCCTAGGTGGGTGGGGTGTTTGGACTTTCTGGGTCACTGAAATTGATGGCGTCTGATATAGGTTTATGTGAAGGTGGGGGCCTCCCAGGTATGTGGTAGGGAGAGAGGTCCATTCTGTGTATGTGTGAGGGGGTACAGGGGGTCCATCCTGGGTGTGTATGAGGGAGTTAGGGGTCCCTTGTAGGTGTGTGTGAGGGGGAGGGGGTCAGTCCTTGGTATATGTAAGGCACGAATAGGGGTGTGTCTGTGCTGTGGCATATTATATATTAGTTTCTATCGTTGGTCTACACTGAAATTAATAATGCCCAAATGTTGCATTATTTAAATGTTTCAACAATGTAGTTGAGAGAAGCAGACAAATACAATGGACTGATAAAAAATTGCTTCTGGTGTAAATGCGTGCTGCAATGACTGCACCAGCAAAAGCCAACAAAAAGATCTCTGGTTGTGAAAGTTTTTAATATTTTCTACTTGTGCGGCTAGCACTTGTCTCGTCAGCCTTGTTTTATAAGACCTTACATTTGGCTAAACAATTTACGAATTTAAATAAAAGAAGTAAGATAGTTTGAACCGAATAATCTAAAAATACTACGTTAGAACAGTAGTTCAACAGATAATACAAGTTGCAGGAGAAGGCGTAAGCTTGAAAGGTTGTGCATTAATTTGTAAGCCAAAGGCCTGGAAGGCATGCAGGGCCTTTAACCTTACTCCAACGTAATCATGTCAGAAAACCTATATAAAATATGGTAATAGCCTTCAGCAGCTATCCTGTCACAAAGGACTTCTCCCAGATACTAATTGACTGTGCATTTGTTTTTGGTAGGGGCACCATAGACCATGCCTAAACTTAATGCTTAAACTTTCATTTTATACTTTTTCCTTATTGTAATCCTGAACTTACAAATGTGCAGCCTATATGCATTGATAACCTAATCTGCTGCAGATATTGCCTGTTTAAATGTATGGAACTCAAGCAGCATGCTTTGGCTACAGCATTATATGCAGTATCAAGAAATCCTAGAAGTTTGGCTCGTGGGAACCTGTTTTAGGTTCATGGATGTCCCAGATCATCAGAAAGCTTCAACTCCTTCCCAACTCTCAGTCATGCAAGCTGCTTCATAGGTATTTTCTTGACTCCAATTAGATATGTAGATGCAAAAGGATTTTAGTAACACATGCATCTGTCTTTCAGGAACCAACCATGATGCCAAGAAATGAGAAGGAGAAAATTCAAAGTCTGTTGAAGGACACAATAACTTTACTCTGCCGGAATGGCCTCACCTTCAAGAATCAGTTCTCAGTGGAGGCGGTCGTGGGTATTACCTTGGACGAGGACACCGAATTCCACTTCATCATCAATGAGAAAATACTCTCCAGCCCTCTGCAGCAACCGGAGTATGTAGCAGATGATAAATCGGAAGGCGTCTATGAGGATGAAGATTCCGCCTCAGGGGCTGACCATCCCGGGGATGCGTCCCCTGCCGTGTCTGCCATACCTGTGGCTCGCGAGAGGAACGTGGCGAAGCGATGCCGAAAGCGAGTTGCGAGCGAGATGCATCCCGAGTACCTAGCTTACGGATCGCGCGCGGCCACCGTAGACACGTCGCCAAGCGGGGACTACGCGCCCGTCGCCACCACGTGGCACCAGCAGTCACGTGCTCAACTCGGGTCACTGTCGGACGCCGGCAATGTCAAGGTCAAGCGGGAAGTGATTGATGTCAAGGACGATGAGAAAGTCGATCAAGACCTCGATATGCTCCCAAATCTTTCTGAGGCTTACAGTGCAGACATCATGGACTCTCGTGTCAATTTCGGAGCAGCGACATCTGTTGGTGATATCTCCGATGTGTCCATTCCTTACTCTAGTTCCCAACAGCTTGCGAACAGTTCGTATTCTAACCCAGGGAATTCTCCCCGGGTCTTCCCGGGTGGTCCAGTGGGCTGGGACAATTATGGAGGGAGGTCATCTTCACAGGTAATCACTTTGTCTTTGTTTACATAACCTGTGTTGATCTAATATTGCTGCTGCCTGTACATTGGTCCTCTGGCTGTGGCACGCCGTAGACATATGTTGTAACCCTAACATCGCACTGGGAATGGGATGAGGTGTTTTAAGTAAGAAAAATCATCCTGTGAGATTATTTAAATGCAATGGGTAGGTCCTGCACAAGCATAGAGTAGCGGCTTCAATATGTAATTCATAGGTAGCCACGCCCTTACTCTTATATCTTACAAAACCTAAGCAAATATTACCATTTTTTGGCTCACACATACTGAAACAATAATTCTTTGTCGTTGCAGGTCATAAAAACCAGCAACTCTAACGGCCCCCGCTCACTACGAGACAAACTCTATGACGTCGTCAAGAGCATTCTGGGTGGGAAGACCATTCCTTGTAAAGAACGAGACCTCTTAGCGAGAGAAGCCTATGTGAAGATCTCCAAGTACCGCTTAAAGCTGCAGGCAGTTACTGACCCGGTCCTTCAGGAGACCAGCGAACAAATAGTCTTCTGCCACAGCAGTGGTTCGGTGAAGACGGTCCCCAAGCAGAGCTCCGTGCAGACTCTGGTAGAGCGTTATCAGCGGGCTCTCAGCGACCGTAGTGTCACCTCCATTAGCGAGCAGCTGGAAGAGCGATACACGGGTATAAGCAATGCCGCCATCATACAATTCCTCAGGTTTTAGGTAGGTTACAAAATCTCTAGTAATACTAGTTGACACGAGCCATGCAATTTGAGGTGTACATGTGGGTGAGGTTACAGCATACGACCGAAGTTTTTTGTTTGCAAGCGCGCAGGAAATTATAACATTTGAAGATCATTTAGGGGTCCGTGAAACTTGTGTTTTAACATTGGGCTGTCACAGGGGAAGACCACTGTTCATGCAGCATCAAGTATATTTCTTTTTGCTTGAACATTATGTATTTAACGTGGTTTCCTTGAAAGGGATTGCCATCCAGCAGGGTCATCTAAATTAACAACCAAGATTGTTTTTCAATTTAAGTGACGTTTTATGTTACGATAATATTCTCGCGTATTCCATGTAGTGAAGACAGCAACGGATCATCTCCACAGTAATTGTTACTATGCGGCTACCCACCTCCACCACTATCACTCTTCTCATCTCCGCAGGGCTGGGGTGGAGGAGAATACACGCCGACCTCCCCCCCGCCACCCCAGTGGGTGGTGACCAACGGCAAGCCACGGTCCAACTGCCGCCCGCGGGATCAGATGGTGGCGGAGAAGGTGTTGCTGTCGAAGGGGCCCCTGGTGACCCGCTCTCGGGTATACTACGGCTTCTGCTACCAGTACCGGCCTAGCCACGACCTTATCACCTCCGTCATGGCCGCCCTGCAGGCCCACGGCCTCGGCGCCGTGCAGCCGGGCGACCGAAACAACCTCAACTTCGTGAAGACGCCCCCTGACCAGGTCACGGCCGAGACACTCCGGCACTTCGGGGTCTCGCTGGAGGAGTATACCGTGAAGTACTCGGCGTCCAGTCCAGAAGTCGGTCGGTCAGTCTACGACAAGCAGGCGGCGGCGGCGGCGGTAACGGCTACGCCAGGTCTGCAGGGGTAGCAATGGCGGGCCAGCGCCATGTGGTACTGCTATTCACGTTAGAATTAACTAACTGACAGTTTTAAGTTTGTATGAACAGTGAAGTCGACTTCTGAATATAATGCTCAGTCAATCTGTGTATTTGTACAAAACGGAATGTTCTTGGCGAATTTATAAACATCTTTAGTCACTTACTCCTTTTATTTGTTCCGCGTTGTCATTGTATTTAAGCGGCAACAGAAAATGTACCTTCCTCTAGCTTTGAAAGAGCTTCTCTGGCTCAGTTGGTAGGCGGGGTGTGCTGCAAATCAACAGGTTTTGGTTTCACGTCTTGGCACTTGTTTTTGGGCTTGTTTTATCCAACCACATTTCAATGGTTGGCGATTGCACCAGGTCCCGTTGTTTATCTTACTTAAACCATAACAGTGTCGTCCAGTCTTCCAAGATAACTCACATGGGTAGTGGATGCTTGCCAAAAAAATCCGGCGCAGGGACTTCACTACTATCGATAAACATCTTGTAAATTTTTGATCGAACTACAAAGTTCGCCTGCGCAGTATTTATTATGTATTAGTGGTATGGACACCCTTCTTACAGGACTATTCAGTCTATGGATGGTGACAGACCCGACGGCATTTTGAGTACAAAATACAGAGCGGCTAGGAGCGTTCACTATTATAGTGACTCTAGCCTAACTATAGTTCACCAAATGACTAGTTTCCGGGATCAAATTCCGACTAGAGCACATATCGTTTTCGAGCTGCATGTGCGCCATGTTGGATTGGGTGACATATGTATTAGCGTCAACCGAGGTCCGGCCTGGGCGTTAGAACGTCCGCAGCTATAGCCTGTGTAAGGAACGCCCGAAGTCGCTAGGAAAGGGGTAACTAAAGATCTTAGTATGCCGTTATTTCTGTCACGCCAGTACTATGAGTACTTACCTTGACGGACGACCGCTACGCCAGTAGATATTGGATTTGTATAAACAAATATATTTAAATATTAATTTTGTCTCCAAATACATTTGTATAATATCTTTGTCATTTTTTATTCATCAGAAGTTAGTGGAGATGTGTGAAAAAGTGAAAACTCGTAATCTAAAGACACCGACTGGCCCCTTCTTATCGTACAAGCCGGGATCAACGGAATTAGAGTAACTTCATGTGAATCTATCTCTTTGAGAGGCAGCTGTTGTCTCTATGGTGCGGATATCGGTTGTGCTATGACGAGGATAGATTTGTCTGTCACGTGTATTAAACCTCTTCATTCAGTTTGATCTGTCCAGGTATTCTTCCGCCTCAAAGGTATTGGTCTCTCACAACGTGACATAGCTGGTGGTGAGAGCTGGAGTCTGGCTGATTTAGTGGTGGGAGGTGGGGGGGGGGGATTGATGGAGAGGTGGTTGGTCATAAGATTCACGAAAGCGTGGTTACCTCATGTAAGAAAATGATTTTAATGTATTCGATAATTATTTATTACATATATTTATAAAGACTAGCTGCGTTCGAATCTTATGTTTTCACTGAGTATTTGGAATGCATTGTATGGAAGACGATGACTTCGAGGCAAGTAAGATGGTAATAGGACTCATTGTCCAGTAATATGGTATATCACGATCTCTTTTTCTAGTAATATGGGAATGTGGCTGTCTCTTTGTCTGGTAATAATGGGATGGGCGGTCTCAAGTAATATGAGAATAGTATGTTGACTGTGTTGTTTAGGGTTAAATATGAGAACCGGACTCCTTGTCTAGTACCTATGAATAGGATGACCAGCCAAGCATGGTCTGTACCTATGAGAGTATGCGTGTACCATGAAAAGTACATTTAATTAAAATAACTAGATAATAATTAATTAAAAAACCCATGACAGTCCATTAAACATGGCGTGTAAGTAAAGTGTTGCCAGCTGAACACGATGATGTATTTGGATTAAGCAATGTAGAACACTGTTCTGGTCATTCTTATTAGTTTTTTCCCATCAACGCGCACCCGCATACCCTTATAGGTAAGACCATGCGTGTCTGGGCGTCCTATTCATTTATGTGGCGGTTTACTTGTTTAGTAATATGGGAATGTAGCCGGTTACTTGTTCAGTATTATGGGAATGTAGCCGGTTTACTTGTTTAGTAATATGGGAATGTAGCCGGTTACTTGTTTAGTAATATGGGAATGTAGCCGGTTACTTGTTTAGTAATATGGGAATGTAGCCGGTTACTTGTTTAGTAATATGGGAATGTAGCCGGTTACTTGTTTAGTAATATGGGAATGTAGCCGGTTACTTGTTTAGTAATATGGGAATGTAACCGGTTTACTTGTTTAGTAATATGGGAATGTAGCCGGTTACTTGTTTAGTAATGTGGGAATGTAGCCGGTTACTTGTTTAGTACTGTGGGAATGTAGCCGGTTACTTGTTTAGTAATATGGGAATGTAGCCGGTTACTTGTTTAGTAATATGGGAATGTAGCCGGTTACTTGTTTAGTAATATGGGAATGTAGCCGGTTACTTGTTTAGTAATATGGGAATGTAGCCGGTTACTTGTGTAGTAATATGGGAATGTAGCCGGTTACTTGTTTAGTAATATGGGAATGTAGCCGGTTACTTGTTTAGTAATATGGGAATGTAGCCGGTTACTTGTTTAGTAATATGGGAATGTAGCCGGTTACTTGTTTAGTAATGTGGGAATGTAGCCGGTTACTTGTTTAGTACTGTGGGAATGTAGCCAGTTACTTGTTTAGTAATATGGGAATGTAGCCGGTTACTTGTGTAGTAATATGGGAATGTAGCCGGTTACTGTTTAGTAATATGGGAATGTAGCCGGTTACTTGTTTAGTAATATGGGAATGTAGCCGGTTACTTGTTTAGTAATATGGGAATGTAGCCGGTTACTTGTTTAGTAATGTGGGAATGTAGCCAGTTACTTGTTTAGTAATATGGGAATGTAGCCGGTTACTTGTTTAGTAATGTGGGAATGTAGCCGGTTTACTTGTTTAGTAATATGGGAATGTAGCCGGTTTACTTGTTTCGTAATATGGGAATGTAGCCGGTTACTTGTTTAGTAATATAGCCGGTTACTTGTTTAGTAATATGGGAATGTAGCCGGTTTACTTGTTTAGTAATATGGGAATGTAGCCGGTTTACTTGTTTAGTAATATGGGAATGTAGCCAGTTACTTGTTTAGTAATATGGGAATGTAGCCGGTTACTTGTTTAGTAATATAGGAATGTAGCCGGTTACTTGTTTAGTAATATGGGAATGTAGCCGGTTACTTGTTTAGTAATATGGGAATGTAGCCGGTTACTTGTTTAGTAATGTGGAACTGTGGCAAATTGAATCCCGATCTGTCAATCCGAAGCCCAATGCTCTACCAACTGAGCTAAAAAGCTCTTGCCAACATCAATAGGATTAAAACAATCGACTTTTTCTTATATATTGAAATATAAAAATAACAAACAAAAGTTCATTTTCAAAAGTGTGGATTTGTTTTATGTCTAACAGGAACAATCTTGGATCGAGCCTTCTGACTTTGTCGAGTAGTACTCTGTACCGAGAATAGCACGCTCTTCGTATACACTGGCCATTGCTGTTATATCAATGGGGATTTCACAATAATGGACACATCCATCTGGGTCGTAGTACGACCAGTGGCGTGAGCGACATCTTTAGATAAGTGACCTCGAGGAGGGGTAGTAGGGGGTAGGTTCGTTTCACGCAAATGTAGCCTTAAATATGAACCTGTCCTGTTCAGCAATGCCATTCACAAACTTATTTGATTAGCTCCAAAAGTTCTGTAGTTGAGAGAGTATATAGATCTGATACATTGTTGAAGGCGGGAACGCTCGCTTCATGCGCCAAAGGGTGATACGTCCGTCCAGTTATTGGCTAGATACACTAATATATTTGTCCTGCGTGAGCCCTGTACATTGTAGCTTACATGTATACATATATATGAATGACGCATATTCTACAGATGAATGTATATATACCTCTATTTACGGATTTTACACGTGGTTCGTATCGGTCATATCACATCACAAAACCGGTCCAACAAATGACATCATAAACAAAACATGGTCACGATCATATGACACTTCTGGAACACGATTCTTCTGTACAAAACAAGCAAACAGTATGTTAACCAATATGACATCGAAAAGGGGCAACCATATAGTTCTACATAAACTATTTGTCTTCAAATACTACAATAATATTAAATTAAGTGTATCACAGGAATGCCACATGTGGCCGTACAATCATACGTACCTGTAACGGCACGTTACTTCAATGTCACTTACATTTAATAAATGAAACCGGGTGAGCTGCTCAAGCCAAGATTTATGATAGAATAACGCGCAACGTTGGAATAAATGATTAAAGACTGGAAAATTGGTAGAGTGATCATTATCAAGAACCTGTACGAATGAAAATCTTATTTACATGGAATGGACTTCATATTTCTAGCGCTCACTTGCCTGCGGCCCATTGTGACACCAGGTCCAGGATAAACCCACCTCGCACTCTCCGACTAGACATTTTGGAAGAAAGTTTAATTGTCACCTCCCAGGGTGAAATTTGACTTGGTTTGTGCGATAAAATGTATATGACCTTGTTTCTCGTGCGGGTTTAACTCAGCCCAATCTCCTATCCTAGCCTCGCCTAACGGCTCGGACAGGATATTGGAGGCTTGTGCTGAGATAAACCCATCTCGCACTCAAACCAATGACATATGCAGACCGTTAAGCAGGTTCGATCTGATCATTGTGTCACGAAGGCGATAGTCGCCATGGAAACCGGATTCGTAATCACGTGGCGGGAGACTTAGACAGTCACGTGTTTGACATTTCACGCGATAGACTACGGTAATGATAATAATAATTATAATATAGCGAGAAATTAAAACAAACCTGTGGTCCCGGTATATTTAAATATCAGACTAGCATTAGCCACAGGTCGCGGCGGCCATTGTCGTTCCACATTTAACCGTTCTATGTAACTTACTTCAATTTGAGCAAAGATAACATGGACGTAAACGCATGGACTACATTATAGTACTCTTATAAATACACACGTGTGCCCAAGTAAGACAAATCAAGTTCCCAGCGGCATGAACTTCAACAAAGCCACAATGTATATATGTATGTATACCTATAACAGTGCAAGCCATGCAAGCCAACAGTGGAAGCGTTTACACATTTAAATAAGTACGTATTTATAAACTGTTTTTGTTATGGCTTGTTGCCGCGGTAACGAAGTGCGTTAACGGAACTACTTCTCGGATATCACAATTAACACACGGCAAAAATGAACAGCAGCTTAGTAATTAAACACCGCTTTCCATTACATCAAAAAATGTATACCAAGTAATTTTATCTAACATTTGGCGGAAACGCTATCCTGGCAAACTTGGCAACAGTAGCATTAGTTAACACACAGACAATGTATGCATTCTATCCGCTAGCGAAATATGGTTTAAATGGCATGAGGTAATGAAGTAAGCTTTTTGAAATACTATCCAATACTCAAAAAACACTGGACGAAGCCATGCAATAATCATTATAATAATTCACTTATTACCAGGCCCAATGTACAGTTTGTCATGCAATAATGCCTTCCATGGAAGTGCACCTCTTCTTTTTTAACATACATTCGGCATTAATGCACGACTATTTACCTAAAGGGCTAGTCAACGAGTAATTTACTCTAGGTATGACAGATTTCAAGTGAA
Source organism: Arenicola marina (assembly GCA_964019135.1). Lineage (NCBI taxonomy): Eukaryota > Metazoa > Annelida > Polychaeta > Arenicolidae > Arenicola > Arenicola marina. Next base: position 33,817,378 of record OZ025255.1, read on the forward strand.
TCGCGGCGGAAAGCATTGCAAACATTTGTATAGTACCCACATCAGAAGTACATATAAATAAATCAGTCATATATAAACGCTGTATATTTTAGTTATGATGAATCCGGAAACCTTTACTTCAATGAGATCGTGATCATTATCAACTTATAAACATTTGAAGCAATGAAATCAATTCAACATACGTCCAAATACACATCAAGTGGGACAACCCGGAGAAGTAACACAGAGCTAGGCAAACGATAATAATAAACTTATTATGGAATCATAGAACAACTGATCAACACTTCACATTTCCAAAACAACAAATGACTAGATATGTAATATGCAAAACATAATTCGTATATATATATGTATATATATATATGTCAATGGATGTGTGTGGGTATTTTCAGGGTATATCTCTAGTATACCCTCGGTCGTCACTCATCACTTCAATCACAAATTATAATGTATGTTTAATGACCGTAGGATGGGGCAGCGATCAGGCAGCTCCTGCAGGATTAGAGTCCGGATGCAGTCTAGTATTACTGATATGATGCGAGATATTTTGCTTCCGGTGCCGGGGATGTTGAGAAAGTTCATTCCATTCACTCGCTCGGACGTCACTTATAAAGGCGAGAGAACGCCCAACGTTTGCGTTAAACAGAACACTCGACCCTCCGTTTTTAATTAACCATGAGTGGGACCGAGGCGAAATAATCACAGACACTTGGTGCGCCTCAAGGTTTCTATTTCATGACTATTGCACAAAATCTGCACGTTCGGTTGGCACCTTATTGCATTGTTTCCTACGGTTATTCGCCAAGGTCACAGTAGCAATGCAAAAGGGATACGATGAGATCAGAATCAGAACAATAACAATGGCTTTCAGAAACTTTCGTACTTTGTACTCTATTATGCACGCCATTAAATATATTGTAGTGATATATAGCAGTGGGAGATTGTAATATTGTTGATCACGCGAAATAAATACAAATCCATACACACATCAAGAAACAATTAAGATGGCGATATTGCAACAATACTTCATCAGAAGCTACAACGATGTCTAAGTGGAAAGCAGAAAGGGATAAAGACTGAAGAAACGTTTATTTGATAGTTTGTATTTCCTGCATGTGATAATTGTAGTGACCCGACTGACCGAGACTTGTCTCTATGATAACGCCCGTATAACGCACATCCAATGCAAAATGACAACAAAAATGGCTGTTTGAACACGTTATTTCATGGCACCGAGACGTATGCACTTCAAATAAACTCGGCGACAAACAAATATTCTCACGTGTATGAAAACTCCGAGGATGGGATGTAACGGCAAATACTTTGGATGTCTTCGAATTCCAATTCCGTCTTATCCACAAGCAAGAAAGACACTAGTGCTGATAACCGTACAGATTATATAACGAGATCGGAAGTAGTCGGTATCCAAGGACATGCGCATGCGCCGATACCAACCGTGTCCATGACAACAGTGACACACACAAAGACAATCAGCCAATGAGCACCACTGTAGACGTACTGTGCTACTGCGCCGCTCAGCTAGCTCCCCTACTTGCTTCTCCGTATGTCTCTCTCGCTGTCTAATTTCCTCTTCTTCTACCTGCTTCTGTTCCCGATGTGGCTTGTTCGGAAATCCGATAACCTCGCCGCTTTCGATCTCAACCTCGCAGGAAACTAATACTCCGGGATTCCTGATGAATGGCGTTAAGTTGGATCCACGTCCCCTTGGCTCAGATCGGAACATGCCGCCGAAGCCGACTCCGCATAAGAGTCGCTTAACACCGCCGATTTCTGCAGGCTTTGTAACGAATCATGAACCTGAATGATAAAAAAAAGGAACAAAGGGATTGCTTAAAAGACATGAAATATGTTTATAGGACCTCTGTTTCGTAATGCGCTCCTGCTATCATAACACATATATCGTTATTTATCCTCAATGTATTATATTATTTCTTATAAATAGACCAACTTAAATTTAGCGTCATCTTCATTAATCTCTTTACTACATCGTGGAGGTCCGAGGTGAGAATCAAGACTCCATACCTGACCGAGAAGCTGTATATTGGCCTCAAGTACGGAATGAAAACGTTCAATTGTGGACGTGTGAAAGCGGCTGTTCAGGTAGTATATGTCACTATACATTTTATCACTGTGGAGAGATGAAAAACAACATTAAACTAAGTACGTATACGACATGCGACAAAAGACTGAAAGCAACAATAATACCCAAGGCAACCATAATACTACTATAGATCTGTTTTCACATGCAGCTGTGAACTGTTCTAGAATCCGAACTTAAAAATTTACCGTTATATTACACAGAATATTGAATATTACCGATTTTAGTGCTCAGATTCGTCAGATATTAAAGCATCTAATTTTGCTAAGTCTGGGACAAATAAGAACGGAATAGTGACAGACGTGTCACAATATCCGAGGTGTAAGGGACACTAATGAAGTACCTGTTTACGGAATAGTGACAGGCGTGTCACAATACCCGAGGTGTAAGGGACACCAATGAAGTACCTGTTTACGGAATAGTGACAGACGTGTCACAATACCCGAGGTGTAAGGGACACTAATAAAGTACCTGTTTACGGAATAGTGACAGGCGTGTCACAATACCCGAGGTGTAAGGGACACTAATGAAGTACCTGTTTACGGAATAGTGACAGGCGTGTCACAATACCCGAGGTGTAAGGGACACTAATGAAGTACCTGTTTACGGAATAGTGACAGGCGTGTCACAATACCCGAGGTGTAAGGGACACTAATGAAGTACCTGTTTACGGAATAGTGACAGGCGTGTCACAATACCCGAGGTGTAAGGGACACTAATGAAGTACCTGTTTACGGAATAGTGACAGGCGTGTCACAATACCCGAGGTGTAAGGGACACTAATGAAGTACCTGTTTACGGAATAGTGACAGACGTGTCACAATACCCGAGGTGTAAGGGACACCAATGAAGTACCTGTTTACGGAATAGTGACAGGCGTGTCACAATATCCGAGGTATAAGGGACACTAATGAAGTACCTGTTTACGAAATAGTGACAGGCGTGTCACAATATCCAAGGTGTAAGGGACACTAATGAATTACCTGTTTACGGAGTAGTGACAGACGTGTCACAATACCCGAGGTGTAAGGGACACTAATGAAGTACCTGTTTACGGAATAGTGACAGGCGTGTCACAATACCCGAGGTGTAAGGGACACTAATGAAGTACCTGTTTACGGAATAGTGACAGGCGTGTCACAATACCCGAGGTGTAAGGGACACTAATGAAGTACCTGTTTACGGAATAGTGACAGGCGTGTCACAATACCCGAGGTGTAAGTGACACTAATGAAGTACCTGTTTACGGAATAGTGACAGGCGCGTCACAATATCCGAGGTGTAAGGGACACTAATGAAGTACCTGTTTACGGAATAGTGACAGGCGTGTCACAATACCCGAGGTGTAAGGGACACTAATGAAATACCTGTTTACGGAATAGTGACAGGCGTGTCACAATACCCGAGGTGTAAGGGACACTAATGAAGTACCTGTTTACGGAATAGTGACAGGCGTGTCACAATACCCGAGGTGTAAGGGACACTAATGAAATACCTGTTTACGGAATAGTGACAGGCGTGTCACAATACCCGAGGTGTAAGGGACACTAATGAAGTACCTGTTTACGGAATAGTGACAGGCGTGTCACAATACCCGAGGTGTAAGGGACACTAATGAAATACCTGTTTACGGAATAGTGACAGGCGTGTCACAATACCCGAGGTGTAAGGGACACTAATGAAGTACCTGTTTACGGAATAGTGACAGGCGTGTCACAATACCCGAGGTGTAAGGGACACTAATGAAGTACCTGTTTACGGAATAGTGACAGGCGTGTCACAATACCCGAGGTGTAAGGGACACTAATGAAATACCTGTTTACGGAATAGTGACAGGCGTGTCACAATACCCGAGGTGTAAGGGACACTAATGAAATACCTGTTTACGGAATAGTGACAGGCGTGTCACAATACCCGAGGTGTAAGGGACACTAATGAAGTACCTGTTTACGGAATAGTGACAGGCGTGTCACAATACCCGAGGTGTAAGGGACACTAATGAAGTACCTGTTTACGGAATAGTGACAGGCGTGTCACAATACCCGAGGTGTAAGGGACACTAATGAAGTACCTGTTTACGGAATAGTGACAGGCGTGTCATAATACCCGAGGTGTAAGGGACACTAATGAAGTACCTGTTTACGGAATAGTGACAGGCGTGTCACAATACCCGAGGTGTAAGGGACACCAATGAAGTACCTGTTTACGGAATAGTGACAGGCGTGTCACAATACCCGAGGTGTAAGGGACACCAATGAAGTACCTGTTTACGGAATAGTGACAGGCGTGTCACAATACCCGAGGTGTAAGGGACACCAATGAAGTACCTGTTTACGGAATAGTGACAGGCGTGTCACAATACCCGAGGTGTAAGGGACACTAATGAAATACCTGTTTACGGAATAGTGACAGGCGTGTCACAATACCCGAGGTGTAAGGGACACTAATGAAGTACCTGTTTACGGAATAGTGACAGGCGTGTCACAATACCCGAGGTGTAAGGGACACTAATGAAGTACCTGTTTACGGAATAGTGACAGGCGTGTCATAATACCCGAGGTGTAAGGGACACTAATGAAGTACCTGTTTACGGAATAGTGACAGGCGTGTCACAATACCCGAGGTGTAAGGGACACTAATGAAGTACCTGTTTACGGAATAGTGACAGGCGTGTCACAATACCCGAGGTGTAAGGGACACCAATGAAGTACCTGTTTACGGAATAGTGACAGGCGTGTCACAACACCTGAGGTGTAAGGGACACCAATGAAGTACCTGTTTACGGAGTAGTGACAGGCGTGTCACAATACCCGAGGTGTAAGGGACACTAATGAAGTACCTGTTTACGGAATAGTGACAGGCGTGTCACAATACCCGAGGTGTAAGGGACACCAATGAAGTACCTGTTTACGGAGTAGTGACAGGCGTGTCACAATACCCGAGGTGTAAGGGACACTAATGAAGTACCTGTTTACGGAATAGTGACAGGCGTGTCACAACACCTGAGGTGTAAGGGACACCAATGAAGTACCTGTTTACGGAGTAGTGACAGGCGTGTCACAATACCCGAGGTGTAAGGGACACTAATGAAGTACCTGTTTACGGAATAGTGACAGGCGTGTCACAATACCCGAGGTGTAAGGGACACCAATGAAGTACCTGTTTACGGAATAGTGACAGGCGTGTCACAATACCCGAGGTGTAAGGGACACTAATGAAGTACCTGTTTACGGAATAGTGACAGGCGTGTCACAACACCTGAGGTGTAAGGGACACCAATGAAGTACCTGTTTACGGAATAGTGATAGGCGTGTCACAATACCCGAGGTGTAAGGGACACCAATGAAGTACCTGTTTACGGAATAGTGATAGGCGTGTCACAATACCCGAGGTGTAAGGGACACTAATGAAGTACCTGTTTACGGAATAGTGACAGGCGTGTCACAATACCCGAGGTGTAAGGGACACTAATGAAGTACCTGTTTACGGAATAGTGACAGGCGTGTCACAATACCCGAGGTGTAAGGGACACTAATGAAGTACCTGTTTACGGAATAGTGACAGGCGTGTCACAATACCCGAGGTGTAAGGGACACCAATGAAGTACCTGTTTACGGAATAGTGACAGGCGTGTCACAATACCCGAGGTGTAAGGGACACTAATGAAGTACCTGTTTACGGAATAGTGACAGGCGTGTCACAATACCCGAGGTGTAAGGGACACTAATGAAGTACCTGTTTACGGAATAGTGACAGGCGTGTCACAATACCCGAGGTGTAAGGGACACTAATGAAGTACCTGTTTACGGAATAGTGACAGGCGTGTCACAATACCCGAGGTGTAAGGGATACTAATGAAGTACCTGTTTACGGAATAGTGACAGGCGTGTCACAATACCCGAGGTGTAAGGGACACTAATGAAGTACCTGTTTACGGAATAGTGACAGGCGTGTCACAATACCCGAGGTGTAAGGGACACTAATGAAGTACCTGTTTACGGAATAGTGACAGGCGTGTCACAATACCCGAGGTGTAAGGGACACTAATGAAGTACCTGTTTACGGAATAGTGACAGGCGTGTCACAATACCCGAGGTGTAAGGGACACTAATGAAGTACCTGTTTACGGAATAGTGACAGGCGTGTCACAATACCCGAGGTGTAAGGGACACTAATGAAGTACCTGTTTACGGAATAGTGACAGACGTGTCACAATACCTGAGGTGTAAGGGACACTAATGAAGTACCTGTTTACGGAATAGTGACAGGCGTGTCACAATACCCGAGGTGTAAGGGACACTAATGAAGTACCTGTTTACGGAATAGTGACAGGCGTGTCACAATACCCGAGGTGTAAGGGACACTAATGAAGTACCTGTTTACGGAATAGTGACAGGCGTGTCACAATACCCGAGGTGTAAGGGACACTAATGAAGTACCTGTTTACGGAATAGTGACAGACGTGTCACAATACCTGAGGTGTAAGGGACACTAATGAAGTACCTGTTTACGGAATAGTGACAGGCGTGTCACAATACCCGAGGTGTAAGGGACACTAATGAAGTACCTGTTTACGGAATAGTGACAGGCGTGTCACAATACCCGAGGTGTAAGGGACACTAATGAAGTACCTGTTTACGGAATAGTGACAGGCGTGTCACAATACCCGAGGTGTAAGGGACACTAATGAAGTACCTGTTTACGGAATAGTGACAGACGTGTCACAATACCTGAGGTGTAAGGGACACTAATGAAGTACCTGTTTACGGAATAGTGACAGGCGTGTCACAATACCCGAGGTGTAAGGGACACTAATGAAGTACCTGTTTACGGAATAGTGACAGACGTGTCACAATACCTGAGGTGTAAGGGACACTAATGAAGTACCTGTTTACGGAATAGTGACAGGCGTGTCACAATACCCGAGGTGTAAGGGACACTAATGAAGTACCTGTTTACGGAATAGTGACAGGCGTGTCACAATACCCGAGGTGTAAGGGACACCAATGAAGTACCTGTTTACGGAATAGTGACAGGCGTGTCACAACACCCGAGGTGTAAGGGACACCAATGAAGTACCTGTTTTCGTACTTGTCTCCAGGTGTGTCGCCCCAAAAAGAGCCGCTTTCTAACTGAGCTTGTAGCAAGACAATCTTGTAGGTCATCACAGTGGCAGACAACAGGAGAAACACCACACTGCAACGATTGAAAACACAAACCTCTAGTAATTATACAAATCTGATATCTTGTTACACAAGTATATAAGGTAAACGGCAAAGATAAAATGCAATCGCAGATAATTGAGACCATAAGGTAAAGTAATAGGTTCACATAGCATTTGCAGGAGAGTAACCGAACTTAACACCATTCAGTGGACACCCAACCTTTTGTAAGTTTCCAATGACGTCAATGCGCAAACCCAGAGAGGCACTGATTGCCTTGTCGACAGTGATCATATTTGCGCTTTCGCCTTATGTTGGAGCTCCTGGCCACTTACCCACTTGGGTTTCCCGTTGGACAGGTAAGATTGGTCGGCTAACATGCCTTTTTCACAAGTAGCTCTCAACTATTAAACACAAAATTTTAAACGTAGTTATAATGATCTGCACAGTTCGGTACACTATTTTTTATAAGTAGACAAACGGAAGATGTATATTACTTGAATCGTAACAAATACTTACAGAACAGAACAAATCAACAACAACAGGTTCGTCCTCTGCATACTGAAACACGAGAATATAAGTTCTATCAAATATGATCATTGCTGTAGACGTAGCCCTCAAAAGAAACACACATGCTATTGCTTTATATGATCAGCATTTGTGGTATTATAACCATTTGCATATTTGTTGAATCACGTACGGGCCGATGTACAGAAGTAAAAAGTAAATCATGACCTTTAATTAAACTAAGGGATTATTCGCGTGTAACAAACTTGTTTTCGTATCGTTTTGGAATGACGTCTAAATATGATCCGCAACAGCGGAAGCCCAGGACTATATAGCATCCTACTGCAAAACCATATGAGAGGGATTGCGAATATTTTGCTTCATAAATTCTGATCTACCCTACTTTTCAGACATCATGAACGTGAACACACCAGTTTGACTCTCCTCTAACATAATTCGATCCTCCTAAAAATTTGTCGCATTATGCACATGGCAGGGACACTGCCATGACTACATAGTTCACAACGTCTAATATGTAGAGCGAGTTACAATATCTCTGAAAACATCAAATTTCTTACCTAGAGATCCGTAACACTAACTTGCTGATGAAACTAAACAAACTTCGCAAATTGAGACCTATAAGAAAAAGCGAGTATAGTCTCAGTATGAGTAACAGGAATATAGATTGGACGATACATAGTTCATCGAACACATTTAGCGTATTTAAATAGGCAAAAATATTGGTGCACTGTCCGTCACAGGTATGATTTTATCATTGAAACTATTTATGACAAGTCAATAATAAAAGCATTACTTTGATAACGATTTGTGACTTACCATGCCAAGAAGACGACTCGGCTTGACGGAATGACTTCCCATGGTGAGGCAGCTGACTGGTCGGCCCTCTCCGACCGTGCGAGCCGTCCGCCGCGGATGATGACGTCACGCGGCCAGGCGGCGCTGCATTCACTCCTCCTGATGAAGATTGCAACAACGAAGGCGTGGACGTCGCGAGGAGCGCCTTCTCCCCGTGCGCGTCCACATGTGACGTCATCGCTGACGTCACTGAGTGGCTAATAGAGGTATCGCCAGAGTTCGGGAGGTTGTCACACTCCCCGCCTGGCTCGTGCTCGGCCTTCGGCGTGCCGCACTCGGAACACACGCTGACGTCATCGGATTCCTCCGAGGAGTCCAGGCAGCTACCGCCCAGCTGAATTGTCGGTCTGGTCAGCGAGGTGGCGCTTCCGTCGTCCGCAACGGCGTAGTCCTGATATAAATTGAGTGATATCACATTATTTAGTGCTATGTAACATGGATAGTTAGTAGCAGTAACTGAAGAACGATCGGTAAGAATTGAGGCGGGTGACTGTGCACTGGGTGGTCTAAACCAGTCTAAGAATATTGACAAATTTATATTGTATAGATGTGTCAGCTCAGATGATTTTGCAAAATAATTAACATCATATTAACAAGTTGAGAAGGTTAACCACGTGCGCAATCGCTGGACAGATAAATAAATGTCTATATATCCAGATGCACATGGGCATTGTTGTGTAAATATTACCGGGCAGGACAGATGTAACGACAGATATATTCAAGACATATATCATTTTTCCATGCTAGGAAGGTCGACATATATATATATATATCACTCTTGCTTGATTATCTTATATATTTTTCTTTCATACTAACTCTTTTATTTAACAACCTACTTACGTTATCGGAAATGTCAGAATCAAGTTGTTCCCTGTCCACATCGACAGGCAACCCCTGGAAATAAAAAGATCCCGGATGTATTAGTCACGAGAGTAGAGTCGCGCGAACGACGCATGTTATAATATCACAATAAGTTATGTTTGGCAAATACCACGGTTCACAAATAGAATTCGGCCCCCGGTGGCTTTATAGCTAAAAATATCTTTACTTTTAGATGAGGAGCAGTAACGCGACTATATTATATGTAAAGATTTCTTACCCCAGATTTTAACTTCTTCCATGAGTTGCACATTAGCTTGTAAGTGTTGTCCCGTTGCATAAGAGAGCCAAACACATACTGGAAAGAAACAAACAAGGAATATGTCAAAGTTGACTTAACCAAATGTAGAGAAATGCAAAATGCAAGAAATTATCATATCCCAGTTGTTGTGTTTCCCCGATTGATGGCGGTGTATGTTGGCTTCTTGTCCAATACGAAGTGCCGGATACTGTACTTCATCAGATAAAACAACTGCTCTTTGCAGTTTCTACGGCACAACTTACCCAAGGAATGGTAAATATATTATACACTCGACTACTGGTTTACTTTTAGTCTGATCTTGAGTTCGTGAGTCCTTGAGTATTACACCACTGCTAATAATAGCCTGCACTGAGCTAGTTACATGCGTTGCGGCTTAGGTCCACATCAGTTTACAAAGTGTGACTCAGTGTCGCATTGTTCTGCCTTAATGTCGCATTGTTCTGCCTTAATGTCGCATTGTTCTGCCTTAATGTCGCACTGTTCTGCCTTAATGTCGCACTGTTCTGCTTCTCATCGGTCGATCGTTCTGTCACGATCGACATATGTGACCGGGAAGTGATAACGCAGAAACGTTAACAGCCAGCGATCAAATATCGTAAGGACCAGCAATCATCGAGATATCCCAAACCACTCGGGGTCCCATTGGAGAAACAATGCATGGGCGACTAAACAGCCTGGTCTAATTATACACGAGTACACTTATCCCTCAGGACTCTCGCCATCCGAGCTCAGTCCCCTAGGTTACCTCACACCCAGTAATATCTCTCACCGCCCTCCCCCTCTCCCCGGTGCCCCAGGTTACCTCACACCTAGGGTCTGTCTCACCGCCCCCTCCTCCGCCCCTAATAAATGGAAAGTTCGTGCCGATGACTCGGCATGAAGCAAATTGCCAAACGCGGATGTTATAATAAGTACATCGGTACAGTTCCTACAATAATGATCCCCTGAGTTTTTGACACAATACTGTAGAGCGCTCGTGTGCCGCTAGGCGGCGGACGCGGGAGGTGGCCGTACCTTGTCCCTGGATGTTACAATACCAATGGCGTTCGGAATGAAGAACGCTGTCTTCTCTCGCGTTATGTTGAGCACGTGACGAACGGGAATCTCAATCTACAAAGGACATTTTGTTCGCATGTAACTTTTGTAATAATATCCAGGAGCTAGACCGACCAAAAGTTTATACATGCGCATCTTAGTGGAAAATTGCCATCTTCATCCATTCATTGTTGTAAATGTTCTTCGCGAGTAATACGTGAGCACTGCGCAGATACAATGGTTTGTGGTAACATTGAAAAACGAGCTGGCAGGTATTTGGGCATATAATTACTAAATCGCATTTTTGGCGAAACATTGTAAGCATAGAACTCACTAAGATTGCAAAACCGAGACAAAGAAAACATATTTACCTGTTTTTCGTGACTAAGAATCTTGGAATGGAAGCAGAACCAGTTTGTTGAAATGTATAAGTACCCCTGCAGTAAAATGTCGCTGACGTAAGCGCACGAATAAGCTGGAACAAACGAAAGAAAACAATCAACCGAAAGCCATGAATAGCAAAATCCCTTGGGTGTTTGTCATATCGCCACAGTGCCATATCAAGACTCTTTGTCAAATGTTGGCCCCTGGCGGCCGAAGTGGGTAAGAATTGTCAAGATTGCTTTATTCAAAGAAAATGTTCTTTCATGTCAATGACATGTCAATGACAAAGCTTTATTTGGCCGCGGATAATACTTACACTTTAATACTATCTCATCATCAGGAACATTCTTAAACAACTTGTGGAACTTCTCGTTGCGAGATTTGTTCATCTTAGGGGACGACGCAACCTGAAGAAAAAAACAAATCGCATTAATATCTTCTTATTTCGGTATATGCCCGCGTCCCCACGCCCCCCACTGACTACCACCGGTATATGCCGGCGCCCCCACGCCCTGATCCTCCCACTGACTACCACCGGTATATGCCGGCGTCCCCACGCCCCCCACTGACTACCACCGGTATATGCCGGCGCCCCCACGCCCTGATCCTCCCACTGACTACCACCGGTATATGCCGGCGCCCCCACGCCCCCCACTGACTACCACCGGTATATGCCGGCGCCCCCACGCCCTGATCCCCCCACTGACTACCACCGGTATATGCCGGCACCCCCACGCCCTGATCCTCCCACTGACTACCACCGGTATATGCCGGCGCCCCCACTGACTACCACCGGTATATGCCGGCGCCCCCACGCCCTGATCCTCCCACTGACTACCACCGGTATATGCCGGCGCCCCCACGCCCTGAGCCTCCCACTGACTACCACCGGTATATGCCGGCGTCCCCACGCCCCCCACTGACTACCACCGGTATATGCCGGCGCCCCCACGCCCTGATCCTCCCACTGACTACCACCGGTATATGCCGGCGCCCCCACGCCCCCCACTGACTACCACCGGTATATGCCGGCGCCCCCACGCCCCCCACTGACTACCACCGGTATATGCCGGCGCCCCCACGCCCTGATCCTCCCACTGACTACCACCGGTATATGCCGGCGCCCCCACGCCCTGATCCTCCCACTGACTACCACAGCACCCTCTTTGCACCCATCTACCCTTTAACAAGATGATACCCCTCCGCCGATCACTCTGTCTCCACCGTCGTCGCGAAACTTTCTTTCATATGTGACCTAATAAATGTCAGTGTTGGCAACAATCTATGTAATCTATGGCAAGCGCCTTGTGACATTATTGACGGTAAATTGTTATCGGGTGTCCGGTAATGGTGTATCATCACAAATAACCATCCAATGTTATCATTGATGGCTTCACAAAACAACAACTAGAATTTGAGCTTCAGTTGCAGTTGCAATGCTTGTTACAATGAAACTGTGTCTACCACCGACTTGGCTACCCAGCAGTCGCACTGACCCAGGCATGGCTCCTGTATATTACCTTGTGTATGGACTTCGTTCCTTCCGGATACGACTCGAGCCTGCAAGAACAATTACAGAAAACGCAGATAATGACGGGAGGCCATTACAAATAACCTAACTGTTATTATATAATAGGCTATTGTAGATGTGACGCTGAGGTACTGCTTACGCTCACACCGTTAGACCCGCTGCACGTTTCGTACAGACAGCGACACACGGTGCGAGGACAACAAAAAACAAGATATTCTCACGGCAGTGTTCATATGAAGAATTTCCGCTGAAAAAGTCCCAGTAATTAGGCCGTGGTACAGCTGACAAAAACACGCACGTTATATAGGTCTATTGTGACATTTGTTACTGTTATAGATGTATCATTGTAGTAAAAGCGCAGAATATAAACGCGTTCTTTGACAGCACTAACGAGGAAATGTGAGGTTCAATGTCAGTTCTGATTTCGTCATTGTGCAGACCTTCAGCGTGGGTTTGGGCGGTGTAGGCAGGCAGAGAAAAACATTTTCAAAAAGATTTATATCATGGTTGTCAGCAACGTTTTGAACCGGAAAACACAAGTCATTAGCAGATGACAAGTCATTAGCAGATGACAAGTCATTAGCAGATGACAAGTCATTAGCAGATGACAAGTTATTAGCAGATGACAAGTCATAAGCAGATGACACAAGTCATTAGCAGATGACACAGATCATTAGCAGATGACACAGGTCATTAGCAGATGACACAGGTCATTAGCAGATGACACAGGTCATCAGCAGATGACACAGGTCATTAGCAGATGACACCTAGCACTAATTTCATCGAATCACAAAATTACGTAAGCACATGTCAGAGTCTACGCGACGCAAATCAAAGACGTGCTTCATATTTACAAAAGGCGGTGTAAATGACAGGATCGATCCCGACAACAACAACAAAACCTCAGTAGCGCCAAGTGATTGCGACACATGGTTTGTGTTTTCCGCAATAGCAGCAGTTGATTAGTCTGCACGAGAAGTCTAATGGCCAAGCAAACACAGCCTCGGCACTGCCAGGAAGAGGCCAGGCACCGGGGTTATCTTGCCTACCGATCACACTGTTGACGTTCAATTAGGATGTTGTCAGGCGATAGCTAAACACACGCCGGGGTGATAGAATGACGTCATCACGGGAAGGAGATATCATAGCGGACGAGGCAGCACGCCGGGGGGCGGGGTGGAGGGGGGGGGAGGTAGAACACAAAGAGGGTGCGGTATCCAATAACCTGATCACAAAGCAAAGCAAGTGAGCAAAGCGGCCAGGCAACATACTCAACGCATATAAAGTAGTGCATATAATGAAGTGGGGAGAAGTGGGGTGTGTGTGTATGTGTGTGTGTGTGTGGTGGGGGGGGTCGTTATTTTAGCGCCCCCCCCCTACCCACCTCGCCAGTAGACAATTTCTTTACACCCCCCCCCCTCCAGCTACCCTAAATCAAGCATAGCTTTTTACCAAATATCCCAAATGGTATGATATCCTAACATGACGACCGTACACTCTTTTTCTTTTGAATTATGTACGCTTAAACTGGCGTTAATGGACGTGATCCGTCATCCGTTCCTACAAATCCGGCAACAAGGTATTCTTATTTTATGCTAATGACCTGTTGGTTGGGTGAGATGCCGCACTGATAATGCATCCACTAATTAACCATCCAAGAAATACGACAGGATTTTCCTTTATATTACTCTCACCTATTACAAGTGTAACTTTCAGATCAAAAATGAGCTAGTGACGACACATTTCGTTCAATTAAATTTTTAGACATATTAATAACGGGTGGTTTGCCGGTTTTTTCAAAGGTAAATCATGTAAAGGATGAGTATTGTTTTTGTTTCTTTAAATATCAGACGGTGGTTAATTTGATACGCTTCCGGTTTGAAGTCCCGTTGGTGCCTGCAGAGGGACACAATGGCGCACGATACTAACCGATAAAACAGCGGGAAAACCCTGTAAAATTATTGATTTTGTGCTGGTCTGGCGTTCTGCGGGACACCCTCTGGTATTCTGCGTAACCTATGAGGGCATGGCCAACAGCCGCCACAAAGTCCCAGGTCAGCGGGATCACGGCAAACAGTCAAACATCCCAGTACAAAACAATCAATCTGCTTTTTAATTTGGATTATCAACAGTTTTCCTCGTCTCTGTATGGTGGGTCATACGAAATAAAATATCAGGAAAGCCTTTTCTCTCTTTTTAATTTAATTTTAAAAAACATCTCAATTGGCGAGGGTTTAACCCCCGGGGGTTATTGTGATCGTGAGAGTCAGAGGCAGGGTGAGGGCGAGGGTGAGGATGAGGGTGAGGGTGAGGGCAAGGGCGAGGGGGAGTGACAGGGTGAAGGTGAGGTCTACGTGAGGGTGAAGTGAGAGGGGGGTGGGGGTGAGGATGATGGTGAGGGTTAGAGAGAGAATTATTGTGAGGGTGAGGGTGAGGGATAGGGTGAAGGTGAAACTGAAGCTGAGGGTGAGAGTGAGGGTGAGGCTTAGGCTGAGGCTGCGGCTGAGGCTAAGGCTGAGGCAATCACTCACCCCTTGTAGTGGGCGCCGACCCCCGACCCCCGCTTGCCGGAGCCCGCCCCCAGCTCCAGCTGGCTGGCCGACTCCGCGTGTCTCGGGGGTGTCCGCATCTCCGTTTCCGGCGTCGACGGGGCCGTGCGCACATTCCGACTAAAAACAGAAAACAAAAATATTGTAAATACAAAATTACCAAGGGAACAACAATGTACCATTAACGTGGGAGACGGGATTTATAATTTAAGCTGTTATTTCGCAATAGACAGCAGGCATTGCCTATGCAAATTCTTGCTAAATAACAAAAGACACGGTATGGCGCGGTATGGCACGGTATGGCACGGTATGGCATTGCAGCCGACAAGTGTCGTATAACCTCAATCAGATCAATATCACCACACCTGTGCAGCTTAGCCTTACGAATCTTCATCGTAGCTGGTTTCAGAACCTTCACAGGGTAATACTGTAGGACGAGCTTCATGACGCTCGGTAAGGAGTCTGTTCGGGTGTCTTATTGCAGTTGTTTTAGTAGTCATAAGGCGCCAAGGTATTACGTCAAGGCGCGAGTCATGTGAGGACTGTATCTGTGTACACATCAGTTAGGGGCCTGACTTTAAGTGCTTCGATATCACACAAATGAGGCGACTTGTGACGAAGCCAATGAGTCACCCCGTGTAAGCCGCACGCGACCCCGCGTCTAGCGAATGACGCGGCCGCTAGGGAGCGCCACCTCTCGGCCGAGCCTTCGTACCCCTTCCGGTCTATCGTCAAGGCACAATTGGGCCTCCCTTTCAAGGCCAACCGGACGGGCCTAATCGTCACGGGGCAGGATAGCAGACGGACGGCCGGCCGTAGCAGCGTGTGGGGGGTGATCCTCGGCAGGTGGGCAGCTAAGGCGGGAGAGGGTGGGGGTCAGGGTGGGGAAGGGGTGTGTGGGTGGGTGAGTTGGGCGGCTGGTTATGTTCAGTGGCCGAGGGGGCCATATAGCACTTTGGCCGACGACGCGCGCGAGACATTTATGGGTCAAGGCCGCTCGCATGGCGCTGTCACGCCATGGTGTTCCCATGACAACGCGAAACAACGGACGGATGACCGATAAGTCGTATGAAACGCGAAACAATAGTTGTTAGGAAAATTGAACAGAATTGAACAGTCTATTTTGGTGCCTTAATACAAGGATTGGTTCAATTATCGTAAATACTTATGTATCTATAAAGTTGTTGTTTATGTGTCCGTTTATTCCAGAGTGTCGTACACAAAAGTCTAATATGGGTATTGGGCAATGCGTCATCTGGCATACATGCATGAACAATCGGTTATTTGAAGCCAGGTGTCTGTTGGGGTAATTGAGACAGGACCAAGCTTGGGGCTCCATTGAGCAAACTAAACCTGGTTACTTTGGAAACCTTTGGAGTGCGTGACAAGGAACCACGTGCCACGGGGTTGGGGGTGGTCACAGGCACAGTAAATCAGTGGAGGGAGAGGCCGGGGGGGGGGGGGTAGGGGGCCCCACAACGTATAGTTGTATACCCCCCCGGCCTCCCCCCGCCACTGATTTACTGTGCCTGTGGGGGTGGTGGGGGAGGAGGGGGCGGGTGTTAGACACCGGGATGAGCGGCAATGTAACGGGCAAGCCTTAGTGGACAACTACGGTTACTGGATCAAACGCATGTG
Source organism: Arenicola marina (assembly GCA_964019135.1). Lineage (NCBI taxonomy): Eukaryota > Metazoa > Annelida > Polychaeta > Arenicolidae > Arenicola > Arenicola marina. Next base: position 33,834,320 of record OZ025255.1, read on the forward strand.
GAGCGCGATACAAGAAGACGTCAGCGACGGTGGCATTACGGTAGAGCGGAGATAAGCAGCTTTGATGGGATTGGCTGGGATAGAAAGGTCAAGGGCAACCGGTTATCTCGGGGTTTGCGATCGATACCAACGCGGGTGGGTGGTGTCTGGCGCTACTGAAAGGACGTGGGGGGAGGGTGGGTGGTGTCTGGCGCTACTGAAAGGACGTGGGGGGAGGGTGGGTGCGCAAAGGCATTGTAGGTTAAACACCGATAGGAAAAGGTCATTTGCCCTTTGATGGGGTGTCGAGGGGCGACAAAAATAGGGATAGTAAATGACTTTAATAGACACTGATTTGAAAAATGAGACTGGCTAGTTTGTGATCTGCGGGTAATTTACACCGGAAACGCACTAAGACCCCTTATAGCATGGCCTGCAAGGTATGAATCTGATGAATTACGACCCCCAGCGATATGGTTATGACTAGGGTGCGGTGATATATGGGGCTTTTATCTAGAGCCGACGGCCTGCGACTCACCCGTGGTCACGTGGCTTAACCCCGCGTTGCACCCCACCTGGCGGGCGAGGCAGGCACGTCACAGCACCAACCGGAGGTCAGACTGCCGCAGAGGCAGTGGCGAGGCCAGAGAGTTATAATCACAGAGAGCCCCGAGGCACTGCCAAGGCTCTATGAGGATGGGTGGGTGGGGCTTGCGTTCATGGCTTCAGGTGAAACGTGTAACTACGCCAATATATCAAAAGAAGGCCATAAGTTGATTTTCATGACGCAACTTTATTGAAAAGATAATTCCTGCTAGAATGGAACTGTTGATTTTGCTCTAGGCACCAACATCAGCTTATTGCGACAGATCTGGCATTACGTCAGACCTGGAGCGTACACCGGTCTGATGCCAGACTACATGAGTTTGCCTGCCGTTCGATATTATTATACTTATACTTATAATTATAAAAATAATAATAATTATTATTATTATTTTTATTATTATTATATTATTATTATTATAGCAGACATTTCTGAGTGATGGAGACGTGTTTTACTGAGGATCGGTAATGGTCTCAACCAGTATCCGTTGAACAATGACAGGACAAAATGTGGGGAGACAGGTGAGCGAGTCAGTAACATCAGATGCACAGCCGCATCGGAAATATGAGCCCTATACACCCTGCCTTTTCTCTCCTCCCCTCCCCTGTCCAGAAAGGAAATTGGACGCGTGTAAGTGTCTCCCCATGGAGACAAATACCAATTGTCCGTCAAGGCACTGAACATATATTTATTCTCATTAAAACTAGATCAGGCGTTGCCATGGAATCCGTTTCTCATTTAACAACGCCGAGAGATCTGGTGTCTGAAAGGTGTTTTCAAGGCTTTCAAGTCACCCATATTTTCCCTGCGGAATGACATACAACCTCCAGACATTAATCCAACCGCCTACTCATCATGCTCAAAACGCGTCAGACGAAGTCCAGATCTCCCTGCCATTTTTCTTTTAAATTACGCTGTCAATCACGTGTCCATCAAATATCCCCAAAGGGGCCAAAACGCACATCAGCTTCGACAATGCATTTGGTGACCGCTAACGTCTAGCGGATAGAGGACGTCACGTGCAGCACGTCACTTCCGGTCGACGAGAAACTGAACCATGATTGGCTGATTGATCTTCTGGCGATGTGAGACACGAATTACAATGGGCACAAAATGCCATTCGAACGTTCTCCGCGAAGATACATTTCGGGGAGAACGTCAATGAAGCCCAATACAATCTGCATCTCGACAAACAATTCCAACTTTTTACCAACATGAAAAACGCCCATCTTCATTATTTGTTTTCATGGCCCATCAACTACCAGTGTGACTTAAAAGGACTGAATGGCATATCTCTCCTGTCCGCAATACCAGTTCAAACAGTGATTGGGCTAAAAAATCCGAGGTGCCGCCACTGGATCTGGTTAACGGCAACAGGATTATCTGCACCACTCGGCCGTGACCTTCGTGGTTTGGCAGCAATGCTGTGTCGCATTATGAGGAATAGTATGTGTAGATGCCAAGGGACAACGCCCGCTTTAATCAGATTATACCACAGGCGGGCAGATGGGTGCCGCTGTCGCCTGTTACTATGTCGCCGGCTCACAGTGACTATTAAAGCAAATGAACACGCAGAAAAAAACCAAAACCGTGACGTCAGCACATTGACGTAACCCGCAGGATTCGTCCAGAATCGGCTATTGCGGAGAATAAGCTATCCAGCGAGGGTCCGATATTAACCAGTCTTACCGTATCAACTAGAGAGAGGGCGCAACAGATGGTTACAATGGTTGGAATCCGGCAGTACACGTAAAGTAATTAGATATTTAAATAAGCAGGCTATGGTCAGCTATATGTGATACATAACAATAAAGTGTGTACCCCACCACTCAGACGATAGTCGGGATAAACGATTATATATTCACCCGTGAAACAAATAGGTCCATCGACCATGTTGGAGCCCACGGAATAGCGTATTATAGTAAACGGTAGATGTGAAGCAAACGTGAGCTATGTTGAAACAATGGTTAATCTCCCTAACATGAAAGAACGACCTATAAAATACGCCAAACATATACCAAACGTCATATGCCTTACCAACGGGCGCGATTCGAACCTGAGACCTGTCGATCGCCAACCTGCCGCTCATCCACGGTTACCCTCTGTAGCACACCAGTGGAATTATATTAATAGATCTTAATAATACCAGAAGTGGATTGATTGTTCACGCTATTAGTTGTCGGTCTACTTTCCGAAGGCCGGCTTGCCCCAGCTGTGACTTACAGCGGGATCCACACAAAGAGACACAGAGTTCATCGAATACGTGACGTCAGACGCCGCTCCATGCTGCAGCGAGATCACGTGACGTTAAATGGGGTCAGGCAATCTCGCCTGTTCCAAGGCCGTAAGGCGGCGCTCTGGGTGAGAGCGGTATGGGGCAGGGTGAGATGGAAGGGAGTGGGCGGGCACCATGACCGCTGAGGCTGAGGAGGGTGTAGGGGGTTGTGTGTATTGGGGTGTCACGGGAAGACGCTTTCCCGCCGTGGGTCAATACGAGAGGGGCCGCACCGAAGCCGCAAGACGGTATAAACTGGCATACTCAGATTTATTACAGCCTAAAACACGACCGATCACAATACAATTACTGCAACCCGTAATAAGTGACTGAAGGATTGATAGATAAAAGCCTTATGAGGAAGTCACAGCTTGACAATCGTTGTGTGTAGCAGCTGATGACGTCACTAGGCCATGAATAGAAGCTGGAGAGTTCCTGAGCCATTTCAAAAGAAATCGATCAGCGTTTCTTGGATAGGCAACCCATTTGGCCAGGTTCAATGATCAGTAATCATGCCTATCAGCCTATCCAATTCAAATCACATTAACAAATTTATTCAAGTATCTTCCGCCCGCCCCGCCCCGCCCCGCCCCGCCCACACCCCCCCCCCCCCCCCTCCCTGCCTTGCTCACAGGGCAGCCGGAGTTTCACGCGGTCATCAGGCCCGGTGCGGGCTATAATTTAGCGACAAGCCTCAGAGGACATAACGGAAGCAGCACGACACGGCCTGCCAAGAGGGCTTGATTGAATCGCGCCGGCCACTCCCTCCTTGGAGCATCTTCCCCCAGCTGGGGTTCGGCCAAGGAGAGAGCGAGCCAGGTGGGGGGAGGGGCGGGGGCGGGGGATTGGGGGAGGCAAAGCTCGCCTCCTCTCCACCCATCCAGCCACCCACCCACCATCTAGATCCGAGGCCTTGTCGGTATCGACGTCTTACCCAAGACTAGATCGATCACGGTAAAAGGTACGGGGGGCTGAATGGGCCAGTATTAACTGCACACTGGGCTGGCAGGCCCGGCCCATGTCCTCAAGTTGTCGTCTGCTCGTGGTATCATTGGGTACCTCTATGTATCGGTCTCTCTGACGCCTCTCGTCGTCACCAAGCGACCGGTCTTCTGCCTCACCCATCATATCTGTGTCTGTCTCCTCACGCCGCCCATCTCCGGGCTCTCTCTATTTCGGTGTCTCCTTGGCTAGTTTCTCTCTGTCCTTCTCTGGCCCTGGGTCTGTCGCCCTTTACGATACTTTAGCCCTGACTCCGCGACGCCGGACTCCGTGACGCCGTGACGCCGCGACTCCGTGACGCCGGACTCCGTGACGCCGTGACGCCGCGACTCCGTGACGCCGGACTCCGTGACACCGGACTCCGTGACGCCGGACTCCATGACACCGGACTCCGTGACGCCGGACTCCGTGACGCCGGACTCCGTGACGCCGGACTCCGTGACGCCGGACTCCGTGACGCCAGACTCCGTGACGCCGGACCCGGTGACGTCAGACTCCGGACTCCGGATTCTGTGACACCGAAGTCGGGCGTACCGTGCGGATAATCTATGGACAATGTACCAATATCGGACCTGGTCGGTCCTTCACATGCCTTTCCAAACGCACACCCCAAAGCCATGGTCATCACCAACAAAGCTCGCACAGGCAGAGATACAATTGCTACAGAGAACCTGGTCCATATTCATTTACTTTTAACTGCTTGGATGTCTTCCATATTACAGCCGACATGCGGGTACATGCGGTTATTGGATTTCGTCTTTCCACGTGGCGTCGGCCGCTATGAAAACCAACATATCGCTTTACATCTGGTCTCAAGTGCCTTACACGTCGGGCTTTGAAAGGTCCGGGAACGCATAGGTAATTATCGAAAAACTAGTTCCCATCGTATCGACAGCTGAAGTCAAGATCACTTTTTTTTATGAAAGCATGACATTTCCGCCAATAGCCCGTGTCGTCGCGTCCAACCAAGAGTCATAGACATGTCTGAGGATGTTTTGTCTACTCGCCAGGCGACAAATTCTCTAGGAACAAACTGTGTCGAGGACGTAACGGGATTGCGTACCTCAATATATACGCGAATCGATATTTTGGCCAAGGAGGTTTGGCATTGGATCGGCCCCAGCAATGCGACAGGGTGTGTGTTACTGCTGCTGGATCGGCCCCAGCAATGCGACAGAGTGTCTGTTACTGCTGCTGGATCGGCCCCAGCAATGCGACAGAGTGTCTGTTACTGCTGCTGGATCGGCCCCAGCAATGCGACAGAGTGTCTGTTACTGCTGCTGGATCGGCCCCAGCAATGCGACAGAGTGTCTGTTACTGCTGCTGGATCGGCCCCAGCAATGCGACAGAGTGTCTGTTACTGCTGCTGGATCGGCCCCAGCAATGCGACAGGGTGTGTGTTACTGCTGCTGGATCGGCCCCAGCAATGCGACAGGGTGTGTGTTACTGCTGCTGGATCGGCCCCAGCAATGCGACAGAGTGTCTGTTACTGCTGCTGGATCGGCCCCAGCAATGCGACAGAATGTCTGTTACTGCTGCTGGATCGGCCCCAGCAATGCGACAGAGTGTCTGTTACTGCTGCTGGATCGGCCCCAGCAATGCGACAGGGTGTCTGTTACTGCTGCTGGATCGGCCCCAGCAATGCGACAGGGTGTGTGTTACTGCTGCTGGATCGGCCCCAGCAATGCGACAGAGTGTCTGTTACTGCTGCTGGATCGGCCCCAGCAATGCGACAGAGTGTCTGTTACTGCTGCTGGATCGGCCCCAGCAATGCGACAGAGTGTCTGTTACTGCTGCTGGATCGGCCCCAGCAATGCGACAGAGTGTCTGTTACTGCTGCTGGATCGGCCCCAGCAATGCGACAGAGTGTCTGTTACTGCTGCTGGATCGGCCCCAGCAATGCGACAGAGTGTCTGTTACTGCTGCTGGATCGGCCCCAACAATGCGACAGGGTGTGTGTTACTGCTGCTGGATCGGCCCCAGCAATGCGACAGAGTGTCTGTTACTGCTGCTGGATCGGCCCCAGCAATGCGACAGAATGTCTGTTACTGCTGCTGGATCGGCCCCAGCAATGCGACAGAGTGTCTGTTACTGCTGCTGGATCGGCCCCAGCAATGCGACAGGGTGTCTGTTACTGCTGCTGGATCGGCCCCAGCAATGCGACAGGGTGTGTGTTACTGCTGCTGGATCGGCCCCAGCAATGCGACAGAGTGTCTGTTACTGCTGCTGGATCGGCCCCAGCAATGCGACAGAGTGTCTGTTACTGCTGCTGGATCGGCCCCAGCAATGCGACAGAGTGTCTGTTACTGCTGCTGGATCGGCCCCAACAATGCGACAGGGTGTGTGTTACTGCTGCTGGATCGGCCCCAGCAATGCGACAGAGTGTCTGTTACTGCTGCTGGATCGGCCCCAGCAATGCGACAGAGTGTCTGTTACTGCTGCTGGATCGGCCCCAGCAATGCGACAGAGTGTCTGTTACTGCTGCTGGATCGGCCCCAGCAATGCGACAGGGTGTGTGTTACTGCTGCTGGATCGGCCCCAGCAATGCGACAGGGTGTGTGTTACTGCTGCTGGATCGGCCCCAGCAATGCGACAGGGTGTGTGTTACTGCTGCTGGATCGGCCCCAGCAATGCGACAGAGTGTCTGTTACTGCTGCTGGATCGGCCCCAGCAATGCGACAGAGTGTCTGTTACTGCTGCTGGATCGGCCCCAGCAATGCGACAGGGTGTGTGTTACTGCTGCTGGATCGGCCCCAGCAATGCGACAGAGTGTCTGTTACTGCTGCTGGATCGGCCCCAGCAATGCGACAGAGTGTCTGTTACTGCTGCTGGATCGGCCCCAGCAATGCGACAGAGTGTCTGTTACTGCTGCTGGATCGGCCCCAGCAATGCGACAGGGTGTGTGTTACTGCTGCTGGATCGGCCCCAGCAATGCGACAGGGTGTGTGTTACTGCTGCTGGATCGGCCCCAGCAATGCGACAGAGTGTCTGTTACTGCTGCTGGATCGGCCCCAGCAATGCGACAGAGTGTCTGTTACTGCTGCTGGATCGGCCCCAGCAATGCGACAGGGTGTGTGTTACTGCTGCTGGATCGGCCCCAGCAATGCGACAGGGTGTGTGTTACTGCTGCTGGATCGGCCCCAGCAATGCGACAGGGTGTGTGTTACTGCTGCTGGATCGGCCCCAGCAATGCGACAGGGTGTGTGTTACTGCTGCTGGTTCGGCCCAGCAATGCGACAGGGTGTGTGTTACTGCTGCTGGATCGGCCCCAGCAATGCGACAGAGTGTGTGTTACTGCTGCTGGATCGGCCCAGCAATGCGACAGGGTGTCTGTTACTGCTGCTGGATCGGCCCCAGCAATGCGACAGAGTGTCTGTTACTGCTGCTGGATCGGCCCCAGCAATGCGACAGGGTGTGTGTTACTGCTGCTGGATCGGCCCCAGCAATGCGACAGAGTGTCTGTTACTGCTGCTGGATCGGCCCCAGCAATGCGACAGGGTGTGTGTTACTGCTGCTGGATCGGCCCCAGCAATGCGACAGGGTGTGTGTTACTGCTGCTGGATCGGCCCCAGCAATGCGACAGGGTGTGTGTTACTGCTGCTGGTTCGGCCCAGCAATGCGACAGGGTGTGTGTTACTGCTGCTGGATCGGCCCCAGCAATGCGACAGAGTGTGTGTTACTGCTGCTGGATCGGCCCAGCAATGCGACAGGGTGTCTGTTACTGCTGCTGGATCGGCCCCAGCAATGCGACAGGGTGTGTGTTACTGCTGCTGGATCGGCCCCAGCAATGCGACAGAGTGTCTGTTACTGCTGCTGGTTCGGCCCAGCAATGCGACAGGGTGTGTGTTACTGCTGCTGGATCGGCCCCAGCAATGCGACAGGGTGTGTGTTACTGCTGCTGGATCGGCCCCAGCAATGCGACAGGGTGTGTGTTACTGCTGCTGGATCGGCCCCAGCAATGCGACAGAGTGTCTGTTACTGCTGCTGGATCGGCCCAGCAATGCGACAGAGTGTCTGTTACTGCTGCTGGATCGGCCCAGCAATGCGACAGAGTGTGTGTTACTGCTGCTGGATCGGCCCCAGCAATGCGACAGGGTGTGTGTTACTGCTGCTGGATCGGCCCAGCAATGCGACAGAGTGTCTGTTACTGCTGCTGGATCGGCCCCAGCAATGCGACAGGGTGTGTGTTACTGCTGCTGGATCGGCCCCAGCAATGCGACAGAGTGTCTGTTACTGCTGCTGGATCGGCCCAGCAATGCGACAGGGTGTGTGTTACTGCTGCTGGATCGGCCCCAGCAATGCGACAGGGTGTGTGTTACTGCTGCTGGATCGGCCCCAGCAATGCGACAGAGTGTCTGTTACTGCTGCTGGATCGGCCCAGCAATGCGACAGGGTGTGTGTTACTGCTGCTGGATCGGCCCCAGCAATGCGACAGGGTGTGTGTTACTGCTGCTGGATCGGCCCCAACAATGCGACAGAGTGTCTGTTACTGCTGCTGGATCGGCCCCAGCAATGCGACAGAGTGTCTGTTACTGCTGCTGGATCGGCCCCAACAATGCGACAGGGTGTGTGTTACTGCTGCTGGATCGGCCCCAGCAATGCGACAGGGTGTGTGTTACTGCTGCTGGATCGGCCCCAACAATGCGACAGAGTGTCTGTTACTGCTGCTGGATCGGCCCCAGCAATGCGACAGAGTGTCTGTTACTGCTGCTGGATCGGCCCCAGCAATGCGACAGGGTGTGTGTTACTGCTGCTGGATCGGCCCCAGCAATGCGACAGGGTGTGTGTTACTGCTGCTGGATCGGCCCCAGCAATGCGACAGAGTGTCTGTTACTGCTGCTGGATCGGCCCAGCAATGCGACAGGGTGTGTGTTACTGCTGCTGGATCGGCCCCAGCAATGCGACAGGGTGTGTGTTACTGCTGCTGGATCGGCCCCAACAATGCGACAGAGTGTCTGTTACTGCTGCTGGATCGGCCCCAGCAATGCGACAGAGTGTCTGTTACTGCTGCTGGATCGGCCCCAACAATGCGACAGGGTGTGTGTTACTGCTGCTGGATCGGCCCAGCAATGCGACAGGGTGTGTGTTACTGCTGCTGGATCGGCCCCAGCAATGCGACAGGGTGTGTGTTACTGCTGCTGGATCGGCCCCAACAATGCGACAGAGTGTCTGTTACTGCTGCTGGATCGGCCCCAGCAATGCGACAGGGTGTGTGTTACTGCTGCTGGATCGGCCCCAGCAATGCGACAGGGTGTGTATTACTGCTGCTGGATCGGCCCCAGCAATGCGACAGGGTGTGTGTTACTGCTGCTGGATCGGCCCCAGCAATGCGACAGGGTGTGTGTTACTGCTGCTGAGTTACTGCTAAACGTTGGCATTCCGTCAATCTCGCATTTCGCTCTGACGCGGCACCAATGCGAGAATTTAAAAAAAACGTCTAAACTGCTGGCACAAGTAGGACGTACGTGAGGGATATCGCGGAGAGTGATAGCTTTGGAGGCATCATGACAAGATGGGAGCCATCATACAATTGGCATGCACCCACACTCACTGAGTAACATAAAGCGCCCTAACAATTGGTAGCACAAGTATCAGACCCATTATTGCGTAGCTTACCTCGCGAGAGTGTGAAGAAGTACCAGTCACCTAACAGGCCCACTTAGGATTACGTACCAGGCAGCCTGTAAGCACTCTCAACTCATTCACAGCTGTTTGGTCGGCACTGTTCCAACAGTTTAATGCCTTTGCAATTGGGTTCCTCAGATTTTGTTTAAATCCTCCGTAATCCACCTTCACCCGACGTCATATTAACCTTACAGGCGCCTTATCTTCATCCTTATTTCTCATGTATATTTATTATAATTACCTCCTGGAATCTCTTATCCCAGCTCTCACACGAATCGTCATTAATTGCAGAACTTTCCAGGCAAACCCTTTATGTTTTTTTCCGTTTTTCTGACCGTCTTCAATCAATCCATTCACCATAACACATTATTATCTCGGGCTGTGTCATTGAGTTTAAGGTATGGTTGTCACATACAAGTCCTCTCTCATTTGCCGCAGTTCTATGTTAATGTATAGTAAAACGCCCATTGTTCAAATCAGTGTCTTGTTACCCCCAGCCCCCCACCCCCTGCCTGCCTGCACACAGTCACATGTACTGTTTGGCGACCCCCCCCCCCCCTCCAGCCCCATTTCCAAAATCCAGGATCCGCCACTGCGTGTTACCAAATACAACCCCCCCCCCCCCACCCCCCAGCTTCTCCATTCGCGCTAACTACGACGTCTGACTCAACGAACTGGCATTTACAAAATTCTAGGAAGCACAGATATAAGAATAACGTTAAACGCCCCTCTCAGCACTAGGGGAAGGGTGGTGTGTGTGTTTGGTGGGGGGGGGGGCACATCCTCCTACCCTTCTTGCACCTAGCACTCCCAACACCAGGCTGATAAGAACTTCGATTCCAGTTTGCTGCTGTTTTTCAACTCAAAAAAAACACAACAACAAAGCTAAGACAAAAATGTTGCAGCAGTAAACATTGGCGGCGCCAGCAGGGCATCCAGTCATACCGAACCGCTACAAACAACCCTCAGCTCGGGCGCCGTTTTATAGCCACCACCAGAGCCACCGCCAGCGCCACCACCGGAATCATCAGTCCCACTTCTTGCCCTTGCCCACGACAAAACGAGATTTAAAGAACTACTTCCTGCTGTCCATGCCGCATCCCTCGCAGGCATATTCTGCTCACCAAAGGCAAACAACCCACACAAACCAGGAGCGACAAAGAGCGGGCGCTATTACGACTTCCGCTTACTGGTCAGGATAGCATGACGGGGGGGGGGCGGGGGGCACTCACTTGAGGCGCTGCGCAAAACGGAATCAGTGATAACCGAATATCGGGTACCGAATAGACTTTTTGATGTAAGTAACTGAGCGATGCAATTACGACACCTAGACATATACACCAGAGGTTACGTCAAGCGCACGGGGGACGACCCAATTACACTGACGGTTGCTGGGAGCAACGGGAAATACTGAGCGCTGTGCATAGAGACATCCGTCACCGAGGCGAGCCAACAATGGAAACTTGACGGACGTTGCCATGGCAACAATGGTGTCAATCTCACAGACATGTAAAAATTATCACGGAGTACATTTAATTAGATGGCATACATAGAAATGAAACGAAGCATCGATGTGAAGTATGAAATAAAGATAATATTAACAGAAATTCGTATAATTCATGACGCTTTTAAATTGCGTAATAGCTTTAATTTTTAATTTTTAATTTTTGAAATTTAAATTTTTAAAACTGTGCACGTAGTTTTAGTCAGCTGCTGCTCAATCCACGCCAGCGCGCCTCGCACTTGTTTATCACCCATGTCCGTTCAAACTTCAAACGGCGCTGTCTGTGATCGGCGGTGATCGAACCTCCTCGCCACGCCGTCAGCAACAACACGCCAATGCCAGCCTCTCGTTCAACTCAGTTGGCAATCGCTGGCACTTTGCACGGGTACTTTAAGGGAAATATCCGGCCATAATAGCGGACCGTACATGTGGCTTGAGAGTATTAGCGACTTTTATTAGCCATTTCGCCTTAAATAACTAAATTATCTTTTAGTATGGATTGCTTATTTTGAACATAATACTACTCACATGGACGACAAGTTACATCAAACTTGTGTCTTTCATGAGTGCAATATTCTAATAATAAATATAACATTTATGCCCAAATATATCAATGTATAGAGATTTATATGCTAGCCATGAAATAGTTGAACATATTCTCAGTTTTTTTCTTCACAATCGACCATCTTGGATTTTGCCTGACAGAACATTAAATAGCGTGGACACGTTTCCATTTAAACTGTGGACAGAGGTATATTGAGGCATTATTTAGCTCTCGGAATTAAAGCCACCACCCTCGCCTCGCGCCCAACTTTGCATGTCCACAATAAAACTTGATAGTTACCCGTTGGCCTGTTTACCAAGCACATAATGCGCTGCTGGTGCCCATAGCGTCGTTATATCGAAAGTTACCGGGACCGTATAGCTCAACGCCATTATTGATCGACATATAAATGCTTATTTTGTAGGCCGATTTCATGCATTTATATGGTAAATTGGGCGCAGAAACCTTCCGGGACAATAGAACGGGTTTGGAGGAGACGAAATGTCTTAGGGTCACCTTCGCGCACAAGAAGGCTAAACATGCTCTGGGCGAACTTACCGGGGCTTGAACCTAGGAAGTGCAGGTCGTTGGCTCGGCACGTGTAACGAAGGATATAGATAGCTTCCCTCATAATTGAGCTAGGCAACCTTGATGAATTGGTTATGAATCTCGCGGAGGGTGACGTCAGAGAGATGCCGACCCGTTACCAAGGAGACGAGTCCCGTTACGTACCCATAATGCATTAGGAGCGTAGATCACCGTGGAGATGTCGTTGATGGCGACAGCAGACGAGGTATGGTGTATCATATTACACAACTTGGGACTAGTCAATTCACTGCATGTCTTAGGTGGCCGTTTTACTTCTACCTTGATTGCCAAACAAATTGATTGCATCCAGAAAGAAATGTACATTAGTTGACAAGCCTGTTATATAGCCGCGGTTACTTGGCGAGAAACCATGGCAACAATCTATACAAGGCACCTCTCAAGGGATGTCACGTGACTGTGACGTAACGGAATTCATCAGCAGACTGATTTACCACTGACAACGGGTTCCTAATCCAAAAACACACAAAAGCTTCGGGAAAATAGTTGATTTCAAACTACCGCGTTATTTTGATCAAAATGGACCTTAACCAAGGAGAAAACGAGCAAGCAAGGGAGACCGAAAGGTAGTCACTCCCCCCACCCCCCCCCCACACACACACCCATACACCCACAACCACCATCACCCCTAGATGGAACAGAATTTAGAACTATGAAGGTTTTACCGGGAATTATATTTTAGTCAGTTCGTCTGCTCGTTCGGTTTTTTCTGTATTTCTGGGGCTTTCGGTACCTTTTTTCGTATCCATAATGTCTTTAATTCGTGTTTTATAAGTGAATCAGCTTCAGTTTTACCTATTCAATTTCAGGTTATTTTTATATGAATAACGCAACATTGCATGATGTAACGTTTAAATGACAATAAAGTTATTATCACTAATATTATCATGGCCGATTGGACAACTCAACCAGGTCCCTGCAACTCTTTTCGAATGGATTCTGAACGAGGCAATCTGACAGAGGGCGGCACGACGGCTGGCCTGGCAGACTCGCGCCGTGCTGACCAGACCATTCGGATAGCACGACGGCTGGCCTGGCAGACTCGCGCCGTGCTGACCAGACCATTCGGATAGCACGACGGATGGCCTGGCAGACTCGCGCCGTGCTGACCAGACCATTCGGATAGCACGACGGATGGCCTGGCAGACTCGCGCCGTGCTGACCAGACCATTCGGATAGCACGACGGATGGCCTGGCAGACTCGCGCCGTGCTGACCAGACCATTCGGATAGCACGACGGATGGCCTGGCAGACTCGCGCCGTGCTGACCAGACCATTCGGATAGCACGACGGATGGCCTGGCAGACTCGCGCCGTGCTGACCAGACCATTCGGATAGCACGACGGATGGCCTGGCAGACTCGCGCCGTGCTGACCAGACCATTCGGATAGCACGACGGATGGCCTGGCAGACTCGCGCCGTGCTGACCAGACCATTCGGATAGCACGACGGCTGGCCTGGCAGACTCGCGCCGTGCTGACCAGACCATTCGGATAGCTCTGGTTGGGCTTAAAGAGGCCGGATGACGAACCGTCACGTGTGGCCTCGCAACGTGCCGGACATAAGCTCCAATTAAACAGGATATTAACCGGCATAAGTTCTAACAATCTCGATATAACCTAAAGAACTCGACCAATGCATACGTACGTCAGCACCGAGCAGCGTGAGCCGACCATTGATAATGCGAGTAGTAACGATAAGTCAGAGTGAAACCGAGAAACAGTTATTATCGTAAAACAGTCGTCTACGTTACGTGCACTGTCGGGTGCGAAACCAACCCTCCAGGACTCGAGCTACAAGGGGTCGACCGGTAGACTGGTGCGTGCGTACATAGCCTGGCGGTGAGACCAGGCCCCTCCCCATCCCCCTGTAGGAGGAATTTATGAGCGACGGGACTCGACAGGCTATAATGATACAGTGTCGAGGCTGGTGGGGGGGGGGGGTGGGTCTCGGTGATGGTGACAGCGACACCGTTTGTAAGTGACAGAGGACAGAGGCGGTGACGCAGGTACAGGCCGCCAGACGGCGCGCCGACCACGTACAGCGAGGGGTCAGTGGGCGAAACTGCCCGCCACACGTATGTCGGGTGTCACCGCATGCGGCACCACCAGTACGCCCGCTACCTGACTCACCACCTCATTGGCCTAACGCCCTGAGGGACTGGCCTGGCTCACTGAGTGACTGGCCTGGCTCACTGAGTGACTGGCCTGGCTCACTGAGTGACTGGCCTGGCTCACTGAGTGACCGGCCTGGCTCACTGAGTGACTGGCCTGGATCACTGAGTGACTGGCCTGGCTCACTGAGTGACTGGCCTGGCTCACTGAGTGACTGGCCTGGCTAACTGAGTGACTGGCCTGGCTCACTGAGTGACCGGCCTGGCTAACTGAGTGACTGGCCTGGCTCACTGAGTGACTGGCCTGGCTCACTGAGTGACTGGCCTGGCGCCCTGAGTGACTGGCCTGGCTCACTGAGTGACTGGCCTGGCTCAATGCGTGACTGGCCTGGCTCAATGCGTGACTGGCCTGGCTCACTGAGTGACTGGCCTGGCGCCCTGAGTGACTGGCCTGGCTCACTGAGTGACTGGACTGGCTCACTGAGTGACTGGCCTGGCTCACTGAGTGACTGGCCTGGAGCCCTGAGTGAATGGCCTGGCTCACTGCGTGACTGGCCTGGCGCCCTGAGTGACTGGGTTGGCTCGTTGAGTGACTGGCCTGGCTCACCGAGTGACTGGCCTGGCTCACCGAGTGACTGGCCTGGCTCACTGAGTGACTGGCCTGGCTCACCGAGTGACTGGCCTGGCTCACCGAGTGACTGTCCTGGCTCACCGAGTGAATGGCCTGAGTGACTGGCCTGGCGGAGTGAGTGACTGGCCTGGCTCACCGAGTGACTGGCCTGGCGCCCTGAGCGAATGGCCTGGCTGACTGGGTGACTAGCCTGGCTGACTGAGTGACTGGCCTGGCTGAGTGAGGGACTGGCCTGGTAGAGTGAGTGGCTGGCCTGCCTGAGTGAGTGAGGGGCCTGGCTGACTGAGTGACTGGCCTGAGTGACTGGCCTGGCTGAGTGAGGGACTGGCCTGGTAGAGTGAGTGGCTGGCCTGCCTGAGTGAGTGAGGGGCCTGGTTGACTGAGTGACTGGCCTGAGTGACTGGCCTGGCTGACTGAGTGACTGGCCTGAGTGACTGGCCTGGCTGACTGAGTGACTGGCCTGAGTGACTGGCCTGGCTGACTGAGTGACTGGCCTGAGTGACTGTCCTGGCTGACTGAGTGACTGGCCTGAGTGACTGGCTTGGCTGTCTGAATGACTGGTCTGAGTGACTGGCTTGGCTGTCTGAGTGACTGGGTTGGCTCATTGAGTGACTGGCCTGGCTCACCGAGTGACTGGCCTGGCTCACCGAGTGACTGGCCTGGCTCACTGAGTGACTGGTCTGGCTCACTGAGTGACTGGCCTGGCTCACTGAGTGACTGGCCTGGCTCACTGAGTGACTGGCCTGGCGCCCTGAGTGACTGGCCTGGCTCACTGCGTGACTGGCCTGGCGCCCTGAGTGACTGGGTTGGCTCATTGAGTGACTGGCCTGAGTGACTGGCTTGGCTGTCTGAGTGACTGGCCTGGCTCACTGAGTGACTGGCCTGGCTGACTAAGTGACTGAGTGACTGGCTTGGCTGACTGTCTACTTGCCTGACTACATGTCTACCTGCCTGACTACCAGCCTGACTACCTGTCTACCTGCCTGACTACCAGCAAGGCTACCTATCTACCTGCCTGTCTACCTGACTGCCGGTATTCCACGTTCTCACCACGTGTGCCTGAATGTGTCGCGTACCTCATCAAGCGAGTCGTCAACAGCTGATGACGGCAGCCTGCGTCAGGCCAGCCATCAGGAAGCGGAGGGCGGGGTGCAGGGCCGAGGGGTCAGGCCAGAGGGGCCAGGGAAGGAGGGTAAAGGGAGGGGGCCACGGGAGGGGGGACAAGCGGAGTGGGACTGTACCACTGTACAAGGGGCGGGGGGGGGCAAGGAAGAGGGCCCAGGGGAAGAAGGCAAGGGGAGGGAGCCAGGGGAGGGGGGTAATGGAATGGGGCCAGGGCAGAGGGGTCAGGGGAGGGGGGCAGAGAGGAGGCCCAGGGGAGGCGGCCAGGATAGGGGCCAGGGGAGGGAGGCCAGGGAAGGGGTGGGGAAACGCCGAGGGGGGCCAGGGGCCAGGGGAGAGGGGCGAGGAGCCAGGGGAGGGGGGTATGGGGAGGAGGCCAGGGGAGGAGGGCCAGGGGAGGAGGGCCATGGGAGGAGGGCCATGTGGCGGGGGGACAGGGAATGGGGGCCAGGGGAGGGGGACCAAGGAAGGAGGGCCAGGGGAGGAGGGCCAGGGGAGGAGGGCCAGGTGGCGGGCGGACAGGGAAGGGGGGCCAGGGGAGGGGGACCAGGGAAGGAGGGCCAGGGGGCGGGGGGACAGGGAAGGGGGGCTAGGGGAGGGGGACCAGGGGAGAGGGGACCAGGGGAGATGGGCGAGGAGCCAGGGGAGGGGGGTATGGGGAGGGGGCCAGGGGGGTACCAGGGGGGTAAGGGGAGGGGGGTCAGGGGAGAGGGGAGAGAGGCGAGGAGCCAGGGGAGGGAGCCAGGGGGTAAGGGGAGAGGGGTCAGGGGAGAGGTGCAAGGAGATGATGGGAAGGGGAGATGGGCAAGGGGAGGGGGGAAAGGGCGCGGAGTCAGAAGGACCAGGGGAGGGGGGTCAGGGGGGAGGGCCAGGGGAGGAGGGCCAGGGGAGGAGGGCCAGGGGGAGGAGGGCCATGGGGCGGAGGGACAGGGAAGGGGGACCAGGGGAGGGGGATCAGGGAAGGAGGGCCAGGGGGCGGGGGGACAGGGAAGGGGGGCTAGGGGGAGGGGACCACGGGAGAGGGGACCCAGGGGAGAGGGGCGAGGAGAGGGGTGTCAGTGGAGGGGGGACAAGCGGAGGGGGGGCGAGGGGCCAGGGGAGATGGGCGAGGAGCCAGGGGAGGGGGGTGAGGGGAGGGGGGCACGGAGGTATGGGGAGGGCCCAGGGGGGTAAGGGGCGAGGGGCCAGCGGAGAGGGGCAAGCAGAGGAGGGGAAGGGGAGATGACCAGGGGGGTTAAGGGAAGGGAGGCCAGGGGAGAGGGGCAAGGGGAGGGGGAAAGGGGAGAGGGCCAGGGGGGTTAAGGGAAGGAAGGCCAGGGGAGAGGGGCATAAAGGGGAGGGGAAAAGGGGGAGAGGTGCCAGGGGGGTTAAGGGAACGGAGGCCAGGGGAGAGGGGCAAGGGGAGGGGGAAATGGGGAGAGGGCCAGGGGGGGTTAAGGGAAGAGAGGCCAAGGGAGAGGGGCAAGGGGAGGGGAAAAGGGGAGAGGGCCAGGGGGTTAAGGGAAGGGAGGCCAGGGGAGAGGGACAAGGGAGGGGGAAAGGGGAGAGGGCCAGGGGGGTTAAGGGAACGGAGGCCAGGGGAGAGGGGCAAGGGGAAGGGGGACAGGGGAGAGGGCCAGGAGGTTAAGGGAAGGGAGGCCAGGAGGAGAGGGGCAAGGGGAGGGGGAAAGATGAGGGTGGCCAGGGGAGGGGGTAAGGGGAGGAGGGTCATGGGAGAAGGCCATGGGAGAGGGGCCAGGGAAGGGGAGAGGGGGGGCAGGGGAAGGAAAGGGTTTCCTTGGCACGTATGGCGCATCTGCCGCACCGAGACCTTTAAACTACCACAAAAAATAATACCCCCCCCCCCCCGGACTACACACAGAGACACACACAGCCTCTGGTCATGCGAATAGTTTGTACGTCGCAATCTGCCTGGTACCACAC